>CM046429.1:17360522-17960522 GCA_025506505.1 Flaveria sonorensis
AAGCCTTGCAAGCTTTTCCAACGGAGGTTCACGACGAAGTTATCGTTAGCTCAACTGATGTGTGGCTGTTTCAGCCCAAGAAAGGCACATCCGGGGTCTAATCCTTGTGATTGACCAATAAACTAATGGGATCCAAGTTCATGAGCAGACTTCGTGCCTAGCAGTATGGATCAACTGTCGGGGGTTAGCTATCACTTATAAATGTGTACCGATAGGGGTTCAGCATCTGTTGCCAACCAACAATGTAGGCTCTTGCTTTGTGCGATCCTAGTTAATAAAAGTGAAAGATAATGAAAGAAAGATTGATAAAGAATCTCTTAATGATGGATTATGTATGATGATGAATGATCACCATGTGAAGTTTACCAAAGTATATTTTCTATATTATTAAACTAGGACTCACTCAGCAACGCTGACTTTTTATATGTATATCAGTTGGCAGGTAAGGATGTTGCTGAGGATGGCACGGCCGAAGCTACTTGGTGAATGGAGACTGGCATCCATTTATGCAATTATGATATTTTTGTCTTGTAATGCAACTAAATATTCTTTTGTAACTCTAACAACGATGTATTATTTGGCAAAAGTAATCATTAATGAAAGAAATAGTTTTTGGTTAAATTATTCTGCTACGATTGTTTTCTTATAATAATGTGATTTAAGGCGTTTTTAATAATGAATGATGCTATAAATGTCCAACTGTGGGGTCTCCGGGAACGGGGCCTTATAAATTGGTATCAGAGCCAAAGTTTAAGAGAATTGGGTAATTTGTTTTCAAAACCTAAACTTAAACTGAGAATGGGACCGAATGGAAGGATGCCACCCCAAGTAGCAACGTGCTATCAGGTAGATTTTTTATAAAGTTAACTGGTATTACATGCGTGTGCTATTTGAATTATGTGCTCTTAGTAGATTTGAATACTAATGTAGTCAGGACATGAATTGCTTGGGGGATGAAGAGTAAAGTAAGTGGCTAATCACAACTGGCCACTATAATTAGAGACTTACTATACTTGACATAATCTGAGCTATTACCTTGAATGACCTTGTTAGTGTTTGAATCTTATAGGAGGTAGATCTTATGGCGGGTAGGAAATCTGGGAAGGCGACCCGAGGCGGTGCTCGTGGCGGGCGTACTACTGGGCCACATGTCACCCAAAGCAAAGCTAAGGCTCCTGAGATGACTCATTAGGACACGGATATTCATAGACACCAAGAGGGTGAAGGATCAGCCACCCTCAAGTCTACGGTAAAGGAAGCTATTACTGACGAAGTCTACAACATCATGCAAAATGTGTTACCTTCAGTGGTGACCGAGGTGTTATGGGCTGTAAAGGATGGTGAAAAGACCAAGGATACGGGGGAGAAGGAGAAAGCTGATGAAGAGCCATCTAGTCCTAGGGTGGTAATTCATTATGACGATAGCGAGGAGGAGAGGGAGGCCGCTAAGGGGTGCACCTATGGGGGCGTTTCAGAGGTGCAAACCCCCAACCTTTGACGGCAACGACAATGTCACGATTGCTCACCGTTGGGTTCGAGAGATGGAGGCAGTCCTGGACATCAGTGAATGCCGAGAGGATCAAAAGGTAAAGTTTGCCTTCCATTCTTTCGTTGACTTGGCATTATGCTGGTGGGACAACATTGTCCAAGCCGAGGGGAAATGGTTTGTTGCAAGGATAAGGTGGTCGGATTTGAAGGAACTGGTACTGGAGGAGTATTGTCCACATCGGGAGTTGGATAAAATTATGAAGGAGTTCTTACATTTGGAGGCTGGAAACATGACTCATCACGAGTATACCTCCAAGTTTAATGAGCTAGCAAGACTTGTGCCGGATCTAGCAACTCCAGACTCCAAGAAGATTAAGAGGTACATGCAGGGTTTGCCCGTGGATATCAGGAGGAACATGATAGCTGCTAGGCTGAGCACTTTCAGGGTCTGTAGTAGATTTGGCCAGAAGGTTGTATGATGAGAGGGATCCGGTGCCAATTCAGAGGAAGGTTGAGAGGAGTTGGAACAAGAATGGTAATGGGAAAAGGTTTAGGGACAACAACTTTGGGGTTGGGGAGAAGAAGATGAAGGTTGATAATCATCGCCCAGAACAGAGGAAGGGAATGATTGGAAAGAATGTAGGAAGTGTGGGAAGAGTCACCTGAGTGAGTGTAGAGTGGGGACAAACTGATGTTTTAAGTATGGAGGCGAAGGGCACTATGCTAAGGATTGCTGAGTACCGAGATGTTACCAGTGCGGAGAGGTGGGTCATTCGGGCCGGGATTGCAAGAAGGGTGGAGCAGGGGGCTCAGGGACCCAGACTATGGGAGAAAAAAAGGAGAAGTGAGAGCACCAAAGCCAAGACAAGGGCATTCAACATGACCCGGGAAGAAGCCAGAGTGGACCCAGAAGTAGTTTCAGGTATGTTCTTGGTAAACCAAGTGTATGCTTCTGTGCTCTTCGATTCGGGTGCTAGTATAAGTTTTATATCTGCTACCTTTTTTCATGAAATGCATGGTAAGAATAAGAAGATAGATGTGCCTTTTCATGTAGAGACAGCGATAGGAAAGTCTACCAAGGTTACTGATATGATAGATGATTGCCTCATAGAATTGGACTGTCACAAGTTCCCTGCTAGATTATACATGATGGCCCTTGGAGGTTTTGATGTGGTGTTAGGAATGGATTGGTTGGCGACCTATGAAGCGAATATTGTATGTCGAAAGAAGATGATTCGTTTGACTACGCCTGATGGTAGTGTGGTTATGGTTCATGGAGACAAGGAATACACCGCTCCGCGAGTGATATCGATGATCATGGCAGAGAAGTTTATGAGGCGAGGGTGCTGTGCTTACCTGGCTTATGTGAAGGATGTGCATGCCACTGTGACCCGGTTTCTGACGTGCCGGTGGTATGAAATTTCCCCGATGTGTTTCCCGAAGACCTACCAGGGTTCCACCCGACAGAGAGATCGAGTTTCAGATTGACTTGATACCGGGAGCGCAACCCGTAGCCAAGGCACCATACCGGTTGGCTCTGTCCGAACTCAAGGAGCTGACGACACAACTACAAGACCTCTTGGATAAAGGCTTCATTCTGTCGAGTATCTCACCATGGGGTGCTCCGGTCCTATTAATGAAAAAGAAGGACGGTAGTATGAGGATGTGTATCGACTACCGTGAGTTGAACAAGTTGACCGTGAACAACCGGTACCAGTTACTGAGAATTGATGACATGTTTGATCAGCTCCAGGGTGCTAGTTGGTTCTCCAGGATAGACATGCGATCAGGATATCATCAACTGAAAGTGAAGGAGCAGGATATCCCTAAGACAGCCTTTCGCCCTCGTTATGGACACTACGAGTTTCTCGTGATGTCCTTCGGTTTAACCAACGCGCCCGCTGCCTCTATGGACCTTATGAATTGAGTATGCCAACCGATGCTAGACAAATCAGTGATTGTATTCATTAACGATAAGATGAGCACGCCTGTCATATCAAGGAGGTACTAGAGACACTTAGAAATGAGAATTCGTATGCAAAGTTCTATAAGTGCGCGTTTTGGCTGCGTGAGGTTCAATTTCTTGGCCACGTAGTTAACCCCAAAGGGATAATGGTGGATCCAGCAAAAGTCAAAGCTGTGATGCAATGGGAACCCCCAAGGACGCCATCCGAAATCCGTAGTTTCTTGGGTTTGGCAGGCTACTATAGGAGATTTGTTCAAGAATTCTCTAAGGTGGCAGCCCCGTTAACTAAGCTGACTCGCAAGGATGTAAAGTTTGAATGGGTTTCTGAGCAGGAGAGTGTGTTTCAGCAGTTGAAGATGAGGTTAACCCAAGCCCCCGTCTTGACGTTGCCTGAAGGGAATGAAGACTTGGTGGTATACTCAGATGCTTCGTATTTGGGTTTAGGTTGTGTGTTGATGCAACCAGGAAAGGTTATAGCCTATGCATCCTGACAATTGAAGATCCATGAGGCTAACTATCCTACTCATGATTTGGAGTTGGCGGCTGTGGTCTTCACATTGAAGATTTGTAGGCACTACCTGTACGGGACAAAGTGCACCATTTTCACCGACCATAAAAGCTTGAAGTACTTCTTCAAGCAAAAGGATCTTAACATGACACAAAGAAGATGGTTAGAGTTGATCAAGGATTACGACTGCGAAATTCACTATCATCCAGGTAAGGCGAATGTGGTAGCCGATGCCCTCAGTCGAAAGGAGAGGCCAGAACCGATTCGGGTGAAGGCTTGCCAGCTAGTTGTGATGCCGAATGTTATGGGTCAAATCAGGGAATTCGAAGATGAGGCATTAAAGGATGATAGGATCAACTCTGAACGAATGAAGGGGCAGGCGACAGATTTAGGGGAGAACACCCTTGGCGTTAAAACCCGTTTTAGGCGGATTTGGATTCCTCGTTATGGGGAGCTGAGGGGAAGGATCATGGATGAGGCTTATAAAAAACGGTATTCCATCCATCCTGGTGCTACAAAAATGTATCATGATCTGAAGAAGGATTATTGGTGGGCAGGGATAAAGCGTGACATGGTGGAGTACGTAAGTAAGTGCCTGACCTGTTTACAAGTTAAGGCGGAACATCAGAAACCATATGGGAAGATCCAACCCTTGGATATACCCAAATGGAAGTGGGAACACATCACCATGGTATTTATCGCAAAGTTGCCTCGCACTGCGAGAGGATGTGATACCATTTGGGTGATCGTAGACCGCCTGACGAAGAGTGCACACTTTTTTCCAATCAGAGAGACTTACTCGTCGGAAAGGTTGGCGGAGCTGTTCATCAAGGAGATCGTAACTCGTCATGGCGTGTCGGTGTCTATTATTTCTGATAGGGACACCCGGTTCACGTCCAAGTTCTGGAAGAAATTTCATGATGCGATGGGGACGAGGTTACACATTAGCACGGCTTATCACCCTAAGATAGACGATCAATCAGAACGGACCATTCAGACCTTAGAGGATATGCTCCGGGCATGTATTATTGACTTTGGTGGAAGTTGGGATGAACACCTACCGTTGGCAGAGTTCTCCAATAACAATAGTTATCATGCCAGTATAGGCATGCCACCATTCGAAATGCTTTACGGGCGAAGATGCAGAACCCCGATGTGTTTGGGTGACATCGGGCAGAAAGAGTTGGGAGGTATCGAGGTCATTGAAGCCACGTCGGAGAAGTTGGAAAAGATCAAGGCCTTCATGAAGGCAGCAAGGGACCGGAAAAAGTCCTACGCTGATAAAAGAAGGAGGCCAATTGAATTCCAAGTAGGAGATAAGGTGATGTTAAAGGTATCTCCTTGGAAAGGGATTATTAGGTTCCGCAAGCGAGGAAAGTTTAGCCCTAGGTATATTGGGCCATTCAAAATCATTGCCAGAGTTGGTGAAGTGGCATACAGGCTGGAACTTCCCGATGACCTGCATGGAATTCATCCCACATTCCATGTATCTCACTTACGAAAGTGCTTGGCAGAAAGTGACGTTATTGTTCCTCTTACGGACATTGAGGTTGATGAAAGGTTGAATTATGTGGAACAACAAGTGGCTATATAGGATCGGAAGGAGAAACGGTTAAGGAATAAAGTGATTGACCAAGTAAAAGTGCAATGGAAACATCGTAAGGGATCAAAAGCCACTTGGGAGTCGGAGGAAGAAATGAGATGGCTCTACCCATGCCTCTTTAAGGAATGACAGGTTTCGGGGATGAAACCTATATAAGGGGGGTAGACTTGTAACACCCGAAAAATTCAAAGAAAAGAAAAGTAAAGAAGAGAAGATAAATATCCAAAAGGTTAAGGGGTGAAGGTGTACAAAAGGTAAACTTACCCATAATGGGTTTCAAAAAGGTGGTAAGGCCACCCATGACTCTCTCTCTCTCATGCACAATTCGGCTGAAAGCTTGGAAAAGAAAACCCCATCCGGTTTTAGAGAGAGAAAGCTCAAGTTCTTCGAAAGGTGAGATTTCCAGAAGATTTCTTCTCGATTTTCCTGTTAGGTTCGGGCTTATGAACCTATTTTTATGTGTTTTCTTGTGTTGGTTGTTTGTTTTATGTGTTTAGGTGTTAGATATTCTTGTTAGCTCTCGGGTTGTGGTGTTTCACTTAAAAGCTACTGAGAGGTGAGTTCTAGATCTCCTCTTTTACATGTTTTCTACTTGTTTTGAGGCTGATATGCGTTATAACTGCTGTTTTTCCTAACTAACTAAGAGTTTTACATTGTGTACGGTTGTGTTTGATATATGTTGGTTTTAAGTGATTTCTACGATGTTATGACGATGTTTGTTATGCTTTAAGCTTGTAACATGTTAGATCTATGTTAAGTTCAGGTTGGAATGATGTTTGAGATTGGAAAACTTCTTAAGTTGCATCGCAGGTATTGAACAAGTGTCCGCTGTAGATGATGGTCATCCGCTATGGACATTGTGTGTCCGCTGTGGACACTTAGAAATGTAGGACGTACGCTGTGGACTTACATGTCCGCTGTAGACACTTGAGGAGTTTTTAGTTGTCCGCTGTGGATGTTGGTTATCCGCTATGGACACTGTCCGCTGTGAACCCTTAGAAAAATTTGTACGTCCGCTGTGGACATTGGATATCCGCTGTGTACTTATTTCATCCACTGTACACTTTTAGTTATCCACTGTGGATGTTATTCATCCGCATTGGACTATGTTCATCCGCTGTGAACACTTAGTGTTTTAATCATCCGCTGTGGATCCTGGCTGTCTGCTGTAGACTTAAGTTGTCTGCTGTGGATACTTAGTACTTTAAGCCGTCCGCTGTATAAGTTACTCATGCGTTGTGAACACTTAGGAGTTTTTTAGAGATTTTGGAAATAGAGTTCAAGTTTTAAGAACTTATGTTTAATGTGTGTTTATGCTTGTCCTATGTTTCTAATATTTTATTTACCTTCTTATGGGATGCTTGCTATGGAAAATTATTACTGTTTCATGATATGTGGTTTTAAGGTAATAATATTATAAAAGTATTATTCATAATAAGAGGACACAAAGGAATAAAAGATGGACAGTGAAACATAATAAATGTTACCCCAGGGCCCTAACAAAAGGTGAAAAGCCTTGCAAGCTTTTCCAACGGAGGTTCACGACGATGTTGTCGTTAGCTCAACTGATGTGTGGCTGTTTCAGCCCAAGAAAGGCACATCTGGGGTCTAATCCTTGTGATTGACCAATAAACTAATGGGATCCAAGTTCATGAGCAGGCTTCGTGCCTAGCAGTGTGGATCAACTGTCAGGGGTTAGCTACCACTTATAAATGTGTACAGATAGGGGTTCGGAATCTGTTGCCAACCAACAATGTAGGCTCTTGCTTTGTGCGATCCTAGTTAATAAAAGTGAAAGATAATGAAAGAAAGATTGATAAAGAATCTCTTAATGATGGATTATGTATGAAGATGAATGATCATAATGTGAAGTTTAACAAAGTATATTTTCTATATTATTAAACTAGGACTCACTCGGCAACGCTGACTTTTTATATGTATATCAGTTGGCAGGTAAGGATGTTGCTGAGGATGGCACGGCCGAAGCTACTTGGTGAATGGAGACTGGCATCTATTTATGCAATTATGATATTTTTGTCTTGTAATGCAACTAAATATTCTTTTGTAACTCTAACAACAATGTATTATTTGGCAAAAGTAATCATTAATGCAAGAAATAGTTTTTGGTTAAATTATTCCGCTGTGATTGTTTTCTTATAATAATGTGATTTAAGGTGTTTTTAATAATGAATGATGCTATGAATTTCCAACTGTGGGGTCTCCGGGAACGGGGCCTTACATCCGCCACCCGCACCCGCACCCGCACCCGCACCATCGATCACCACCACCAACCCGTCACCCCATCACCTGCGAACACCCATCCCCCACCCCTTCGGCCACCGTGAGCACCACTACAACCCTACCTTTGAAATCATACCATCACATCTTAAGGAACCTTCATCTTGTTCTATTCGAGTCAAGAACAAGAGAATTTCTAGTTGAGATTTATAATCTGAAAATGCATGTTGAAATGGTTCTAGTTTGATGAAATCATATTATTTGTATGATTTGGGTTTATAAGAATGTATATGTTGCGTATATATGTATGTGTAGGTGGAAATATTAGTTGAATATAGCTCATAAGAATGATTAGTTAGAATTATTGGATGTATGAATAATGTTGGACATAATATCATAAGAAGATGGTTAAGTTGGAACATTGGATGATGTTGTTAAGCAAATCTTATAAAAGAAATGATTAGGCTGAAAAATTGTTATAAAATCAATACCGGGACACAATAAAAATGTTTCACTTAAATTAGAAGATTGGAATAACAATTAAGTGGAACATTAGAAACCATGGTTTGAACCGAGTATTAGACAAATAGAATATGGTGACAAGTAAACTCGACTAAGATGGCGTTTGAGATTCCAAGACTTTTATAAAATAAATTTATGTAAACCTGAAAAATAATATATTTTCCGGGCAATTTACGACTAATAAAAATAAATATATATATTTAAAACAACAAACTCAAGTTAACTTGTTTTAAAAAAAATTAGTCGATATAATTCACAAATTAAAGCCATAAAATATTATCGACTCTATCAAAAGAATATATATTCTATATTTTGACAACTTTAAGTTATTCTACGAAGGAAAAATAAGATATTTCGGAATAAAAATACAAAAATTATATAAAGGATGGTGAAAGTCTTGAGTAAAATCACTAGAAACCGATAGATAATTAATTAGGGTTTCACGACATAAATCGTTAGGTTAAGAAATTGTAATAGTCTTCATAAGAAACAATTATAGAATTAAGAATGGACTAGTGATATCGTTAGATAATTTGATGATTAAGTGTATTGAAGGTTGACGATAGTTGATGAGATAAATATATTATGTCTTAAGAAATATATTCACTAAATAATAAATTTTCTCAAAAATATCAACGAGTTTCTTTAAACCCCTACATAATAAATTGTTAAAAAAACGTTTTATTTTTTTTTAAAGAAATAAGTTGGGTGGATAGCATTCTCATGGGCATGTTTTTTCAATTATTAATTAAGTCTTTCACGTTTAGAATCTTGATAGGTTGGTGCAAGACGTTTTTGATCTGTTATTTGATCGCATACGAATGAGAGTTCTTCGGCCCCATTTTAAATATTGTTTTATTTAAACTGTTTTCGGGAAAAAGCATGATTGATTATTTTTATATATGATGGGTAAAACAAGATTAATATATGTTATGAAGGTATAAGTTGGGTCAATGGTATAGGTGTATACTGTTGAGCCCCTAAATCCCCCCATAATCATTAACCTCGGGGAGGCCGCAAACTATATTGGTAGATCTATTGGGATAGAAGGGCCTGCTCTCGCGACTAGTCGCACTTGTCAGGTTGTAGCGAGGGAGTTTATATGTTTGGACTGTTGTGGGGCAACGACGTGTTTCTTGGCTTGATTATGGACTTATGACCTGAATTAATCATAGTACCTAGCTAGTCTGTAGTGAGTATATTATATCTTGCTAAATCATATCATTTTTTTTAAAAAACCAAATGTTTGTAAGTTATAAAACCCCAATGCTCACCAACTTTATGTTGACCAGTATTTTTTATGCTTTTCAGGGTTATAGGTATGCTCTATAGGGAAACAATGGAATGTGTCTTTGGAGGGTCGAACATGTTTGTTGACTACTTATGTTTGGAACTTTTAAGTGAAACGTGTCAGTTATATAACTAAACAAGTTTGTTGTTACTTAGACTGGATTTCACTTTATTTTGCTTTTAAAAGTACGTAAAAACTTGTTTAGTAGTAGTCAACTACTTTACCGTTATCGTTCGATTATAAGCGTTGGAATAATTCCCACTTTCGTTATCACCACGTCATGTGACTTTCCGCTGCGATTTTCGGGGTGTGACACAACGTGTCAACCTTAAGATTGGTATATAATGCCCGCACAAAAATATAATATTCAAGCGGAATCGGCGAAACTCTAATGCATGTGTTTTTTCTATACTTCAACAACATAAATATATTTACACCCCTCACATAGATAAACCCATAAATACCATAGATGGATTTTTTTTTATACATCCCACATCTCACACTTTATGGCGCGCCTACTCACGTGTGTTGATGATAGACACGGCGTATAAAACCAACTTGTGAGAACTTGGATAGACGAAGAATAGGTCACCTTAGTGAGATCTTGTCGGGAACATTCGGGTACCATTTAATCAGTCGGGGAATCTTCAATTTTTTGAAACTTGTAAGGCCCCATTCTCGGGAACCCTGATATAAGTGTGTTGGAATAGTCTTTTAAGTGTCTAAACGTTAAATATTGCGTATGATTGTTCGTTTATATGCATGTGATTAAGTTGAATAGGTTGACTATGAGTTGGAAGTGATTTTGTAGGTGAAACAAGCAATTTGGAAGCTTACATGGTGAAACAAGTCATTGGATGGATCAAGAAACAAAGTTTTAAAGTGCAGCAGAAAGGCTTCCACCGTAGCCAATTGTAGCCACCGTAGGCTACGCCAGCTCAAGGAAAAAATCAGCAGAATGGGTCCCAGCGTAGGCTATGCTGGATGGTGTAGCCTACGCCAGGACACTTTTTGAAAACCTATAAAATCGTGTTTTTATTATGTTTCAGCCACCACTTGATTCTCATTCTACCTAAGACGATAAAAGACGTATTTTGGAAGTTTGGGGATCGATTTTTCACCATTCCAATCCTCAAAAACAAGATACAATCATCCGGAATGCAAATCAACAACGATTTTGAAGATCATTCACGAACAATGAGCGGCTAATCTTCTCGTGATCGACTTTGGGTATTAGGTTTTGTGTGATTAGGTTTTTGTTTTTGTTTAACTTTGTTGGGATTAAACTTTAGAACCCGTTAAGTTCTTTTATAAGTTTAACTTGTGTTTTGATTATTTAAACAATGACGTTGGTAAACTTTTATTTGAATATCATTTAATCTTTCAGAAATTATATGATTGCAAGTTTTGGTTTCTAATTGAATTGGAATTGTGTATCAAGACCTATTAAGTCCTGATTATCGATATCACTTAATCATCACACGTACAGAATCCCTATTAAGGATTTTCCATGAAGTTAAATTAAATAATTGCTGAAAACCAAACCTAGAACCGAAGTGGATTACTTTCTCTTATAATCGTTTTCTTAATCAAGTTTGATTATTTCCAAGTTGTTTTCTTAGTTTATTTGTTAATTATTCCAAAAATCCAACTTTCACAGCCCAGAGGCAATAGTTAAGTAATTTGGTAATTTGATTAATCATTGTTTTATAAATCAAAGTACAATACACCGACCACTAATCCACGAGGATCGACAACCCTACTTGCCCTAACTAGTTTAAGGTGAATAGGAACACATATTTTAACATCTTATTTGATTGATACTTTGACATCAATCAAATTTTGGCGCCGTTGCGGGGGAATCGGTGCGCTTGGTGTTTTGTTATTTGGTTTGTTTTAAAATTTTTTGTTACTTGTCTTATTTTATTTGTTTTTATTTTGTGTTATGTTTGGTGTTTTCAGTGTGCAGGTGACAGGTTGCATGCATACTCGATATTCGGGTAGGAAATCACCACTAGTATTCGATCCAGAGATAGAGAAATCAGCAAGGTATAATCGTGTCTTGCATCAATCAGGTTTACCAACTACATCAATTTCACAAGCTATTGATCAAGCAGCTGATAGTTTGTCTGATTCAACTCACATGGATAATCCAAACAACCAACCACCTCAAAATGCAAACCTTCCTCCCAATAACCAAAATCAAAACCCAAATCCACCCCCACCACCAAATAACAACCGCAATGATAACCAAAATCAACCACCACCCAACAATAATATGAACCAAAATCACCACAATCAAAGAGATGACTTTGATCATGTGAGCATGCATAGTGTTCACACGGGTGATGAAGGTTATGAAGATGAGTGGAATAACAATGAAGAACCCTATAATGGTGCAAATTATGATGCTTGGAATGGAAATTTGGGTGGAGGTGATGGACAAAATAGAAATAACAATTGGGGGAATAATAAATATGGGTGGAATGCACCACCTATCAATCAACAACGGGGTAGGGTTAATAACAATGTCAATCAGCTAAGAAGACCTCAAAGAGCTCAAGTACAAGGTGTGGATAGCCATTTCAGACCTGCTATTTCTAAAAATCCAAATCCTATCGCGCCTTCGAATCATAGAGGAAGAGCTTTTGATGTACATCCTCATTATCTCACCATTCTCCCTATATTTAGAGGCACTGCAGCAGAAGAACCATATGTGCATCTTGCTGAATTTGATGCCATATGTAGTACTATTGGTGGAAATCACATCACACAAGATGAAGTGAGGTTGCGATTATTTCAATTCACTTTGAAAGATAGAGCTAAGCAGTGGTTCCTTACCTTTCCTGACAATAGTATTCACACATGGCAAGAAATGCAACAAACATTTTTAGATGAATATTACTCTATGGGTAAGACCAGTGACGCAAGAGAGGCTATTCGATCTTTCTAATAACAAGCAGGGGAACAATTTCACGAAGCATTCAAGAGGTTTAAGGAACTTATTCGCATGTGTCCACATCATAGAATTGAACGTTGGGAGTTGATAAAGGCTTTCTCGGATGGATTGGCGACTGAGGAAAGAAAATATTTGTATTCTACAAGCAATGGCACATTCCTTTCTAATCATGAAGATGCAGACTGGGAATTTTTAGAAAGGATGTGTAGAAACTCCAAGGCGCAAGCCTCTGCCAGTAGACGATCTAAACCTAATTCGGTACGATCAACCATGGTTGACTATGAGACTAAGGAGCCGATTGCAGCATTGGAAAAACAATTGGCAAGGTTAGGGCGAATGGGTACAAAGGAGGTGGCAACTGTAGGATACGATGTGTGTGAAGAATGTGGTGAGTTAGGTCATAATGTTGATGCATGTCAGTTAGTGATAGAAAAAAAGAGGAAGTTAATCAAGTTTACGGAGATAGAAAGCAATTTGATATGAACTCCAATACTTATCATCCCGGACTAAGAAATTATCCTAACTTTAAGTATGGGAATGCTTCAAGCCAAATGAATCCTAACTTCCAAGGTAATAACCAAGGTGCTCCAACATACCCTAACCGAGCACATAGGAATTACAATCCAAGTGGTTATCAAAGAACTTCGTATTCTCAAGGAAACAATCAAGGGAGTTACAACCACGGCGGCCAACAAGGAAGTTCATCACGAAACTATTAACATAATTCTCAAACTGGAGCAGCTGGTGGTGAAGAATCTACAAATGCAAAGTTGGATGCTTTGATGAATATGATGAAAGAAAATATGAAAGAGAATAAAATGGAAAATGAAATCAGAGACAAGGCTTTCAAAGCATTAAACAAACAAGTAGGTCAACTGGCAGAGGATGTAGCTCAAATCAAAAGAAACCCTAGGAAATTGCCAAGTGACACCATAATCAATCCTCAACATCAAGGAACTTCTACAAAGAATGTCAGAAATGGGCAAATAAAAAGTACCCTTCGTAATGGTAAAGTTTATGATAACAAGGTTGGTCCTCCACCACCATTAGTAGAGTGGGTGGTGGAAGATGTAAATAGTGATAGTGAAGATGAACAGGAACCTGTTTTAACAAAATCAACGAAAAAGGTAACATTTCAAGAGGTAACCAAACCGGCTTTAAAAGATAATGTAGATAAAAATAAGGATAAGGCAATGCAAAACAATTTCATTCCTTATCCTTCAGCTTTAATTGAACTGAAAAAGATAGTAAATAAAAGAGGTCCACAACAAGATGAGATGTGGGAAATTTTCAAACAAGTTAAAGTGAATTTACCTCTTTTAGATGCAATAAAACAAGTTCCTGCTTACGCCAAATACCTGAAAGATATGTGCACTCAAAAGCGAACCCACAAGTTTCCTAAGAAGCTTGATGTCCCAGCAAATGTAAGTGCCATATTGTCAGGTGATCTTCCACCTAAGCTTAGGGATCCAAGAGCACCTATTATTTCTATTCAAGTTGGTGAATTTAAAGTTGCTCGGGCGCTACTCGATCTTGGAGCTAGTGTTGATATTCTACCTGGGAGTTTATATGACCAATATGACTTTGGTCCCTTGCAAAAAGCCAACACCACGGTAGTGTTGGCCGATCTCACAATGAAACTCCCGCGTGGCATAGTAACTGATGTCATTGTCAAGGTGGATGACTTCTACTATCCGATCGATTTCTTAGTTCTTGATTATGCTTTATTTAACAAAAATAAACAATCTAATGTCATACTTGGTAGACCATTTTTAGCAACTGCTAATGCACAAATTAACTATCGAGATGGAATAGTTTACATGACTTTTGGCAATCATGAATTAAGTGTCAATGTGTATGATAAAGTCACTAACTCCTCTGTTGATAATGAATGCTTTTTGGCGGATATTATGGACGGGTGTGAACCTTATACAAATGAGGAACACATCGAGGAGACGTGTGTTGTTTGTGACAGGGTAGGTGCTGATCACGCATATGAATTGGATGAAGAAGAAAAGAAACTTGAAGTGTCTGCTATACATGAGGGAAGACCTTCATGGACTCATCAGGTGGAGCCTTTACCTGAACACATTGACTCTCGGTTAAAGCCATCATTAGAGATTCCACCAAAAGTAGAATTGAAAGAGCTTCCCAGACACTTAAAGTATGTATTTTTGGGAGACAATCAAACCCTTCCGGTTATCATTGCATCAGATTTGAAAAGTGATCAAGAAGAAATGTTACTGAATGTGTTGAAGGAGCATAAAGCAGTGATAGGATGGACAATTGTAGATCTAAAAGGTATTAGTCCATCTATTGTAATGCATAAAATCATCACTGATGCAGGTCCAAGACCTATCAGAGACACTTAGAGAAGACTTAATCCTAACATGCGAGAAGTAGTGAAAAAAGAAGTTCTTAAATGGTTGGATGCTGGAATTGTGTATCCAATTTCTGATAGCACTTGGGTAAGTCCTACCCAAACTGTGCCTAAGAAATCAGGCATTCAGATTGTTAGAGGCGAGGATGGTGAACACATTGCCACTTGACCCGTCACTGGGTGGCGAGTGTGTATTGATTATAGAAAGTTGAACGCAACTACATCCAAAGACCATTTCCCACTTCCGTTCATTGACCAAATCATTGAGAAGTTATCAGGTCAGAAATTCTATTGTTTTTTGGATGGATATTCAGGATATAATCAGATTGCAGTTCACCCTGATGATCAACAAAAGACCACCTTTACTTGTCCATATGGCACTTTCGCATTTAGGCGAATACCATGGACTTTGTAATGCCCCAGCCACCTTTCAGAGGTGCATAATGAGTATCTTTTCAGATATGATTGGGGAGTCTTTGAAATTTTTATGGATGATTTCTCAATTTTCGATCCTTCTTTTGAAAGTTGTTTAATTCAATTAACAAAGGTTTTAAAAAGATGTGTTGAAACAAATTTGGTTTTGAGTTGGGAGAAGAGCCATTTTATGGTTCAAGAAGGGATTGTATTAGGTCATGTAGTGTCAAAACATGGAATTGAATTTGATCATGCTAAAACTAAAATTATTTCAATGCTAACCCCTCCCACAAATGTAAAAGGCATTAGATCATTCTTAGGGCACGCCGGTTTCTACAGACGATTTATAAAAGGATTCAGTACAATTACAAAACCATTATACAACTTACTTTTGAAAGACGTGCCTTTTGTATTTGATGACGCGTGTCTTAAAGCTTTTACTATGTTAAACCAGAAATTGGTTGAAGCCCCAATATTACAAGCACCAAATTGGTCAATACCTTTTGAAATAATGTGTGATGCTAGTGACTTTGCAATTGGGGCTGTGTTGGGACAACGGGTAGACAAAAAACCTATGGCAATTTATTATGCTAGTAAAACTCTAGATGGTGCTCAATTGAATTATACTACTACTGAGAAAGAGTTGCTTGTAGTTGTTTATGCTCTTGATAAGTTTAGGTCTTACATTTGTGGGAGCAAGGTCATTATTTACTCGAATCACAGTGCCGTACGTTATTTGATGATGAAGAAGGATGCCAAACCAAGATTGATCAGATGGATTCTATTGTTGCAAGATTTTAACTTAGAAATTCGAGACAAGAAGGGTAGTGAGAACGTGGTTGCTGATCATCTACCCAGGATTATCAACACTGACATAGATAACACTTTGGAAATTAATGAGACATTTCCGGATGAGCATTTATTTTTACTGTTTCTGAGTTGCTGATATTGTTAATTATTATGCTGCAGGTGTCATTCCAGAACATTGGCAAAAATGGAAGCGACAAAAATTCTTAGCACAAGTTAAGCAATATATCTGAGATGACCCAGATCTTTTTAAAGTTGGACCTGATCAAGTTACCAAGCGGTGTATTCCAGATTCTGAAATTAAAGACGTCTTGGGACATGTACACACTTCTGCATGCGGGGGTCATTTTAGTGGCTAGAAAACAGGATATAAAGTTTTATGTGCAGGGTTATTTTGGCCAACTATATTTTGGGATGCATATGCATTCGCTAAGAATTGTGTAAATTACCAAAAGATTGGTAGCATTTCAAAAAGGAAGGAGATGCCCATGCAGCCAATTCTAGTTGTTGACATCTTTGATGTCTGGGGAATTGACTTCATGGGTCCATTCCCAAATTCATTTGGTAATTCATATATTCTTGTGGCAGTCGATTAAGTATCTAAATGGGTAGAAGCGATTGCCACCAAAACAAATGACCATAGTGTTGTTTGTAAGTTTGTTAAAAGCAACATATTTTCTCGGTTTGGTGTTCCCCGTGTGATCATAAGTGATGGGGGATCTTATTTTAAAAACTTTAATTTTCGAAAACTTCATAAACAATATGGTGTAGATCATCGGGTTGCAACACCGTACCATCCACAAACTAGTGGACAAGTGGAAGTATCAAATAGGCAAATCAAAGAGATTTTACAAAAAACAGTACGTACCGACCGTAAGGATTGGTCCACAAAACTTAATAATGCATTATGGGCGTATCGTACTGCATACAAAACACCTATTGGTACTACACCTTATCAATTGGTGTATGGCAAGGGATGCCATTTACCAGTTGAATTGGTTCATCGTGCTTTATGGGCAGTTAAAGAGGTTAATGTGGATTATGATGTTGCAGGTAAACAACAAAAATTAAGTCTGGTTGAATTGGAGGAGTTAAGAAATGAAGCATCTCATACAAGGCACGAATGAAGAGAGTTCACAATGCTAAATTGCAAAGAAAGACATTTGTTGTAGGTCAAAAAGTTTGGCTATTTAACTCACGTTTGAAATTTTTTCCAGGTAAGCTTAAAAGTAAGTGGACGGGACCGTATGTGATTAAGCGTATTGGGCATTATGGCGATATTGAGATTGAGGATCTGGATGATCACTTACGACAAGTTGTGAATGGTCATCGGCTAAAACCATACTTAGAAGACACAGATTTAAACCCGAAGTTAGAGGAAGCGGTGAATTTAGTAATAAGTTCACCAACTTGCGATCTACAGGTCTAAATATGTCGCGAAAGTCCAGCTGACAACTTGAAAAAGTTAGCGCTTACGGGAGGCAACCCGCGGTTTTGTTCGTGTTTACTTTCATTTTAAGTTCTTTATTTCATTTATGTTTTGGTTTACCATGTTTTTCAGCCAAATTCATGTTGCTTGATGCTTGCGATTGGTAAAGGCCAGGGTACGTTCAAACTATGGTTAAAGTTGAGGGCAACTTTAAGTTTCGCGAAGGGGTGGGAGGAGCATGTAAATCAAATCATAACTAAAAAAATAAATAAATAAATAAAAGGAAAAAAGGCAGAACCACCTCCACCGTAGCCTACGGTACCCACCGTAGCCTACGGTGGACTTGAAATCGGTTGCAGCAGAAACCCTCCCACCGTAGGCTACGGTGGCCTTCAAACTGAAATTTCAGAATACTCCCTAGCATAGGCTACGGTGGACAGCGTAGCATACGCCAGGGTCAAAACTGGTGGATGGGAATTTGACTTCAATTTTAGCCACAAACTTATTCACATCAACCCTTTCACCCCCATAACCCATCTCTCTTCTTCTTCAATTACCACAACCTCCATAGCTACCCTTCATCTTCAATTTCATCATCCATCCACCAAATCTAACAAATAAGTAATAAGTAGTGCTTCTCGCTTAGTTTTTTGCAAGGAACGCATTGTGAGTGTTAGTTTTACACGAATATTTGTCATTTTTGTGTAATCAAAATGGAGCACGACGAACCCTAATTTTTAAAATTAAGGGTTTTCGATTTTAAAGCAATTTTCTTGCAATCTAAGTGTTCCATATACGTATCAACAACAAAGGTAAGATCTTTTCACTTTCTCATATGATGATTCGGGTATATTTTTAGAAAGTTAAAGAATTGAATATGCATTGTACTTAAATTGGGATGATTGTATGAAAGTTATTGATGAATTGGTGTTACATATTGTCTTGATATGCTAGAATATGACATAATTTGTTGATGGTGATACAAGTTAGGGATAGTGAACTTTGAATGGGATTGTTGAATGCGACAGTTTGACTTTTATAAGTCAAACCTATAAAAGTTCCTTGGCTATCCACTAAGGTGACCAATTGAAAGAAACCAATAACTATTATGTTAGAAATAAGTGTGGGGAGGTTCTTGGTCATGAATTTTGCACTTCTTAGATGTTAAAAGTTAATTCTTTATGTTAATCTGACATGGGTTGTTGTGTGAATATTTCTTATGTGTGTAGATGGGACGAAAAGGAAAAGAACCGGCTGGGCCATCTAGAGCCGAGCCTGAACCACAACGAAGGAGAATGGAGGGTCAAGAATATGATGATGGGGGAACCCGTATCGGAGATTATCCAAGAGCAAAGCCAGTGTGGAAGACGGGATCTTTGGAGAAGAAGGATCGGATGTTTCATAAGCAACTATTCGCAGATAAGATGCTTAATCAGAAAGACCCTCATAGTAGATTCTTATATGAGAGGGCAGTGAATTTGAATGAATTTCGAGCTTTTGGTATCGTGCAAAAATTTGAGGCCATTGGTTGCGAAGCAGCTCTACATTGCTATGATGGGATGACTGACAGAAGATACATGAACCCAGTGATGGAATGGGTGGGTTCATTGAAATATGAGGGTGGCCGATCACCGCCAAAAACTATGCAGCTAGTCGGTGATGTTGGAGGTAGGGAAGTAATAATGTCGCATGACACACAAAAGAAAATTGCCAACTTCGACTCTATACCGGATAGGCGTGGAGGGAGAAAATATTTATATCCATCCTCGATGGAATTATTCGACAAGTGTCATTTACACCCTGAGTGGAATCAAATGCTTTCTGATTTGTTTCTACCCTACAATGATGGAAGGATGAGACGAGAAAAGATGAAGATGCAAGCAAGGTTGCTACTTTTCATTTACACCCTCGTAGAAGTGATCGAGGGTATTTGAGGCATCCAGATGTGCAGATAGTGCATTCCCTCATGACAGGGTCACCAAGGATATCCTTCAAACATCTAGTGATGATGAACATCTGGTATTCATGCAACAAAGTGGATAAACAAATAATCCAATATTGCCGACTAATCACTGCATTGCTAAAACGCCAGGGAGTTATCATACCGGAAACAGACTACCATGAGGAGGACATCCCCGTCTTTAATCTATCAGGGTTGAGCACATTTGGTTGGTCATATGTAAAAACAGCCCGTTATCACAAACTGAAAAATGCAAAAAAAAATGGAGAGCATTACAGTTGGATGTTGAACCGTTAGATGAGGGGGAAACGGATGAACAGATAGTAGGGAAGAGGAAGTTAGCGATGAGGAGATGGAAGAGGGTAGAGCACCAGCCCCTTACTTTTGTGGTATGCCCAACTACTATAAGACTTATGGGGGATACTAAGGTATGGAAGAATTTGTGGAGCAACAAAGGCCGACAGACTTTGATACATGGACAAGTTACCAACAGGCCACCTACGATCAAAACACTCATGGATTTGAGCAGCTACATTGGACAACATGTTAAACCACAACCGTCAGGAACACTTGAATCGCACTCACGCATGGAATCAAGAACGTGAAGTGAACTTAAGGTGGCAAGATGACCAAAGGAGGAGGATGCACAATGCTTGGCAAGCAGGTGAACTGGTGATTAAGCATCCGAAGATTGTAGACTACACCACTCTTGCCCCATATGATGGAACAGTGCACTACCCGGTCCCACCAGTGCATCACTCACCATGGCTCGACCCTATTCAAGATGCACAGCAACAACAAAGTCAAGGAAGCTCATCGGATGCCTTCAACTTTGGAACGTTCTCGGACACGATGAGGAGCATCTTTGGCGATCCACAGAATCCCTACTATTTAGTACTCGCTGATCTATGATCAGGTCCATGTACTCCTCTTATCTGTTAATGTTTTCTGAATATTAAACTAGCATTAATTGTTTAGGTAATTGGGTGGTCGGGAGGTGTGAGACAATTTATGTTAATGGGTAAAAGATATGTTGGTGGTGTTATTAGTAGTATATGTTGGTTATGGTTATATTTTTGTCCGGGTCGATTTGGTTTGGAAAAGTCGTTTGGGTTGAATACTTAAATAAACTGATGTGCAAAGCAAAGAAAATATCACACATTTAATCTCAACACCATACATTAGGGACAATGTAACCCAAGTGTGGGGATGAGGTGAGGCAAGAGTTGAAAATTTTGAAACATTTTAAGCAATCTAATCGAACATGAAAACAACAAGCATACCAATTGATTCTTGCCATGTTTGATGTAAGGGTCCTTAGTCATGGTCTAATTCTATGATAGCAAAAATAATTATGTTAGCAAGGTTTTTAGAAAAAATTAAGAACTGTCTAGTTAGGGTTAATAGGCTATTGGTGTAATAAAAACATGCGCACACCGGCAACCCTAATTCCGACTTGGTGAGATTTTGAAGCTTACTAGATTGTTAGTTACATACAAATTTGTTTCAATTGTTGAGAGTAGGCCATATGATTCTTTGTTTTAGAACTTGTGTGATTTGATACATATTGAGACGGTGAACCTGATAAATGCACATAGATGATAGAGGCAATCTAGGATTCCCTTCTCTTTTAACACCATTTTTTGTGATTCACCAGTTTACCTAAAATTCCCCCTAGTAGCCACTTTCGAGCCTTAAACCGTTTATTTTGACAAACCCATATCATTAAAACCCAAATCAAAACTTTACCCAATGTGACTTAGTTACCACTGTTGAACATTCATATTAGCTTCAGTATTTGATTTATGATAAAAAAAAAAAAAAAAAAAAAAAGATGTAAAGTGTTGGTTATGGGTTAAATATACACCCATGCGTTTGTCTTGTTTGAGTAATAGTTATGTCAATAAGAACATCAACAGTTGGTATTGCCTTAAATTTATATTTTAGCCATAATCACAGTCTATCATTCCTGCCTTAACTTAAGCCCAAAACCCGTAAGTCCTTTTGATGTGTGCGTTGTCAATTTATTACCATGGAAGTTTGATTGTCACCCAAGCATATGACAACAAAGTTTCATATGTGGACCTTTTGAGTGATATATTGGTGCAACTTTCACCAATCCAGAAATAAACCGACAGGAGTGAAAAATTATGAGGGTGTGTTGCATGACAATAAAAGTCGGAAGCTTGTTAGGTTTAATTAGTCAGATTTTATTTTAAATTAAATGTAACATCTCTTACTTGCTAACCTAACATGATTATTGTAATTTTGGAATGGGTATGACCTTGGACGATAGCCAAGACATAGCAAGGGATTTTGGTTTATAATGTCGTTAAATGTTTTGAATTAGATTTGCTTGAGAGCAAGCAAAGGTTAAGTGTGGGGATGTGATATAAATGTGTTGGAATAGTGTTTTAAGTGTCTAAACGTTAAATATTGCATATGATTATTTGTTTATATGCATGTGATTAAGTTGAATAGGTTGACTATGAGTTGGAAGTGATTTTGTAGGTGAAACAAGCAATTTGGAAGCTTACATGGTGAAACAAGTCATTGGTTGGGTCAAGAAACAAAGTTTTAAAGTGCAGCAGAAAGGCTTTCACCGTAGCCTACTGTAGCCACCATAGGCTACGCCAGCTCAAGGAAAAATCAGCAGAATGGGTCCCAGCATAGGCTACTGTGACCTCTCGTGTTTTTATTTAACGTTGGTTTAACGTCGTTATTTCTTGTAAGGGTGTCTTGGTTATTAATGCAAGTATGAGGTTTCGTTTGTAAATTCTTGATGTAATTAAATGCTTGGATAATTAATATTGTCAATAATAATAGTAATAATAAAGTATATCAAACTTAAAAGAAAATATTAATATTAATCATAAATATATATATAATAATAAGCATAAAAAAATACCAATATTAATAATAATGAAAATAATAATTAACTAATAATAAAAATAATACTAAAAGGTGTTTAATCTTGAAAATAAATGAAAACAAACAAGTTTAAAACTTGTAATTAAATGTTTTGGCATAAAATAATAACATGTAAACTACAGGGACTAAAACTGTAAATTAGTTTAAACTAGAATTAAAACTTTGAATTCGAACCGAACAACTTAAAACTGCAGGGACCTGATTGTAAATTGTTTTAACCCACCCCCGTTTACCCCGTATTTCCGGCCTATCTCCGGCCCAATCTCCGGCTGAACTCCGGCGACCCTTAAATCCACTAAAAACCCATTTTTTAACACCAAAGATTATAACCAACCGGTTCGTACGCATGATTCGAACCTATGTATGAGTTTAATTCGATTTTGACAACGGTTTCATTAAGGATTTTAACTCGAAACTGAAACACATTGAAACCCAAATCAATTCTGCAATTAAGACATATTATTAGTGAAATTAATCATGTCCTAACGTCCAACAAATCAATACGAATTCAATGGTGTGTTAATCACACATAATGAAGCCTTAATTTTGTTCGAATTGCAACAGAACCGTGCGAAGCAAAATTGAACTCGATGAACTTGAAACGGTTCCAATTGGGACTATATAACAGGATGGAAAGGTGGCAATTGTCCCTTTCCAACTCTCTGTAAACTTAATTTCACAAATAACACGCACATACATCGATTTCTTCATCGTGACCGACGACATTGTTCCTCTTTCTGTTCTCTTTCAATTCAAACAAAAGAAGGTAAATTGAATACTTGTTTACTATTGATTTGAAGTAAAAAAAACAAAATCCATATGGGTAATTTTGTTATCATGATCGATTGAATGCTCAATTTGGTCGATTGGGAATTAGGGTTCTTCGGGTGAAAATTTGGGGATTTCTGGGGTTCATGATTTAAGTATTTTTTTGTGATTTGAGGGCTCTGGCCAAGCGGTCTACTCACTGTTTGACGTGGCAAGGGACCCGGGTTAGAACCTGAGTCCCTGCCATTATTTTTTTAAAGGGTTATGATAAGTTTTAAATTTCAGAAAAATACTTAAATATTATTATTAATCTTATAAAAATAAATTTAATCTGATACTAAATAAAAATAATTTTCTTTTAATTTTTTTAGGTATTCAATTAATAAATTTTATTCTTCATTCTTGGAAATTATAAAAAATTGTTACAAAAATACCATTTAATATTAATTTTAATTATAATGAATCCCATTTAATTCTTAACAATTCTAATTTAATAAATGCGTTATTGTTATAAAACATATTTTATAAATTCATTTATATATTTAAATAAATATATATATATATACACATTTAAAATGTACACTTATTGTAATTAATAGAATTATCATAATCATTTAAAACTACAAAATTATTATTTTATTAAATAGTAAATAATAATCTTTTGATAATGAAAGTTTAACTTTATTAATAATCCTAATCACTAAAATTCTTATTTAATCATTTAAGTATCAAAACAATAACAAATGGTATCTATTTTAATAATTTAAAAATCATGGGATAAATGGTTTATAAATATAATACCATAACGATCTTAACTTAACACGTCATTTATTTAGGTTGAACGTTAACGTATCCTTGCATTATATACAAGATTTCTTATTTGTCATCCTTATTATCCATGTGAGTTTTCATACCCCTTTTATACTATTTCACACTTTTGGGGTGAAACATGTTAATCGTATTATAAACACACTTGTAACCACGTTTTTAATCTTGTAACACTTGTGCAATTCATCTTATTTTTTCATGGTTATTTGAACTCTTGTAACTATCATGTGATGACTCTTGTAAGATACAATCATTAACTATTGCTAGCCTAGCGACGTCATAGATCTATGGGCCTGACAAGCCTATTTGGTGCTAAAGCCGAGTTATTTTCGGCTCCTAGTGTCGTATTCTTGAGCACTATGGGAACCAAATATACTTTATTCGTTTAATCTTGTAATCTTGTAATGGCCATATTTGTCAAGGTTTGATTGTTACATTTGTTCATCCATCTTTATATACTTTATTCAATAACCTATGACATGAATTGCCAACTTTGATATTTATCTATGTATGAAAATCTATGAAAACTCACCAACATATTGTTGACATTATTTTTAACATGTTTCAAGAAATGATACTGCTTAGCTTGCTTTGAAGACTTGTTACAATCTAGGATTGGACCTAGATTAAAACAAAAAGCCAATTATTATCTTTTGATGTTGAAATTCTTATGTTTGTTGATTGTTGGAACATATGTTATTTCTTAAATGTATGTCATGAATATTGATATTTAATAATATTGTCATTTTAAATTAGCATTGTGTGGCATGAACAATCTTAACCCTCACATCTCGATGTTTCTGCCGTTAAGGTTGGGGTGTGACAGATTGGTATCAGAGCCCATAACTATAAGGATTTAGGTTATTAGAAATAGTGGCCTAGACTATGGTTAAACTAGGGACCCTTTACATAACATTTGTCATGATCTTGTAAGTATGCTTATATGCCTATCTTATGTTACATGATTAATTCCTTATGTGCTATTTGTTTACATTTAGAAAATAATGCCTTAGGAATATGCCTTGAACCTTGTTTACCCCAACTTTCTAATCCTCTTCTTATGCCTACCGTGTCTAATCTTTTCTAAATCTTATTCTCGACTATGTGTGGAAAACAACGCATATTATCGAGTGAAAAAATTCTTTAGACGATACGTCTAAATCTTGAAAAATCTCATCGAGGTTTTAATTCTGATAGCCATAGGGAAGTGTGTGACACATAAACACCTGTATTCTGGATTACCTGGCAAGGGCCCTCTGGCTAAGGCAAGCATTTCGTATAAATCTCATTGCGAGACCTGTTATGCTTACCTGGGGATTTCTAGGATGAGTGCTAAATTATGGTCAACATACATATCTTCCTCTAGGTAATTGGGATTAAGTCATCTCGACGTGTCCATGTCCCTATTGGCTATGTGGTACCAATTGGAGCCATCCTGGTTATATATAAAATATCTAAAATTCGTGGTTACCTTGAACTGATTTATCCCCGAATACTAATATTTTCTTTATTTTTATCTTATAGAATGTCTCGTCACCAAGGAAAGTGTGCTACATCCGACCGTAAACTTGCTGCAATGATCGCCCGGCAAATGGCTGACGTACTTCCAACCATGGTTGCTGAACTTAGCAGCACCCTAATGGCCAACAATAGCAACAACTCCAATGGAAACAATGGTAGTGATGGCAACAATGGCCATGGGGAGAATAGCAACAACCAAGGTGGGAATAACTGTACCTTCACGTTCAAGCACTTCAACTCGTGCAAACCCACTAACTTTAGTGGAAAGGAATGAGCCACTGGACTTCTCGAGTGGTTCAAGAGTATGGAAAACACGTTCATCAACAGTGAGTATCCCGAGGAGCTCAAGGTCTGCTATGCTGCAAGTGCCCTTCAACAACGGGCACTCACATGGTGGAATAGTGAGAAAAGGAACCGAGGTGCTGAAGTTGCCTTGGCGTTGTCTTAGGAAGAGTTTAAGGACATCATGGTCCAGAAATTCTGCCCAAGGAGTGAATTGCAAAAGCTGGAGGAGGAGTTTTGGAACCTCAAGCAAGATAGCGGGAATCACTTGGCTTATTCCACCCTGCATCATGAATTGAGCATGCCTCTACCACATATGGTGGATACTGTATCCTGCAATATCGAGAAATTTATCAAGGGGGTATCACCTCAAATTCAAGATGTTGTGGTGGGAAGTAGGCCCACAACTTTGGAGGAAGCGATTAATATCACCGCCCAACTCACTGAAAATCATATCAAGGCTGTTACCTTGACGGTGAAGGATGCCAAGTCTACAGTGAAGGTGACTTCCGAGGCAACAAAGGAGGTGAAGACCGAGTCGTCTTTTAAGGGCAAGAAGCGCAAATTCACACCAGCCCGTAACTATGCGGTGACAGCACCAAATGCCCCTCAAAGGCAAGCTGTCGTTGCAAATTAAGCCCCCGTGGCAAGGGCTTATACTGGGCCATACCCGATGTGCAACACCTGTAAGTACCATCATGCGGGGAATATTCCTTGCCGAATTTGCTCTTTGTGAGGAAAGTATGGTCATTTGGTGGGAACTTGCCATCGTGCCCCGAATAATGCTGTGTTGATTGCCAATCGAGTCTGCTACAACTATGGCGAACCTGGACATTTCCGTCCTCAATGCCCTCGCAATGTGGGAAATGTGCCACCGGCTCGAGGAAGGGCTTTCAATATCAATGCCATCCAAGCTCAAGCCAACAATGACGTGGTGAATGGAATGTATCTTGTAAATAGTAGATATGCTTCTGTACTTTTTGATTCGGGTGCGGATAAGAGTTTCGGGTCTTTAGAGTTCGAGCCTATTCTTTCTAAGCCGCGTTCAAACTTAGGAAGATCCTTTACGGTCGAAGTAGCTGATGGCAAATCCATTGAAGTTGACGTCGTGATTCCCGATTATACCTTGAGTCTTAACGAGCATGAATTTCTCATCGACCTCATTCCTATGCAACTGGGGAGCTTCGACATTATTATCGACATGGATTGGTTAGCCAAGCAACACGCGGAAATTATATGCTTCGAGAAGTGCATTCGAATCCCTTTACCATCGGGTCATATCTTAAAAGTCTTTGGGGAGAGATCATCCCAAGGACTTAAACTTATATCTTGTATCAAGGCCCGAAAGTGCCTAAGTAAAAATTATGTAGCTTTCATGGCTTACGTAGTCAACACGAAAGCCAAGGGTAAGGAATTGAAGGATATTCCTGTTGTACGAGATTTCCCCGAGGTGTTTCCTGAGGATCTTAGTGGGTTGCCTCCCGTTCGAGAAGTTGAGTTCAAAATCGATTTGATTCCTGGTGCGAACCCCGTGGCTAAGTCACCTTATCGTCTCGCACCGTCTGAAATGCAAGAACTAGCTAGTCAACTACAAGAGTTGATCGATAAGGGTTTTATTCGACCTAGCTCTTCACCATGGGGTGCACCCGTGCTATTCGTGAAGAAGAAAGATGGTTCATTCCGTATGTGCATCGACTACCGGGAACTCAACAAACTCACTATCAAGAACCGATACCCTCTTCCTAGAATCGATGACCTCTTCGATCAACTTCAAGGAGCTACACAATTCTCAAAGATCGATCTACGTTCTGGGTATCATCAACTACGTGTTCACGACAACGACATTCCAAAGACCGCGTTTCGTACTCGATATGGACACTATGAGTTCATGGTTATGCCTTTTGGCTTGACTAATGCACCTGCTGTCTTCATGGATCTCATGAATCGGGTATGTAAACCGTATTTGGATAAATTCATGATCGTGTTTATTGATGACATTCTCATCTATTCCAAAACAAAGACCAATCACGAGTCGCATTTACGTCAAGTCCTCGATCTTTTGAAGAAGGAAAAACTATATGCCAAATTCTCAAAGTGCGAATTCTAGCTCGAGGAAGTTCAATTCCTAGGACATGAGGTGAATAGCCAAGGAATTCACGTCGACCCTGCAAAAATAGAAGCCGTGAAGAATTGGTGTGTTCCCACGACCCCAACTGAGGTTCGTTCTTTTCTGGGATTAACTGGTTATTACCGCAGGTTCATTACAAACTTTTCAAAGATTGCTAAACCGCTTATGGCGCTGACTCAAAAGAATAAACTTTTCGAGTGGGGACCCGAACAAGAAGATGCTTTCGAGACTTTGAAACACAAACTGTGTAATGCTCCTATCCTAACTCTTCCCGATGGAAACAATGACTTCACTGTGTACTGCGATGCGTCTAGTCAAGGCCTTGGTTGTGTTCTCATGCAACGAGGCTAGGTCATAGCTTACGCGTCAAGGCAATTGAAGGTTCATGAAGTGAACTACACAACTCATGATCTCAAACTTGGTGTCGTGGTATTTGCCTTGAAGATTTGGCGGCATTACCTCTATGGGACGCAATGTATAGTCTACACCGATCATAAGAGCCTTCAACATGTGTTCAATCAAAAAGATCTCAACATGAGACAAAGACGTTGGGTTGAACTGATTAGCGATTACGACTGCGACATTCGCTATCATCCTGGAAAAGCGAATGTTGTAGCTGACGCGCTGAGTCGTAAGATCCACAACAAGACTGTCTCACTCCAAGAAATCCGAGATCGAAGACAGTGGTTTGACACGTTAGGAGAGTTTGACACTGAGATTCGTGTGGATGTTAACGAGGCCAGTATCATGCTTTAAAACATAAGGATTGATAGTGATCTCAAGTTTTGCATCCACGAGGCTCAACAAGAGGCGTTAACCAAGGAAGGGAAAGATGAACATTTGGTGTTTAACGTTCGGTCACAACTGGAGACAAAACCAAATGGCATGTGGTATTTCTTGAATCGACTTTGGATCCCGAATCGCGATAAACTCCGTCACTTCATCATGAACGAAGCTCATCAAACCTGATATTCTATTCATCCTGGATCCGATAAAATGTATATGGATCTGCGTGGCCAATATTGGCGGCCAAGAATAAAGAAAGATATCACATCTTATGTTTCTAAGTGCCTTACGTGTGCAAGGGTCAAAGCCAAACATCAACGGCCTAGTGGTTTACTTGAACAACCCGAAATCCCAATGTGGAAATGGGAACATATATCCATGGATTTCATAACCAAGTTACCACGTACCCCTCGTGGCCATGATAGTATATGGGTGATTGTTGACCGTTTGACCAAAACGGCACATTTCATACCAATACGAGACACTTACAAAGTTTCAAGGTTGGCTCGTATCTACATCGATGAAACTGTGAGTCGTCATGGCATGTCGTTGCATATTATCTCCAATCGTGATGCTCGTTTCACTTCACACTTAACTCTTGGGTACTCAACTGGATTTAAGCACGGCTTACCATCCTCAAACGGATGGTCAAACCGAGCGAACAATTCAAACCCTTGAAGATTTGTTACGCCTTTGTGTCCTTGACTTTGGTGGTGACTGGGATACGCATCTACCGTTAGCGGAATTCTCGTATAACAATAGTTACCACTCAAGTATCAAGACGGCACCATTCGAGGCTTTATATGGTCGTAAATATCGTTCTTCGATCTGTTGGACTGACATTGGGGAGAACTTCATTACTGGTCCTGAACTTATTCAAGAAACGACTGACAAAGTCTCCAAAATCCGAAATAACCTTGAGGTGGCTAAAAGTCGTCAAAAGAGTTATGCCGATAAAAGACGCAAACCGTTGGAGTTCCAAGTCGATGACATGGTTCTTCTTAAGATCTCTCCATGGAAGGGTGTTGTTCTCTTTGGGAAGAAGGGCAAGTTAGCCCCACGTTTTGTAGGACCTTTCAAGATTCTGAAAAGAGTTGGGAAAGTGGCTTACAAACTGGAACTACCTTCTGAGCTTAGCGGGGTTCATCCTGTCTTCCATGTTTCAAACTTGAGGAAATGCTTGGCCGATGAAAACTTGCACGTCCCTTTGGAGGAAATCCAAATTGACGAGTCCTTGCATTTTGTCGAGAAACCCGTCGAGATTATGGACCGAACGCTGAAGAAGACCCGAACAACTACCACGCCCATCGTCAAGGTTCGTTAGGAAAACAAACGAGGAGCTGAATTCACGTGAGAACGCGAGGAATACATGAAAAAGAAATATCCCTTTCTTTTTGTTTAGCTTTGTCTTTAATTTCGGGAAGAAATTTCTTAAAGTTGGGGAGACTGTGACCTCTCGTTTTTATTTAACGTTGGTTTAACATCGTTATTTCTTGTAAGGGTGTCTTAGTTATAAATGCAAGTATGAGGTTTCGTTTGTAAATTCTTGATGTAATTAAATGCTTGGATAATTAATATTATCAATAATAATAATAATAATAATAATAATAATAATAATAATAATAATAATAATAATAATAATAATAATAATAATAATAATAATAATAAAGTATATCAAACTTAAAAGAAAATATTAATATTAATCATAAAAATATATATATATAAAAATAATAATAAGCATAAAAAAATACCAATATTAATAATAATGAAAATAATAATAAACTAATAATAAAAATAATGCTAAAAGGTGTTTAATCTTGAAAATAAATGAAAACAAACAAGTTTAAAACTTGTAATTAAATGTTTTGGCATAAAATAATAACATGTAAACTACAGGGACTAAAACTGTAAATTAGTTTAAACTAGAATTAAAACTTTGAATTCGAACTGAATAACTTAAAACTGCAGGGACCTGATTGTAAATTGTTTTAAACCACCCCTGTTTACCCCGTATCTCCGGCCCATCTCCGGCCCAATCTCCGGCTGGACTCCAGCGACCCTTAAATCCATTAAAAACCATTTTTTAACACCAAAGATTATACCCAACCGGTTCGTATGCATGATTTGAACCTATGTATGAGTTTAATTCGATTTTGACAACGGTTTCATTAAGGATTTTAACTCGAAACTGAAACACATCGAAACCCAAATCAATTCTGCAATTAAGACTTATTATTAGTGAAATTAATCATGTCCCAACGTCCAACAAATCAATACGAATTCAATGGTGTGTTAATCACACATAATGAAGCCTTAATTTTGTTCGAATTGCAACAGAACCGTGCGAAGCAAAATTGAACTCGATGAACTTGAAACGGTTCCAATTCGGACTATATAGCAGAGGGGAAAGGTGGCAATCGTCCCTTTCCAACTCTCTGTAAACTTAATTTCACAAATAACACGCACATACATCGATTTCTTCATCGTGACCGACGACATTGTTCCTCTTTTTGTTCTCTTTCAATTTAAAAAAAAAGAAGGTAAATTGAATACATGTTTACTATTGATTTGAAGTAACAAACAAAAGCCCTATGGGTAATTTTGTTATCATGATCGATTCAATGCTGAATTTGGTCGATTGGGAATTAGGGTTCTTCGGGTGAAAATTTGGGGATTTCTGGGGTTCATGATTTAAGTATTTTTTTTTGTGCTGAATATGGTGAAAATTACCCATAGGGCTTTTGTTTGTTACTTCAAATCAATAGTAAACATGTATTCAATTTACCTTCTTTTTTTTAAATTGAAAGAGAACAGAAAGAGGAACAATGTCGTCGGTCACGATGAAGAAATCGATGTATGTGCGTGTTATTTGTGAAATTAAGTTTACAGAGAGTTGGAAAGGGACAATTGCCACCTTTCCCCTCTGCTATATAGTCCGAATTGGAACCGTTTCAAGTTCATCGAGTTCAATTTTGCTTCGCACGGTTCTGTTTTAATTCGAACAAAATTAAGGCTTCATTATGTGTGATTAACACACCATTGAATTCGTATTGATTTGTTGGACGTTGGGACATGATTAATTTCACTAATAATAAGTCTTAATTGCAGAATTGATTTGGGTTATTTGAACTTGTACCACTTGTGCAACTTGTGCAATAAACACACTTGTAACCACGTTTTTAATCTTGTACCACTTGTGCAATTCATCTTATTTTGTCATGGTTATTTGAACTCTTGTAACTATCATGTGATGACTCTTGTAAGATACAATCATAGCTAATCGTTTAATCTTGTAATCTTGTAATGGCCATATTTGTCAAGGTTTGATTGTTACATTTGTTCATCCATCTTTATTTACTTTATTCAATAACCTATGATATGAATTGTCAACTTTGATATTTATCTATGTATGAAAATCTATGGAAACTCACCAACATATTGTTGACATTATTTTTAACATGTTTCAGGAAATTATACTGCTTAGCTTGCTTTGAAGACTTGTTACAATCTAGGAGTGGACCTAGATTAAAATAAAAAGTCAATTATTATCTTTTGATGTTGAAATTCTTATGTTTATTGATTGTTGGAACATATGTTATTTCTTAAATGTATGTCATGAATATTGATATTTAATAATATTGTCATTTTAAATTAGCGTTGTGTGGCATGAACAATCTTAACCCTCACATCTCGACGTTTCCGCCGTAAAGGTTGGGGTGTGACAGCTACGCTGGCTGGCGTAGCCTACGCGAGGACACTTTTTGAAAACCTATAAAATCGCATTTTTATTATGTTTCAGCCACCACTTGATTCTCATTCGACCTAAGACGAAAAAAGACGTATTTTGGAAGTTTTGGGATCGATTTTTCACCATTCCAACCCTCAAAAGCAAGATACAATCATCTGGAATGCAAATCAACAATGATTTTGAGGACATTCACGAACAATGAGCGGCTAATCTTCTCGTGATCGACTTCGGGTATTAGGTTTTGTGTGATTAGGTTTTTGTTTTTGTTTAACTTTGTTGGGATTAAACTTTAGAACCCGTTAAGTTCTTTTATGAGTTTAACTTGTGTTTTGATTATTTAAACAATGACATTGGTAAACTTTTATTTGAATATCATTTAATCTTCCGGAAATTATATGATTGCAAGTTTTGGTTTCTAATTGAATTGGAATTGTGTATCAAGACCTATTAAGTCCTGATTATCGATATCACTTAATCATCGCACGTATAGAATCCCTATTAAGGATTTTCCATGAAGTTAAATTAAATAATTATTGAAAACCAAACTTAGAACCGAAGTGGATTACTTTCTCTTATAATCGTTTTCTTAATCAAGTTTGATTATTTCCAAGTTGTTTTCTTAGTTTATTTGTTAATTATTCCAAAAATCCAACTTTCACAGCCCAGAGGCAATAGTTAAGTAATTTGGTAATTTGATTAATCATTGTTTTATAAATCAAAGTACAATACACCGACCACTAATTCAATGAGGATCGACAACCCTACTTACCCTAACTAGTTTAAGGTGAATAGGAACACACATTTTAACATTTTTTTTTATTGATACTTCGACATCGATCAAACCCCACAGTTGATCAATCACAACCTCATTTATATCAAAACATATTAATATTTATTAAGTAAATAAAACATTACAGCGGAATAATTCATCAAAACTATTTCATGCTTTAATAAATACATTTGCCAAGTAATACATCATCGTTTAAAAGATTACAAAATATCACTTAGTTGTATTACAAAACAACATCATTATCGTGCATGAAATGGATGTCAGTCTTTGCCTGCCAAGTAGCTTCACCCTCTTGCCATCCTCAGCAACAAGCTACCTGCCAACTGAAAATGCATAAAAAGTCAGCGTTGCTGAGTGAGTTCTAATTTTAAATAATAAAAATACTTTACCTTTAGTAAAAACATTTCCTTTACTTTCGTTCGTGATCACACAACATACATACAGCTTGATAATATCATTATTATCTTTTATCATCGTTCATAATCGTTCATTTCGCACTTTTACATTATCTTTCACTTCTATCTAGATCATGTCTTAAGCTATACCCCATCATTAGGCGCGAAGCCACCTCAGTCTTGGGGTTAAGCGACAAGGATCCCGTTTTGTACGTATGGATCAGTCACGTATGGATCCAAATCTTCAACGCAAAGACCACAGCCGCTAGCTCCAAGTCATGGGTAGGGTAATTAGCCTCATGGATTTTCAACTGTCGGGACGCATAGGCTATAACCCTTCCTAGTTGCATCAGCACGCAACCCAAGCACGCAACCCAATCCTGAATAAGAAGCATCTGAATAGACCACCAAGTCTTCATTCCCTCTAGGTAACGTCAAGACAAGAGCTTGAGTCAATCTTGTCTTTAACTCCTCAAAAGCATTCTCCTTTTCCAGACCCCATACAAACTTCACCTCCTTGCGGGTCAGCTTGGTCAATGGTGAGGCTATCTTAGAAAAGTCTTGAATGAATCTCCTGTAATAGCCCGCCAAACCCAAAAAACTACGGATATTGGATGGCATCTTTGGAGTCTTCCATTGCTTCACCGCCTCCACCTTTGTCGGGTCTACCATGATCCCTTCGGAATTTACCACATGACCCAAAAACTGAACCACGCGCAACCAGAAAGCGCACTTGGAGAACTCAGCACACAACTTCTCTCTTTTAAGTGTCTCTAATACCTCACGAATGTGATCGGCATGCTCTTCTTCTCTCTTCAAATAAATCAGGATATCATTGATAAACACAATCACTGATTTATCTAACATCAGCCGACGCACCCGGTTCATCAAATCCATAAAGGTAGCTGGCACGTTAGTTAGACCAAAAGACATAACGAGAAACTCATAGTGTCCATAACCCGTGCGAAAAGTTGTTTTAGGTATATCCTGCTCCCTCACCTTAAACTGATAATAACTAGATCGGATATCTATCCTCAAGAACCAACTGGCACCTTGGAGCTGATCAAATAAGTCATCAATCCTCGGTAATGGATATCAGTTCTTCACGGTCAACTTGTTTAACTCACGGTAGTTGATGCACATCCTCATACTACCATCCTTCTTCTTTACAAACAAGACAGGAACACCCCAGGGAGAGACACTCAGTCGAATGAACCCTTTGTCCAACAACTCTTACAACTGAATCATCAGTTCCTTCATCTCAGACGGAGCCAATCGATACGGTGCCTTGGCAACAGGTTGAGCACCAGGTATCAAGTCGATCTGGAACTCGATCTCGCGGTCCGGTGGCACACCTGGTAAATCTTCTGGGAACACATATGGAAAGTCACACATAACTGATACGTCGGACAATTGTGGTACTGACGCTTCACGTAAGCCAGGTAGGCACTACATCCACGTTTCATGCACTTCTCTGCCACCACCATCGAAATCACCCTTGGAACCATAGTAGATCACCGTAGATCATCACCGAACTCCCATCAGGCGCAATCAATCGGATCATCTTCTTGCGACACATAATATTTGCCTAATAGGCTGTTAACCAATCCATCCCTAGAACCACATCGAATCCGCATAGGGGCATCACAAATAATTTAGCAGAGAACCTATGGCCTTCCAACTCTATGTTATAATTCTCTATCAGATCAGAAATCCTGGTAGACTTACCAATGACAGTTTCTACATCAAAGGGCTCATCAATCTTTCTACTCCTAACAGGCAACTTAGCACAGAAGGCAGCAGAAATAAAACTCTTACTAGCACCAGAATCAAATAGTACAGAGGCATAAGTTTGGTTTACTAGGAACGTACCTGAAATGACATCGGGGTCCATCCTAGCCTCCTCTCGGGTCATCGTGAATGCTCTGGCTTTTACCTTCGGTCCCTCCTTCTCAACCCCTTTCTTCACCTCGGAGCTCTTGGCCCTTGGCCTCTCTTAATCCCTGCTCAGATGGCCTTCTTCACCACAGTTATAACACCTCATCACCCCACACTCTCTTGCCATATGACCGGGCTTCCCAAACTTGAAGCAGAGATTCAGTCCCCACTTACACTCCCCTGTATGTTCCTTCCCGCACTTACCACACCTCTTCATCCCCATACCTGATGTTACTACCCTTAGGTCATCCACCCTTGCCCTCTTGTTATTTGGAGTGAAACCACCACGACCAAACCGCTTCCCATTCTATTTCCTATCACCACCACCCTTCTTACTCACCTCTACCACTGCCACCTCTCTCTCATCATACAACCTCCCTGCCAGATCAACTACCAACCTAAAAGTACACGGCAAGGCGGCGATCATGTGCCTGCGAATATCTACTGGCAAACCCTGAATATACCTCTTGATCTTCCTTAACCCCGGCGTCACCTGATCTAGCACCAGCCTTGCCATCTTGTTGAACTTACTCGTGTATTGCTGGTGTGTCATAGTTCCCACCTCCAGCTGTAGGAACTCTCTCTCAATCTTGTCAAGCTCTCTATGAGGACAAAACTCATCAATCACCATCTTCTTCAGTTCACTCCACCTCATCCTCCTAACAGCCCTGCTGCCCTCGGCCTGGGCAATATTGTCCCACCAACATAAAGCCGAGTCCACGAATGGAGTGGGTAGCAAACTTCACCTTTTGATCCTCCTTACATTCATTGATATCCAACACAGCCTCCATCTCCCTCACCCATCGGTAAGCAGCAGCAGCATTCCTGTTACCATCAAAAGTCAGGGGCTTGCATCTTTGAAATGCCCCATAACTACACCCCTTGGCAGTTTCCTGCACCGCTTCCTTTTCCTCTTCGTCACCGGAGACAACCATCTCAGTTTTTGGTTGCACCCCTTCACCTGAATCTCTCCCAACAATCCTCCTCCTCTCCTCCTTCTCTTTCTTTTCATCCTCCCTCATCGCACGAATAACCTCGGTCACCACAGATGGCAAGATCGTCTGTATGACCTGATGAACTTCCTCCACCACTGCCTCTTTCACAGAGGCACTCAGATTACCACTCTCACCACCGCCTTCCTGGTGATCAAGCTCGGGCTCTGCAGGAGCCGTCTCAGCAGCCTTAGCTTTTTTTGGGTGACACGTGGCCTAGCACCACTACCACCCTGCACACCTCCTCGAGAAGCCTTCGAAGATCTACCACCCGCCATCCTCTAAACACTATAAGATTCAAACACCAGCACGATCATTCAAGGTAATAGCTCAGATTATGTCAAGTATAATAAGTCCCTAATTACAGTGGCCAGTTGTGATTAGCCACTTTCTTTACTCTTCATCCCCCAAGCATTTCCTATCCTGACTACATCAGTATCCAAATCTACTAAGAGCACATAGATCAGATAACACACGCACATAATACAGGTTAACCTTAAGAAAGTAAATTACCTGATGGCACGTAGCTACTTGGGCTGGCATCCCTCCATTCGGTTGCATTCTCAATTTAAGTTTAGGTTTTGAAAATATTTACCCATTTCTCTTAAACTTTGGCTCTAATACCAACTTGTAAGGCCCCGTTCCCGAGAACCCCACAGTTGGTCAGTCACAACCTCATTCATATCATATTAAGATTTATTAAGTAAATAAAACATTGCAGCGGAATAATTCATCAAAAACCATTTCATGCTTTAATAAATACATTTGCCAAGTAATACATCGTTGTTTAAAAGATTACAAAATATCACTTAGTTGTATTATAAAACAACATCATTATCATGCATGAAATGGATGCCAGTCTTTGCCCGCCAAGTAGCTTCACCCTCGTGCCATCCTCAGCAACAAGCTACCTACCAACTGAAAATGCATAAAAAGTCAGCGTTGCTGAGTGAGTTCTAGTTTTAAATAATAAATACTTTACCTTTAGTAAAAACCTTTCCTTACTTTCGTTCGTGATCACACAACATACATACATCTTGATAATATCATTATTATCTTTTATCATCGTTCATTTCGCACTTTTTCATTATCTTTCACTTTTATCTAGATCCTGTCATAAGCTATACCCCATCATTAGGCACGAAGCCACCTCAGTCTTGGGGTTAAGCGACAAGGATCATGTTTCGCACGTATGGATCAGTCACTAAGACTAACCCCCCTGTGTGTATACCCTCATGGGTTAGCCAAGATCGTACGCTACATCGCACACAGTTGAGCTAACAACTCTTCAATGAGTTGTGAACCTCTTTAAATTTGCTTGCAAGACTTTCATTCATTCGTTATGTTCCACTTTTCATTATCTTTAATCTTTCGCTTCTTTTATGATAATACTTTACGTATAAGAGCATTAACACACCATGTAAAGTCACGTAATAATACGTAATAAGGAACATCAATAACAGACAACAAACATGCATAACATGAACAAACATAAACCACCAAAACAGTCCAAAGTTTAATCATTAATTTCTATTTCCCAAGATTTTAGAAAAATAATCCTAAGTCAATTTAGGCGCATGAGCACTATATGTGGCGCATGGTCACTATGCAAGCGTACGGGCAGTTGGGCGCATGGGAAAACTTGGCACATGGGGAAAAACTTAGGCGCATGCAGGCGCATGAGTACTATGCAGGCGCATGTTTACTTGGGCGCATGGGCAAAAACTTAGGCGCATGGGTACTATGCAGGCGCACGGGCAAGCGTTAGGCACATGAGCAAAAATGTTAGGCGCATGGGCAGTTACCAGTTCTAACTTATACTAATTTCAGTCCCCATTCATCACCCTAACATATTCTTAGCCCAAATCTAGCATACTAAGCATATAGAACAAGCATACAACCATAAGATTCAGTCAAAACATTCACAAACACACACACACATGTAAAATAGGGGAACACATATGGTTCCACACACTGAAAGTTGTAAAAAGAAGGTTTATACGCATTTCATCCCCTAAACAAGTTTTAAAACAAAAAAAATCAAGGATTTAGAACTCACCTACAGCAGCCTTCGAGTAAAACTCCTTCAAACTCGAGAGCACTTAGAGTTCAAACACCTAAACACACCAAAAACACACAAACGAACACAGAGGAACACATAAGACTCGGTCTACAAGCTGAAAATTCAGCTGAAACCAAACAAAACACACGAAAAACTAACCTTCAAGTCTATCTTCTTCTTCTTCTCTCTAAAACCGATGGAAAAACTCTGATGTTCTTCTTTTGCAGTCGAGTAGTTGGGTGGTGCAGGGGTGTGGGCGGCTATGCCCACCTTTTAAATATAATTATAATAAAGTTTGCCTCTTGCATAATTTTAACCCCTTAACTTGGGTTATTTCACCTTTCTTTCTTTACACTTCTCTTTTCTTTTCTTTTTTTTTTTAAATTTCCGGGTGTTACAAAACCTGATATTAACACGTTTTCATCAAATTCTAGAACGAAGAATATCAAACCACTCGTGAACTTAGCAACAAGTGGTTTGATTTGAGAAGAAAAATCTCGACATTTCACACAATATACGACAACGTTTACGACAACCAAAACATTCTATAAATGATATGGACATTATGACAAGGGCTCAAGAACAATATCGGGGAAGACTCTGAACATCTTTTAATCATGTTGTGGCTTGGAATTTTCTTAAAAATCAACAAGATTAAAGATTATATTTCGAGCTAGTATTATGTTATTGTTAGTAGATTGTACCAATAATCTTATTAATAATCAAATTAAATATTGAATAATTACATTATTCATCTTGAATACAGTTCATCTGTCATAAATCGCTAGAATCTAAGACAAGCATTATGTAAATTAAGTTCTTGCCACTCTAAATATCTATTTTGAACTAGCCTACACAATAACATGCAAATTACAACTCCTAAATCTCGACCAATATGACCCCCGTTAGAAGGCCAAACAGTTTCACCGGTCACTACCAATTCTTTAATTTCTTCTTGTCTAGAATGCTACCAATAACATATAGGTGCAAGAAAATAAAGGAAATACGATTTAAATTGCATAATAATCACCCGAACATTACGATGAATGCACCAGGAATCATCACACGTATTTGGACGGCATTCATATGAAAAGAAAATATGAACTTGTAGTGACTCCATAGAAATCTTAAAAATATACCAATTTCATCATCAGTGATCGGTATGTACACCTATAAAAAAGATAAATTACAATTATATTTTTTTCTGTATTAAAATTGGATAACACGTAAACAATATTACCATATCAACTTCCCATAAATCAGGAAATAGATCGGTACTCCCGTTTGCATATTCATTACCATCAACGGATCCTATGTATATTAAGTTAAACCACTCAAATGGAAGAATTGCCTAATGATCATTACCCGACAACTCTTCTGTTCTACGTATTTCTTCGAATCGCCAGATAATCAGTCTATTTGTCCAGACCCAAATATGTTGTAAAATAACAATAAAAGATACATTTTTACAATTTCAAAAAATCAATCTAACAATTACTCGTTTAAAATCTTACATCTGAACATAAAAGCTAAATTCCGTATTAGGCCACGTCAAAATTGTAAGTGAAGATTCACAACACCCATGTAATACATTGTACATAATTGGGGATCTCCATTACATAAAAATTGTATAATATTTCAATACCTGTTCTTGCCATTCTGCCAATTATGGTTATCAATTGGTTCCGGAATATTTTCAACAATTACACGTGAGTTAGAAGAAAATTCATTTGCACGCCTTCTATCTTTTCCGGGAGATGACATTTTAATTAGCTCGTTTCAAACTGATGCGTTAAAACAACTAACATATGTTTGTTTATATATCGTTAAATATAGAATCTTATATAAAATCAAATAATTGATACACGTTTCGAGAAATAATACGCCACGTCAAATAATTATAAAAAACAGAAAAATACGAAAATCGAGAAATAATTATGTCACATCATTATTTTCTAAAATCATTCACGGGCCGTAATTTCTTTTACAAGCCATGAATAAACATGTTCACGGCCCGTGAACACCTTCACAGGCTAACCTTTACGGGCCGTTATGTCCATCATTGGTCCTTTGGAATAGAATCTAACATTTAACCCTTTTGCAGGGCCCTTACGGCCTGTAAGACATTTCACAGGCCGTAAAAAGAAGTGAAATGGCGTTTGTATAACACCTGACAGGATGTCCATATATCTGGGCCTATTTTTGTAGTCACATAGGATTGTTTTTATATTAACATACCATGTTAGTATATTTGAAGGATTTAATTGATTAGATAAATGAGAGTAGTTATTATTAGTTTCATTAATTATTTGGTTGAGTTAGTATTAGACTAGGATTTAGTTTGTTTGTATATTTGATAATTTAATAATGTTTGAGTTGGGTTAGAAGTAGTATGTTAGATTTAGTAAAAATACATGGTTAAACGATCATTGTCTTTTTTGATCTTTCAACATTAATAAAAGTGGCAATACGGGATTAGTCATAGAATCATGTAGATATTATTGAATGTTCAATCCAATTTCCAACCATTGGTAGTGGAGCAGGGTTAGGCGATCAAGAAAGAACAAGACCAACGAAAAGCCAATCGTGAGAGAAAATTAAATGAGATCAATAACTTGTGAAAGCAATCCGATTATGTGAAGCAATCAAGATCAAGGTGAGAAGCCAAAAGTTGATCATGGAGACAATTAAAAAGTTGTGTAGGCTAGTTGTGTGAAATAATCAAGACTAAATTAAAAACTTGATTGATTCAAGTAACTGCCATTGGTACCTAATATATATTTCTGTCTTCTCTATTCTTTATATTACCCTCCTGTCATGTCGTCAATTGACAGTATGACTTAGGGCGCAATATAATTTAAGTGATCAAATCATAATTTGGTAAAGCACCTTACCTTGAATCCACTAGAGAGTAAAGGATCTTGAATCCAAAGCAGAACCCTTTGTGAATGAGAGAGATAAAGACAAGAAAGACCAATGAAACCAAGTTTCAAGGTTGTAATTTAATGGTAAAGTTTGATTACCATTAAGCTCCAGAATAGTTAACGAGTTTTTTGGTTTGATTCATCTGCTATTCATCTCCTAAAAGCGGCTTACGGCCTGAGTTATATTTATATCAAGTTTAATTACCTATGGTGTTTTTCTTATTACCTATTGTATTTCTAGTGCTTTTTTATTCCTAAAGGGAGCCAAGACCTATTATTTCTAGTTGATTTATGAATCAAGGTGGCCATAGGCCCCTATGGTCCAGTGGTTACGACTTCTCTCTTTCACGAAGAAAACGAGGGTTCAAGTCCCTCTAGGGTGTACCAAGACTCAAGACTATAGGAGTAGGATTTTTTATCAAGTGATCCATATTTGTCAAGTCCTTCTAATAGTCTACTTAGTGAGACTTTGGATTTTAGATCAAGTGACAAAGAAACAATGAATCCCCGAGATACGAATCAGGTTAATTTCATAGAAGGATGGTGATGGCAATTTGGTATGTTTATTCAACAATTTAGTTGTGAGTCAATTATTACAGTAGTGAAGAATAAAAGAATTGGTGATTACTTTAAATCTAATTTCAAATTAAATAGGTGAGATTAATTGCAAAAGACGGATAAAGGTTCTAAAAAAAGGTGACATGGAGATCAACATAGGCCGCTGCTTCATTAAAAAAAAAAAAAAAAAAAAAAAAAAAAAAAAAAAAAAAGAAGCTTTCTGGCGGCTGGTTTATTTCTTCGGCTGCAAGTTTTAATGGTAACTACGTTAGTTCCTTCTCTATTCGTTCGAGATAAAAAAAGCGGGAAACAAAATCTAAAGGGGAGTTTGTTTTTGAAAGTTATTTGAATTGGATTTGGAATTGTAATTGTAATGATAATTGTAATTGGATTCGGCAATGAAATTTAAATTGGAATTTAAAGCATTTATTTTAGAGAAAATTGCAAACTTAGTCCCTGTAGTTTGATCAAATACATTATTAGTCCTTAGAGTTAGAAAATTGCAAACTTAATCCAAACTTTTATGAGTGGATTATATGTTTAGTCCCCATTGTTAATTTGTAGTGTTAACTAACATCAAATGCATTTCTTGTGAGGGTGTATTTGTGTATTTAAATGTCACGAACATCGCTCCGAATCGATCTTCACCATTAACCTCATCATCATCATCACTCCCACCGGTATCAATAGGCACCATCGCGGCTGCCCATGCCGGAATCGATGCCAGCAATAAATCTTATCAAGCGTTTAAGGTTTGGTCAGAGCACGGAGTCCGGTGGTATTGCGTTCGGTTAGTTTAATGTGCTTTTAATTCCGATTCAAGGTTTTCCGACAAAGGTGATGAGTGGTGTTAACGGTGACGAAGAGACGGTGACCTCCATTTGAAATAGTAGATATATAAAGATTTGATTTTTACTTCTTGAACGTGAGTTTCTGATTCACAATGAGATTCTAGAATGAGATTCATGAGTTAATCTATTATCAAATCATGATAATGCAAATTAAAAATATATAAATAACCTAAAAATATAAAATGACAAACATGCCCTCAGATGGATTGCATTTGATGTTACTTAACCCTACAAACTAACAAACATTAACTCTAGAGACAACATACAATCTACTCACAAAAGTTTGGATTAAGTTTGTAATTTTTCAATTTTAGGGACCAAACATGCAATTTGATCAAACAACAAGGACTAAGTTTGTAATTTTCTCTTTATTTTGATTTCCAAAATGTGTTTGGTTGGTATATTTGTTAGACCTTCCGCAACGCTTGTCCATAACCCCCCCTTAGCCCGCCCGTGCCACCCTTCGAAAGGGCTGCGTTGTGCAACCCCGTCCATCCTTCACCCTTCACCAAGGGCGCCACATGGACGGATTTTGGGGGGCCCACGTGACTAAAATGTGTGTTGTTTGGTTTTTTAATAGGTTTTTAATGGTTGTTTGTGAAAAGGATAGTGTTGAAGTAAAGGTTGATTGTGGTAAGGATGGATGGAGGTTAGTAAAAAGCTGATGTGACATGATGACTTGGGATTGTTTGTGGGAAGGGAGTTATTCAGTTGCAGACGGTCTTCTGAAATTAGAATGTAAAAATACAAAAAAGACAAGTTTTTCGAATATAAAATAACAATTCCAATTCTATCAATCGGTCACGGTCGATAGTGACGAGTATGTGACGTGTCAGTTGACGACAGGCGGCGATTTATCGGTTGATGGTCGGGCGGGCTACATACGTCAGTGGCGATGGAAGACAGCGAGCGTACGCCGCATCGACCGGCAGCGGTTGCCCCGAACAGGCACGCATCACGATAGGCAGCTATTTGTAAGCGACCGCAGTGGGCTGGGTGGCATATTGGATGGTGCGGTCGGCCACGATGGGGGACGGCGCACCGACAACCTAGGCGGGCGGTGCATCAGTAGACCGTGGCGGGCGGGCGTCGAGCGGACGACCAAGTTAATAAGTGTCGTTATTTAGGATTTTAAGAGAGTCCACTAAAACCCTTTACAATGGGATATTAGGGTTTTGGGTTTCATTAATTAAAGGATTTGGATGCAGTTAATCAAATTCCAATTCACTCACCTAACCAACCAAACACTCTCATCAAATGGAATCTAAATTACAATTTCATCAGATTTCATCAAAGTCAGTCATGCCAAACACCCCTTAAGACCTTTTGGAAGTGCAATAGCTTACGAAGCAAGTTTTTATAGGTGAAGTCAAACAAGGCAAGAACATACGTCACTAAAAAAACTCACGGTTAATGCAATATGACGTTACAATGCCTGAGATTAACATCGGCTAATACACCGCTTTGTCGATCATGATGGAGATTATTTTAGCCGCTCATAGCCTACAAGTGGATATAACTCATGCGACGGGAGTCCCGTTAGAGGAAAAAAGAAACTACATGGCAAAAGCTTTCATATACCAATATATACACAAAGACGTTCTTCATCAAGTATCAAAGCATATGCATCCGAAGGATGAGTGGGATGCACTCCGGGTTTAGTATTTAGCAGTCGAGAAGGTACGAAATGAACATATGCAAAAGCTAAGGAACAAAGTTGAGTTTTTGAAGATAAAAGGAGACGAGTACATTGACCACTTTGTTGGTAAGCTAAGGGGGTTATAATTGAGTTAAAAGAGTCTTGGATCTTCGCTTGATGATAAGGTACTCATGAGGAAAATCTTAAGTTCCATGCTAGAAAAATATATACTAGTAGTCGCTTTAATCAAGCAACAATTGAAGATTGAGAAAATGTCTTTTGAAGAAGTGGTGGAGACTAAAAGCTTACAAGTAGCGGGTAAAAGCCTGAGAAAAATAATTGGAGATTGAGAAAATGTCTTTTAATTCAATCAAAGAAACGATAGTGATTATCGTGAACAAGGTCGTGAAGGTCATGGATGGGTTAACTAAGATGGTAGAGTTCGTGGTAGAGGCCGAAGCCATGAAAGAGGTCATGAGGACCGTTCTAGTTCAAGGCGTGATCAATGAGAACCATTGGAAGGAAGAGACAAGTCAAGGATTCAATGTTACCTATGTAGAAATTTTAGTCACTTTGTATTGAATGCGTGTGCCGCAACACTTTCACACCATTGAATCGCTAACGCCACGCGGATCAGCGTGCTCCCAAAATTACTTATGAGTAAATTTAAAGGTTTATTGAACAATGCCATTCTTGAGATAACTTAACGAAATATCCAATAATTGTTCATTAAAGTGAACTGTCACTCTAAACCCACATATATGAACATCTATAGTTGTATCTTTATATTAAAAAAAGGGTCTTAAAAAGAATAAACAATATACTTCTTAATTAACTACAGTATGTACAGCTTTTGTTTTGTATTAACAAGCATGGGCAACTAGTTGTTGCCTCGTTATTTCTTGACCAACACAAAAAGATGTATGTCTACTTTTAGTAACCAAAGACTGCATCAAAGCTCTCTCCTTGGCTATCGCCGCACCTTGATGGATTAAGTTTGCTGCATCCTTCATGAAAGATGCATCACATGGGACTGTAATAGGTCCACTGCTTGGTAGTCCAAACTCTTCTTCTGACATGGTTAAAAGCTCTCTAAAGATGTAAGTATTGAGGTGTCCTAAAGGAAAAACAAAGCGGTGTCCATCGAGTGTATACACAACGAAATGCCCTTTCTCAACTTTTGTTGTTGAATTAGTGTTATAGTCTCCAAATTGACCTCCTGCTGCAACAATACTTTTGCGCCGAATGCTTGCCATTTCTTGAGACTTTCTTGCAATCTTGATTAACTTCTTGGTGCCGATCATCCTCGGGTATTTCTCTATGTTTGAGGGGAGAGATAAGTGGATTTGATAGGTTTAAGATGTAAGGGGACTTATGGTTGTTTTGTGTTATGCATGATAGGAGATGAAGATTTCTTTATATATGCATATAGAAGGGCTTCAATGTGATGGAGATATGGAGCAAAAACATGTGCCTAGTTGGCTAGTTGAATAACCAAGAGATGGACAGAAATGGATATTCTGTTTTTGGTACCGAATTAGATTTGTGTGATCAAGAATGAACCCCATTGAATTTGTCTTTGGTACAAAACCATGTTCAATGTCGTACAGGGATTATAAATGATGAAAAGGACAATGGTCCCTCTTGATGCCACAGCTAACGAAATTTAATTAATAAAGTTGAACAATACCACAAAGATATCATTATTTTTTTTCTTTCATCCACTCACAAGTATTTTTAAAAATATTAAAAATTTTATGAGGGTTGTAACGTATTTTCTTATATTTAAGGAAACACGGTACAACCCGCATAAATTTTCTCCCCCTTTCACTCACAACCACTCACAACCATCCACTATAATATAGAGCACTCACTCACATAAAAATAAAGAACGAACTGTGAATACTCAAACGACTTTATTTAATGCATTTAAAAACGATTAAACATAAATTATGAATGAAAATTATTGCAAACAATCTACCTCTAAGGTGGGTGTTTGGGAAACTTACTTTTTAACCAACTTTTAACTTATTAACTTTTAAATAGTTAATAAGTTAATAAGTATGTTTGGGAAAATAAGTAATCCCAAACACCCCCAAGATCATCTTCTCACCAATTTTATAAAGGTGCTCTAATAGTTTCCAATGGTTTATACTAGAAAAACAAAAGAGTGTCTCTTATTCCATTACTAGTGAAACGGTAACTATAATTGGTAAGTACCTGCTACTAATGCCTTTATTCCTAGTAGCAGTAATACCCCTTCAGTAGAAACTTCTTATTATCAGTACCAACATTTTTTAGGACCAACCATCATTGGTAACATTCATGAACAACTTTCCCATTGAGCGCTAATACTTACATGTTAGTTCCTGCTGAGCACCGCAATTTCAACTGCCCACAAAAATTTTGAATGAAACACCTTATTATTGATAAACTATTGCTAGTGGCACTCATCTTCAGTAACCCTTAGCAGTTTATATTCCCTTTTATTAAAGTTTAACAATATATTTTTACAACCTTCACCTTATTACAAAGTCTATACCAAACTTGTTCATAACATGTTTAAAAGATTTAGACGCTGCAACCATTTAGGGCTTGTCTATCAACATATCAGTAACATTCTCATTAGTATCAACTTACCAACCTTATTATATAGTATCAACTTTAACCTTATTATCTAGTATCAACTTTACCTTCACTACCTTTGTGTTGATGGCATCTTTTATTAAATTTAATCATACATTGATATACTTTTCCATCTCATGATACATCTGATTCTTTAATAGATGTATTGCACCATGGTTATCACACAAGACCACAATACCCTTCGGTAAGTTCTGACATAAAGTGCTTTAGCGATATAGCCTTTTCATTGCTTTAGTACACGTTAATAGTGCTTTGCGCATTCCCATTTTTAAAATCTTTATGGACATTAACCACATCTTTAGCTTGTTGGTAATGTTTAACAATAAGCCAAAAAGAAAAACTATATATCATATATATATTCAATATACGTGACATTTAGGTAATGTCAAACTTCACACATTTTCTGTAAGGTAAATCAAAAAAATAAATTACCTCTTTTTCCATTTACTTCCTTTATTAGTATGAGCTTTTTTCTCGAACACAATATTGATATGTCAAAATGCATCAAACCTCTCCTAAACTTTCAAAGCTCGGTCTTTCCATCAAATTCTTTTATTTTTCTTTGGTGATTACATGGAAGAAAGAGTTGATGTCCAAGATACACATGCTTTTGCAATTATTTAACCATATTGAACATGTTTACTTCGGTTTTTGCATCAAACTCATCCATAAGGCGGTTCATATAACCAAATAAAGCGGTTCAAAGACCTGTTGTAAAAACCAAAACTAGCTTTAGTTACTCGTGTATTACACGAAAATATGAAAAATTAATTATTAAATAACATAAAAATAAAAATAAAATCAAATGTGTTATATATTAAATAAGACATAGCAACTTTTGATTATAAGATCACAAATGAGCAAAAACATCCTTGTAAACTATATTTGTAGTAATATTAGTAGGTTTACACTCATTATCTAAAGCTAAAAGTTTCAATTCATATTTACTCTTAACTTGTGACAAGATGCCATAAAGCTGATCATGCGTAAAAATAGGCTATTTCAAGTATAAATCAACATTTGACCTAAACTTTTGATTATTGTCATAACGAAATATACAGTCAAATAAAATTGTCTTCTTTTAGACTTAAAAGAAATAGTTTTGATGAGTCAAATCGTGAGCTAGATATTGAGTGGGTGTGAGGATATTAGTATGAAGAAATTAAGTTTGAATAATATATACTAAAAAGTTATGTGCAATAATTAGATCAATTTCGAATTATTTTGACCATGTAATCAAATATAGAGATATAGTATTGAATCGGATTGGATCGGACTATAAATGTTCATAATATCTCAGATTTATTGTTGATTATTATTTATTTAGTACTAACTTTAGTAAACCCGTGTATTATACGAGTTGAAAAAATAATAATATTAAATATAATAAAATTTTATGAAGTATAAAATGATAACCAAAAATAAGATATGATTAAAGTTACATATGAGTAATAACTATAAGTAATAAAATAACGATATTAATTTTTAAATTTTATTTTTAAACTTTCTTTTCAAAAAAAGTTAAACATAGTTTTCAAAACAAACCATATTAAAAATGTTATTTTTAAATTTTTTTTATTATAACTCCTAATTTTAATTATTTTTAGTTTATAAAAAAATTTACTTTTTAAAAATACCAATTTTAAAATATTTTATATTTTAAAAAAAGTTAGATGTTTTAGAAAAAAAATTTAATTGTATAAAAAATTGTTTTCTAAAAATAATATTAATAAAAAGACATCTTTCTTAATTTATTAAAAATTTAATCTAAAAAAGAATTAAAATTATTTAATATTTTTTAATTTAGTTATTATTTAAGAGCAGAGAGACGCGGGAAAAATAAACTTAGGGGGCCTAGAAATGTGTCAAGTGTCCCCTTAAGTTACTCTTATAGTATTATTACAACTTCAAAGAATCGGTTATCTACAGCTATATAGATACACTAGCTTTAGTTACCCGTATATTACACGAAAGTGTGAAAAGTTAATTATTAAATAATATAAAAATAAAAATAAAATCAAATGTGTTATATATTAAATAAGACATAACAACTTTTGATTATAAAGTCACAAGTTAGTAAAAACATCATTGTAAACTATATTTATAGTAATATTAGTAGGTTTACACTCATTATCTAAAAGCTAAAAATTTTTAATCCATATTTACTCTTAACTTGTGACAAGATGCCATAAAGCTGATCATGCGTAAAAATAGGCTATTTCAAGTATAAATCGACACTTGACAGAGATTGACCTAAATTTTTATTTATTGTCATAGCGAAATATGCAGTCAAATAAAACTGTCTTCTTTTAGATTTAAAATGAACAGTTTTGACGAGTCAAATCGTAAGCTAGATATTCAGTGGGTGTGAGGATATTCGTATGAAGAAATTAAGTTTGAAAAATATATACTAAAAAATTATGTGCAATAATTAGATCAATTTCTAATTATTTTGACCATGTAATCAAATATAGAGATATAATATTGAATTGGATTGGATCGGACTATAAATGTTTATAATATCTCCGATTTGTTGTTGATTATTATTTATTTAATACTAACTTTAGTAAACCCGTGTATTATATGGGTTGAAAAAATAAAATATTAAATATAATAAAATTTTATGAAGCATAAAATAATAACCAAAAATAAGATATGATTAAAATTACATATAAGTAATAACTATATGTAATAAAATAGCGATATCAATTTTTAAACTTTTGTTTTTTAACTTTCGTTCCAAAAAAGTTAAACATTTTTTTCAAAACAAACCATATTAAAAATGTTATTTTTTAAAATTTTTTATTATAACTCCTAATTTTAATTGTTTTTAGTTTATAAATAAAATTTTACTTTTTAAAAATACCAATTTTAAAATATTTTATATTTTAAAATATTTTATATTTTAAAAAAAGTTAGATGTTTTCAAAAAAAAATTTAATTGTATAAAAAGTTATTTTCTAAAAATAACATTAATAAAAAGGCATCTTTCTTAATTTATTAAAAAATTAATCTAAAAAAGAATTAAAATTATTTAATATTTCTTAATTTGATAATTATTTAAGTTATTCTTTTAGTATTATATATAGATTTCCTCCTATTAACGTTTAACATTTTAAATTAACGGAGTTGACATTTTTAAATGAAAATGAAAACTTTTAAAACCCTAAGGAGGTAGATATGAAAAAATCTTTTTTGGATGAAAATTAAAAATATGACAAAATTACAATGAGGAAAACAACAATTCAATCTTTTATCTTTTATAAATAATAAAGTGGTACCAAATAATCAATTAAACAATGTCATAGAACCACGCTCTAAATTTCAGAGACTTATGGTAATATACGAATTAAATAAAGGGTTCAATAGAAGCTACCTTAATCCTGACTTATTATTCGTTATTGTTTATTTACATTTATAGCGGTTTTATGAATATTTAAAACGGTTTTATATAAAACCTTTGGAGCGTTTAAAAAAAATCTTTTTTGTACTAGTGTGATTCTAGCTAGACACATGACAGACCTGGTATGCCTCGGGTCCATATGTGACATTTTAACACTAAATTAGACAACAATTTATGCATGCCTACTCATGTTGAAATATAAATCCTTGATTTTCAACAACTATCAAACCCACCATCCAAATTGATGAATGATCACATGTTTTTGTCTACTTAATTTAACAGAACATAAAAAGCTACAATTAATTTGCTTTAAGTTACAACTTGCCAGCTATAACGGAAGTTAACAGGATGGCGAAGATAAGAACATACTGACCCGCATTTTGGCATAATTTGTTGGCTAATAAGTCATACGTTAATATGTCACATATATACGGTGGTACACTCCTAAATGATAGTTAACATCCTTTTTTCAGTATTAAATACACCTTTACTTCGCATCCACAAAGTATATTTTAATCTGTGGCTCATATCCGTCAAGCTAAACATGTGAACAAGTTGTTTGGACCCCGTCCCCGTATGTGACTCAAGGATCCGACATCAATTAACATAAGTTTGGTTTACCCTACAATGTTGGTGAACCTATCACCTTGTTTTGCACCCTTGTCTTCTCTCCATACAGCTCAACAGCCTTGTTCTGATCGATAATCGTCAAATTCGGTGCTAATATATATACAAGCATATACCCTTTTCCTAAAACCATCAGATCACAACAAACAGAAAGCTTCTTTAGCTTGTGCACATTGCAAACCCTCTTGATCTCTACTTCACAACACATCAGCAAAATGATAAGCCCCAAGAAACTCATCAGATCAGCAACACTAAGGCCGAAGGCGATCACTTCTCCAAGAAAGATTGATAAAGGTCACTTTGCAGTGTACACATCTGATGAGACACGGTTTGTGATGCCACTGGATTATCTTAAAAATGACATTTTTCAGAAACTCTTGATGGTTGCTGGGGATGAGTATGGGTTGCAGCCTGATGGCCCGATTAGACTGCCTTTCGAAGCCACGCTTATGAAGTATATCATATCTTTGATAGAGAGATCTGTGTGTGGCGATCTCGAGAATGCAGTTCTAACATCTATAATTACTTCAGAAATGTGCTCTTCGAACTCGACTGTTCAACTAGAACAAAATCATCTTCAAGTGCCAATTTCTAGCTTCTGAAAGGAGTTAGAATACTTCTATTTTTCTCAAATTATATAACACATTAGATTGTAGCAAGGTTGTACAGACAGCTTAGCTTTCAGATACGTGAACTTTATTTGTTTGTTCATACATGATATAGACAAAGTTTTACTCTTAGTAAGGTATTCAATTACCACAATATTTATGTTCTAGCTGACTTCTATCAAGTTTCTTAGGGCATGTCTTTATTTCACCCACCAATTCACTTACTCAACTCACCACTTTTCTCGCTTATTTAACTCACCCACCTAACTCACTTCTTAACTCACCAACTTGGCTCACTTGTTTAACTGGCATCGACTATTGACCTATACGACTTAGCATAGATACTGGTCTCCCAACATCCTAGTTTAAGTCTAGATACGAGACACTAGTACCTAATTTTCTAAACTCAGGCTCCTGTACCAACTTGTCTCGCCCTATACTTAAGGCAATGAATTTATTAAAATCACAGTAGAAACCATTGTTTAACCACCAGATAAAATGCAGAATTCTTTATAAAATAGAAACCCACAATGGTGCCTCAACAAAATCAATCTATAAATGAAACATAAAACCGAATGTTCTTCGACATCATAATTTAAGGCTTCCAAGTGCCAAAGCTATTGCAATATCACACGTGACGTTTACCTTACTAGTTGATGTTATCAAATGAATTCAAATGTGATTTGCATTGATCCTGGAGAAGATACATATACAACTAATGAGGACAACTTGGGTTCCAACATGCAGTAAGTTGAGTGGAATCAGAGGGGGAGATACATAAACTGAAGTCGATAGTACCTTTCAAGTAGATAGTACCTTTCAAGTTATGGAAATCATGTTCTAGTAATCGAAGGTGTGGTTCATGTGGAGCATTCATGAAAATACAAATTTGTTGTACGAAATATGTGAAGTCAACCCTTGTAAAGGTTAAGTATTGCAATGCTCCAGCAAGTTGGCGATATAGAGTACCATCCGTTAACAATGTGCCCCTCGATGCACTTAGTTTTGAAAAAGTTTCAATCGGTATTGTCGAAGCATTGACTTTTTACCAACTCATGCAACTTGGTGAGTCTTCAGAGATGGCAGTGGAAATGTGCTTCAGCTTTTGTCAAAAGCATGTCAAAGAAGACATGCCTTCTCTGTCTTGGGAAGAAATCGGTCTTGGCTTCAGAAGACTTTGTCTTTAAAGCTTCGGAAGACTTCATCTTTGGCTTCGGAAGAATTGGTATTTTACCTTCGGAAGATTTGATACTTAGCATAATTCACTGAGTTGTATCAAATCTTCCGAAATAACTTCATTGTACTTCACATGTGCATGTTGAGAGCTCTTTGGTTGCATCAGCCTCTAAGTGTAATCCTTACAATCTTTGTATTAACTAACATTCAAATTAAGAAAACTTTATTTGATGTCGAAGGCTTCTCGTACATATTAGATACTACATCCACGATACCTTTCAATGTAATTTCTTTCGGAATTCTAAATGCAATATCCTTTATCGACGACAATCTAATAACCGCCTTGGCCTTTTATCAAAAGGTTATCACTCAGTTGGTTACATCTTTTCTGGTTTATCACGAAAAACAACATCAAAGTCCTTCCGAACAGGCAAATCTTCTATTTGTTTTTTCCAATAATCAAAGTTTTTTCTATTAAACTTCTCAATTTGAATTTTTTTGCTCTCAACCATTATCTCAAACTACAAAATGGATAAAATTTTCATTATGTTGTGGAAAAGGATAATTGTCGATGTCGAGAAAATAATACCATCCATGTACAAGAGAAGGCAGGCAATATGATCACCCTTTTTGTATACGAAAAGAGAACCATCACTAATAGCTTTTTGAAAATCACACTTCTTAATGTATGTTTCAAATCTTTCATACTGACCCTGGGGCACCTTTTTTAAACTCGTAAAGAGATTTCTTTAACCAGCAGACATGATTGGGAAATTCTTTGTTAGTAAACATCGATGGTTGAAACATGAAAACCGTCTTCGGCAAGTAATCGTGGAGGAAAGAATTATCGACATCTAGTTGGTGTATTGGGCAACCTTAGAATGGTTCGAATCGTCATTGGTTTAACCACATGACTAAAGGTCTCGTCACAAGTGATGCCAACTTGTTGGTGTTTAATATTAACAACAAGGTGAGCTTTGTAGCATTAAATTGTACAGTTTGCATCAAAGTTATGCTTAAAAAGCCATATACATCATATTATATTAGCTTTAGTAGGCCATGGTACTAGCTCCCAAGCTTCATTATCCATTAGGGCCCTAAATTTTCCGATGATGGTTGCATTCCAACATGGATCGGAAAGGGCACTGAGGTGAGATATGAGAAGTGGGGAGATGGTGGGGGCTGCAAAAGTGTGGAGGTTCAATGGTACATAGGGTTTATGAATGCCAGACTTGGAATGGGTAGTCATGGTATGTGCAGGGGATGGGGCTAGGGGTAGTGGTGAGGTGATATTTTGGTTGTGAATGGGTTGAGAGGTGGTTAAGGTGTGTTGAGGGTGGGTGGTGTTCGGTATTCTAAAAAACCAAAGAAGGTGTAGATGAGGCCTAGAAGGTGTTTGTGTTGGGGAAAATAGGGATGTAGGGGAAATGGAATGTGAGGTTTGATGTGGTGTGGTGATTTGAAAGAATGGAGGAGAAGTGTTATTATCGAGAAAGGAGTAATCATGGGTGGATATGGGTTTGGAAAAAGGAAAGTAAGATTCATCAAAGGTGATATTACAATAGAGTATCATTTTACCGGTGGTAAGATCAAGGCACCGATAACCACATGAATTCGCCGAATAGCTAGGGAAGATACATACGGTTGAACAGAGAGCAAGTTTGTGTGGTTTAGTGGATGACGTGTTTGGGTATCATGTGCATCGAAAAACATGTAAATACTCATAAGAGGGTTGATAAATGTATAAAGCATATGTAGGGGTGTTAAACTAGAGACAGGTGGTTGGAAAAATATTATGGAGGTATCACATTGTGTGGAGTGCCTCAACCCAAAATGTTGGGGGAGTGAAGCATGAGCAAGTAACACAAGTATGATTTCATTAAGATGACGTATCATGCTTTCGTACTTACCATATTTTTGTGATGTATGGGGATCACGAAAACCAAAATTGAAGTCCATGAGCATTAGCAAAGGAGTTAAATTGTGAATTTGAGTTTGTATATTTTTGTGAAAATGCAAAGTTTTGGTGAATGTTTTGGATTTGGATTTGAGTGGAAAAAACCATGTATATTGTGTGTGATCGTCAATGAGCACCATGTAATATTTATAGCTGGTTTTGCTCATAATGGGGGACATACACAAGTCACAATGCAAAATGTCAAACGGTAAAGTGGTACACGATTATGATGTTGGAAACAATAATCTTTTATTTTTTAATAATTGACAAGACTTGCAAACAATCATTTTAGGAAGTTTATTACACCAAATGAAATTATTTGAAGTTAGAAATCAAAATCGGTATGCCCGATTGTCTTAAATGGTCATGCAATAAATCTTTAGATGACATTAGTTACGTGAATGGATTGAGATGATTTGAGCTATTGTGGCGGGATAAGATCTATCCATTCTTGAGTTCTGATGTAGACTGAAAAACAAGATAACCAATTTATGATTCATAAAGAATACCAGGAGCAATTCTTCTAACCATCTTTGATTCACAAAAAATTCCTTAGGAAATTCACACACTTGTGATAGGGAGAAATTTTTTTTTATAAACTTCAAAACTAATCATCTTTCAATATTTACATGAATATGAAAAAAAGAAAAAAAAAAAAAAAGTCAAATAGGTCTCAAAACATAAATGGGCAAAAAACTGGGCCATTAACAAAGTCCAACAAAAACAAGAAATAACACAAAAAGTTAAAAAATCATAAAATAAGCCATTTTTAGGCTAGAACGACAACCCAAACCGCCTATGGCATTTGTGGAAACATGCACCTCTATCCAACTGTCATTTTGACTGGTCGCACGCCCAAAACGGAGCCTTCTAATCCAAATTATGGTCATTTTAGTGAAGCCTCCTTGGACAAACGATCATAGGCCTTAAAAACAAGATAGCTTGCTCCTCCATAGTTTGGCCTGCACCAAGTTCCTTCATAATAAAACCATAAGGGTCAAATTTAACAAATACATTATTGTCAACAATAAAATTGCATATTGAAGTAAGAATTTTAATTTTGTTCGGGTTATAAAGAATGCTTTTAGGGGAATGTTACGTGAGTTGGTTTTGATGGTCGAATTTCGTAACCCAAGTATCTTCATGCTAGCGCCATTTCTTATAAAAATATAATTAAATGAACAATTCAGCGAGGGATTAGTAATTTTACCTTGATCTGTCGTTAGATGGTCTGACACTTTTGAGTCCATATACCATTGGTTAGAGGTGGGCATAAAAACCGGGTTCGGACCCGACCCGGTGGACCCGACCCGGAACCGGGTACGGGTACGACCCGGTATATGCATACCCGGGTTGGACCCGAAAAAAAACCGTAGGGTTGGAACCGGGTATGATTTTCTAGAATTTCTTAGAACCCGACCCGAACCCGACCCGACCCGACCCGGAACCGGTTGAACCCGGGTTGTACCCGGTTTCGACCGTTTTTTTTTTTTTTTAAAAAGTGACCGTTTTTTAACGGCTATATAGCCGTTGGGATCGATTTGTGACCGTTTTTTTTGTCACTTTTAGGCTTATAAGTTAGTATAAATAGGTGTGGGTTGATATGGTTTAGTACCCAAGTCTCAAACGCAAAAACATACGCAAAAAACGCAAAAAATACTCTCGTTTACTCTCGCTTTACACGTTCACTCTCTCGTTTTACACTTTCACTCTCTTCAATCTTGATATGGCTCACTCACAATCTTCCGTTGGTCAAGGTTCGTCCAACGCTCCAACCGTCGTTCGTGTTCTTGCACACAATCGTAACATGGATGTTTGGTGCAATTGGGATATGGTTGAGTTGAGTGACGGGTCTGTAAAGGCTCGTTGCAAGTTTTGTGGAGCTTTGCTTGCTAAAGATTCTAACACGACTTTAAACAAACACATTAGCAAGAAGTTTTGTAAGTCGTTGAAAAGTAATCCGGATTCGCAACAAACACAATTGGGCGGAGACGGTGGAATCTTTAATTACGATGTTAATACGGTTCGAGATCGAATGGCGAAGTTCATGATTCAAGAAGCTTTGCCTTTTAGTCACTTCGACAATCCTCAGTTGACCAACTTAATTCGAGAGACGCTTCAACCTCGTTACACTCACGTAAGTCGTACTACACTTAGACGTTATTGTTTAAAATTATGGAAACAAGCAAAAAATGATTTAATTGTATTATTTGAAAATTTAAATACCGGTGTAAACTTAACTAGTGACGTTTGGTCGGCTCCACACGGTTTACCCGAATCGTACCTTTGCGTCACCGCTCATTGGGTGGATCCCAATTCATGGCAATTGATGAAACGTACGATTGCATTTGATCTTTTTCCGCATTCACACACCGGAGAATTTTTGTTTTACTTTTTAGATAATGTAATAAGTACTTTTAAATTAGAAAATAAACTTTTTTCAATTGCATTTGATAACGCCTCTAACAACACAACTGCGGTTGAAAAATTAAAATTAAAATATCTTCCGATTGCAAACGGTGATTTTTTCCATACTTGTTGTGTTGCACATATTATTAATTTTAGTGCAAGACGGACTATCCGGCAATATGTTAATAACTTTATTACATCTTTTGATTTATGTTACATGACGTTTTTAAAAAAAGTAGAAGAAGATATCAAGATTATAAACAACTTTGTAAGGATACGCACTCTAGATTTTTAGGTCCTAATTGGGATGTACCTACTCGGTGGAATTCGACTTGTCACATGTTTGAATGTGCTTTAAAACAAAAGGGCACTTTGAAAGCTTTTCATAATAGTCTTTCGGATAATGGTGAAGCCGACCCATTTCGGATGCGGGTTGGGAGAATCTTCAACGTCTATCCGAGTTTCTTGAGGTTTTTAAAAACTCACAATAAAATTATCAGGAGTTTATTATTCCACTAGTTATTCGGTGCTTCAAGAACTATATTTTATGTCTTTGAATTTTAAAAATTTCAAAATAAAAATAATATGTTTAATCAAATGATAGAACCAATGAAAGAAAAGTTTAAAAAATATTTTAAGGACTTACCACCCGTTTTTACGTGTGCCGCCGCTTTAAATCCGTTTCTAAATGTTGCGGGAGTTGAATGTTTGATAGATGAGATAAATGACAATTTGGATATGCATGACGAAAACCCTGATTTTTCAAACGAGGCAAAAGAAAATTTTAATCATAGTTTGAAAACAATTTATAATTTTTATTTAAATAGATATGGGCCTAACGTAAACATAACCATGCCAAGCGGATCAACCTCAAGTGCTAGTACCTCGTTTAAAGACCCTGTTTTGACTATGTTGAATGTTGTTCGGGATGTGACGGCTAAACGTCAAAGAGGTAACACCCCAACAAGTGAGCTCGGTAGATATAGTGGAACGGATTTTATTTCCACTATGACTACCGAAGATTATCGTGCATTCGATATTTTGGCTTGGTGGAAAGGAAAAGAATCTCAATTTCCGATTCTTTCTGCTATGGCCCATGATTTACTAAGCGTCCAAGCTTCTACGGTAGCTTCGGAATCTGCTTTTTCTCTTAGTGGCAGGGTAATATCATTACGAAGAACAAGACTAACTCCGGAAGCAGTGGAGATGTGCATTTGTTTAAAGGATCACTTAGACGCAACGGATCGTATACAAGACCAAACAAGCCTCGAAGACGAGATTACACTCGAATCTAAAGTACATGATGAAGAGGTAGAAGACGGAGTATCTTCTGGCATATCCGATGAAGAATTAGCATTTGATCAAGCATCTCGTAGTAGATAAAATTAGACGATATTGTTATTTTTAAGTTGTTTTAATATTATATGTCTTTCATGTTCTTTTTAAATTTCTTTGTCATTCAAATGTTTTATATAAAAAGTATTTAATATTTGTATATTATAAGTGTAACATTTTCTGCTCAAGATTTGTATATATTTATATATTAAGTTGTTTAAATTTTTGTCATTCAAGTGAACCCGGTTAGGAAAAGAAAAATAAAAAGAAAAAAAAAAATAAAGAAAATATAAGAAAAAAAAACACATACGACCGGTGTTCGACACACACACAAGAAAAGAAAAAAAAAAAAAAAAGGCAAAAACCCGGTTGAACCCGGGTTTCATACCCGAACCGAACCCGACTCGACCCTACCCGGGTATACCGGGTAGGGTTTGTATCTCGCTGAACCCGACCGGGTTCGTACCCGGGTTCACCAATACCCGGGTACAAAAAACCCGGTTGGGCCCAAACCCGGTTTTGTACCCGGGCCCGGGTCCGGCCCAAACCCGATTTGTGCAACTCTACCATTGGTCATTGTTACTTGTTAGTTCACAGATGGGCCTAATTGGGCTATTGATGATTTTTTAAAAGGGTCTAGTGTAGAAGTTGGCCGAAGGGGTTTAAAGCCCGCCGGTTTGGGCCTGACGATTTGGTAGCCAAACTAAGTTAGTTTGGGTGAGGACAAGGGAAAGGCATCTAGGGATATGGGCTTGGCCATTCAGACCAGGACTTTGAAGAGGTGTAATAGGATAGAGTAATGGACATTGGGCCTTAGTTTCTGGCCTGTATGTTAAATGAGCATTGGAAAGGGGTTGGTAACGGCTGTTATTATTTAGTCGATTCTTAGTCTAGCGTTGGCTTGCTAGCGATGGTCACGAGCTCCTTCTGATGAGATAGCGGCCATGCCGGAGAAGGAGTAGAGTTGTTTGTGAGCAACTTTACATTGATGCTCTAGTTGAAGCATACTAACTACTACCTCTCATTTTGGAACGATTTGAATGATGAGTGCAGCCGTGGTGTCGTACTCAACAAGAAGACCATGAACAAGCTGCAAGACCAATCTTTGATCATTCAAAGGGCTATTCATGGCTTTATTGGTCACCTAACTCCTTCATCTTTTAGCACTACGCCTCAAAGGAGGGCGTAGATTTGAGTGTAAGATTATGGAACTCATGTTCTAATGTCGTGACCTGAGAAGCTTTGTTATTGAGAAAGGTTCTTTCAATGTGAGAACATGCTTCACATGACGTAGAGTTGACTTTAAGTAAATGAATGAGAAGATCATCTAATAAAGTTCATTTATCCATTGGGAACTATTGTATCTTTTTTAACAGATGGTCAAACAATGGATCAATTTTCAAGAGTGGTGGTGTGCCATCAATGTGAGCTGAAAGCTTATATCCTTTTGTATGCTACTGGAACAACTATACCTATAATAAATAGGAGACCTTGATACAATCTAGCACCTAAACCTTATTTTGAATGGAGGTTACAGTCGCCATGTTTTGGACTCTCTTAAGTGTTTGGGTTTTGCACTTTCTCGGTCGCCATGTTTTGGACTCTCTTAAGTCTTTCTACCATGAGTTTTGTATTATACAAATAATAATACAAAATAATTATAAAGTTAATAGTCAAGGACTCACACCTCCATGAAATACACACTCAAACAAGTCAGTTTATGTTGATGAGTTCTAAGCTTGATACCTTTCAAAGTACACTTCCATAAGACATTTGTAAACCTTGTTTCCCAAACACACTTCATAACTCACTATTGAAACCCAATTGCTAAACACACAATTTCAAACCTCATGTCATTATAGGTTCTTAACCTTTAACTATACTATACATATTGAGGCAACAAGTAATAAACATGACTAACACATACAACATACTTTATCAACTAATCAAACTTACTTAATTATTAATTAACACAACTAACTACTACATGCATTCATTTCACTACTAACATCGTTAACTTTCATCCTTGATGGGCGATGATGATGCCAAACAAAAATCGCTATGCTTATTGCTTTGGCTTGGTAAGCGTAATGCTTGCGGCCGCAACAAACTTTTATTCTGAGCCTTTAAATGTAATTGTTTTATATATTAAATCATGGATGAAATGAACAATAGCGTTCAAGTTTTTAGGCATTGTTTATTATTGTTTGATGCACTTACATGTTTTAAGACTGGTTGTATGAGTTGTTACTTCATGTTTATCTTTCTTTACACAATTCCTAGATGAAATGAACATAAGAGTGCAACTGTTTATGCTATGTGTAGTGCTTCTTGATGCGCATAAATGCTCAAAAGGGGGTTGTTCACCTGGAGAATATGTGTGCATCCTTTATTATATTGTTGGGTTAAAAGGCGATGATGATACATAGAAATTGGTAGGTTCATTTTCTAGCGTGGTAAACACATGTTTGCAGCCACAACGAATCATCCATGAGCCTTTGGTTTTATTGTATATATTTAAAACAAAATTTTGTTTGTTTATCTATGTATAAAGCATAATATAACAATAGATTGTAGTTATCACCACAATTTGGAGTATACGAGTGACTTAAAGGAGGTGCTTGACAGAATGTGTTGGGGTTGATTGAACACCGCTGCGAAGCCCGGGTTGAATGCATCTATTACTCTATTATCATTTACAAAGCAAATGAATAGTGAGCATTTTTATGTTTATGTTTTGGCCATAAAACTTTTGGTTTGTTATGTTTAGCTCCTAATTATTTTATAATAATTTACAAGGCAAATGATTAATGAACTTTTTATGTTTCTATTTTAACCACCAAACTTTTGGTTTTTAAGTTCTTAATCAATACTCCTTATGTGTGTATAATTAAATTACTAATTAAACTATAATTATTAATTTATAATTAATTTACAAAGGAAATAAATATTAAACCTTTATACGTTTCTACCAAACTTTTGGTTTCTTAGCTCCTAATCAAACTCTTTATGTATGTGTATAATTAATTTACAAATTACATTATCTGTTATCTATATGTTTGAAAACTAAATGAAATGAATAGTAAAATTTTGAATATAAGTAGTTCGTTTGAAAACAAGAGTACGAAAGGTAGGCAGCGGCCACGTGGGGTGTTTCAACACCTTCTGATCGAAGATTACTCAAGTTATTGTAAAGATTTGTGGGTTCAGCTTTGTGAAAGACCTCAGGCGGCGATGATGGTATAATAGGGACGCCAAGTATAGCGGTAGATCAGAGGTCTGTTTGGGGAAACAATCGTCGTGACTGGTGGCTAATATTAGTCTGCGGTGGTTACAGAAGAGAAGAAGAAGATCCAGCCTTCGTTAGAGGTTGTTCGTATGCTTTTAAATTTTGCAAAGATTTAATTCAAAAACTGAATCAAAACATCAAAATTCTCTCAAGGTTCTTCTAGGTTTGACGTTTGCTAATTGTTGTTTTCACTTGATGTACAGATTTAGATTTTTATATGCATGCTAGCTTTTCTGGACTGGAGGTTATTTTGAGGTTTGAATGCTCCCATAAAAGAAGTCAAGTTTGCTCTTACTGATTGCAACCTGGATTTAGGTAAAAATGATTGTTTCCTTTTGGTTTATTATCTTACTACTGATTATTATTTTATTGATGTTATTCTGCTAATGGTTAGATAAAATGTTGATTATATGGAAATGGCTAATGTGTAGAATAGCAAGCAAACATCTATTGTAGGTGTGTTATATGGGAGCATGGAACCTGCATTTAAGAGAGTAAGTGTGCAAATTTAAAATTTGAAGTAACATTTTGCATTTTAGTACAGTTGAGGCATTAGTATTGAGCTTGCTTAGTGTATGTACATAGTGTGAACAGTAAAATTTCGAGCTTTGATATTAGTTCCATGGTACCTGAACTTTTCCAATATATAGTTTATGGTTTAGTCCTACTAATTGAGAATGGAGATCAGATTTTTAATGATTTACACTATTGCACATATCATTCGGATAAATATGAAAAAAAAAAAATTAGAGTTTTCAATTTGTGATAACGATATGAAAGACATAAGAATCAGTGTGTGCTTTGTTTATTCTAGCTGAAGTTGGTAATATTGGTTGAATTGCACTTCATTCAGGTTAGTTTCATTTGATTTTCTTTAGAAAAAGGTTGTATTTTTATTGTCATTTGTTACACACTCTATTAGCTTTACGTTTTTATATGATTTGTAGATACAAGAAGTGGCCTATAGGCTTGGGCAATGAACTCAGTTGACATCAATTAGACCAGACCAATCCATTGTGAGTTTCTAAAGTTGGGTCATGTTCCCCAATGCATTTTCTTATCTTTAGAAAGGTTGCAATTACATTCTTTTTGAGGTTTAACGCCCCTTCAGAATGCTTTGTTTGTTTGAGATCATGGTAGGATTCCTCGCGCAACGCGCGTGGTGGTAACACCTAGTTATATTATAATTATAATTAATTTAATTTACAAACCAAATGAGTAATAAACTTTTTTTGTTTCTATTTTGGCCACCAAACTTTTGGTTTTTTAGTTCTTAATCAATACTCCTTATGTTTGTGTATAATTAAATTATAAATTAATCTATAATTCATTACTTAATAAATAATTTACAAAAGAAATAAATATTAAACGTTTTTATGTTTCTACCAAACTTTTGGTTTCTTAGCTCCTAATCAATACTCCTTATGTATGTGTATAATTAATTTACAAATTAAATTACATTACATTATAATTAATTTACAAAGCAAATAAATAGTGTATTTTTTTATGTTCATGTTCTGGCCATCAAACTTTGGTTTTTTTTATCTCTTATTCAATACTCCTTATGTGTGGGTGTAAAGCAAATGAATAGTGAGATTAGAGTTGCACAAATCGGGTTTGGGCCGGACCCGGGCCCGGGTACAAAACCGGGTTTGGGCCCAACCGGGTTTTTTGTACCCGGGTATTGGTGAACCCGGGTACGAACCCGGGTCGGGTTCAGCGAGATACAAACCCTACCCGGTATACCCGGGTAGGGTCGGGTCGGGTTCGGTTCGGGTATGAAACCCGGGTTCAACGGGTTTTTGCCTTTTTTTTTTTTTTTTTCTTTTTTCTTTTCTTGTGTGTGTGTCGAAACCGGGTCGTATGTATTTTCTTTCCTTTTTTTTCTTTTTATAACCGGGTTCACTTGAATGACAAAAATTTAAAAACTTAATATATAAATATATACAAATCTTGAGCAGAAAATGTTACACTTATAATATACAAATATTAAATACTTTTTATATATTTGAATATTTAAAAAAACAAGACATATAATATTAAAACAACTTAAAAATAACAATATCGTCTATTTTATCTACTACGAGATGCTTGATCAAATGCTAATTCTTCATTGGATATGCAGAAGATACTCCGTCTTCTACCTCTTCATCATGTACTTTAGCTTCGAGTGTAATCTCGTCTTCGAGGCTTGTTTGGGTCTTGTATACGATCCGTGGTGCGTCTAAGTGATCTTTTAAACAAATGCACATCTCCACTGCTTCCGGAGTTAGTCTTGTTCTTCGTAATGATATTACCCTGCACTAAGAGAAAAAACAGATTCCGAAGCTACCGTAGAAGCTTGGACGCTTAGTAAATCACGGGCCATAGCAGAAAGAATCGGAAATTGAGATTCTTTTCCTTTCCACCAAGCCAAAATATCGAATGCACGATAATCTTCGGTAGTCATAGTGGAAATAAAATCCGTTCCACTATATCTACCGAGCTCACTTGTTGGGGTGTTACCTCTTTGACGTTTAGCCGTCACATCCCGAACAACATTCAACATAGTCAAAACAGGGTCTTTAAACGAGGTACTAGCACTTGAGGTTGATCCACTTGGCATGGTTATGTTTACGTTAGGCCCATATCTTTAAATAAAAATTATAAATTGTTTTCAAACTATGATTAAAATTTTCTTTTACCTCGTTTGAAAAATCAGGGTTTTCGTCATGCATATCCAAATTGTCATTTATCTCATCTATCAAACATTCAACCCCCGCAACATTTAGAAACGGATTTAAAGCGGGCGGCACACGTAAAACGGGTGGTAAGTCCTTAAAATATTTTTTAAAACTTTTCTTTCATTGGTTCTATCATTTGATTAAACATATTATTTTTATTTTGAAAATTTTTAAAATTCAAAGACATAAAATATAGTTCTTGAAGCACCGAATAACTAGTGGAATAATAAACTCCCGATAATTTTGTTGTTGAGTTTTTAAAAACCTCAAGAAACTCGGATAGACGTTGAAGATTCTCCCAACCCGCATCCGGAAATGGGTCGGCTTCACCATTATCCGAAAGACTATTATGCTAAGCTTTCAAAGTGCCCTTTTGTTTTAAAGCACATTCAAACATGTGACAAGTCGAATTCCACCGAGTAGGTACATCCCAATTAGGACCTAAAAATCTAGAGTGCGTATCCTTACAAAGTTGTTTATAATCTTGATATCTTCTTCTACTTTTTTTAAAAACGTCATGTAACATAAATCGAAAAGATGTAATAAAGTTATTAACATATTGCCCGGATAGTCCGTCTTGCACTACTAAATTAATAATATGTGCAACACAACGAGTATGGAAAAAATCACCGTTTGCAATCGGAAGATATTTTAATTTTAATTTTTCAACCGCGGTTGTGTTGTTAGAGGCGTTATCAAATGCAATTGAAAAAAGTTTATTTTCTAATTTAAAAGTACTTATTACATTATCTAAAAGTAAAACAAAAATTCTCCGGTGTGTGGATGCGGAAAAAGATCAAATGCAATCGTACGTTTCATCAATTGCCATGAATTGGGATCCACCCAATGAGCGGTGAAGCAAAGGTACGATTCGGGTAAACCGTGTGGAGCCGACCACACGTCACTAGTTAAGTTTACACCGGTATTTAAATTTTCAAATAATACAATTAAATCATTTTTTGCTTGTTTCCATAATTTTAAACAATAACGTCTAAGTGTAGTACGACTTACGTGAGTGTAACGAGGTTGAAGCGTCTCTCGAATTAAGTTGGTCAACCGAGGATTGTCGAAGTGACTAAAAGGCAAAGCTTCTTGAATCACGAACTTCGCCATTCGATCTCGAACCGTATTAACATCGTAATTAAAGATTCCACCGTCTCCACCCAATTGTGTTTGTTGCGAATCCGGATTACTTTTCAACGACTTACAAACCTTCTTGCTAATGTGTTTGTTTAAAGTCGTGTTAGAATCTTTAGCAAGCAAAGCTCCACAAAACTTGCAACGAGCCTTTACAGACCCGTCACTCAACTCAACCATATCCCAATTGCACCAAACATCCATGTTACGATTGTGTGCAAGAACACGAACGACGGTTGGAGCGTTGGACGAACCTTGACCAACGGAAGATTGTGAGTGAGCCATATCAAGATTGAAGAGAGTGAAAGTGTAAAACGAGAGAGTGAACGTGTAAAGCGAGAGTAAACGAGAGTATTTTTTGCGTATGTTTTTGCGTATGTTTTTGCGTTTGAGACTTGGGTACTAAACCATATCAACCCACACCTATTTATACTAACTTATAAGCCTAAAAGTGACAAAAAAACGGTCACAAATCGATCCCAACGGCTATATAGCCGTTAAAAAACGGCCACTTTAAAAAAAAAAAAAAAAAAAAAAAAAACGGTCGAAACCGGGTACTACCCGGGTTCAACCGGTTCCGGGTCGGGTCGGGTCGGGTTCGGGTTCTAAGAAATTCTAGAAAATCATACCCGGTTCCAACCCTACGGTTTTTTTCGGGTCCAACCCGGGTATGCATATACCGGGTCGTACCCGTACCCGGTTCCGGGTCGGGTCCACCGGGTCGGGTCCACCGGGTCGGGTCCGAACCCGGTTTTTATGCCCACCTCTAAGTGAGATGACAGTGAGCAGGGTGAGTCATGTTCTCTGGTTAGATTTCTGTCAGCCCATGTTTCTATGATCATTATTTTATTTTATAATTAATTTACAAAGCAAATGAATAATGAACTTTTTTTGTTTTCATTTTGGCCACCAAATTTTTGCTCCTTGTGTGTGTATAATTAAATTACAAATTAATTAATTTACAAAGGAAATAGATATTGAACCTTTTCATGTTTCTATTTTGGCAACCAAACTTTTGGTTTCTTAGCTCCTAATCAGTACTTCTTAGACTATTTACAACGTTACAGCTCATTCTTTTCACAAACAGTCCTAATCAACATGCCATATCAGATTTCCACTCACCTCCACCTATTCTTCCCATAAACATTTTTTACCCCCAACACTATCCTTCCCAAAAACACCTTTATTTTTTCACCTCATATTTTCTTTTTTTATTTACTTTAAATAAAGATATTTACATTATTGTAAAAATATTTAATTAAAATAAATAATGGAATTAAATATCAAATGATCAAGTTAAATACTTAAATTAAATAATTCTAAATAAGAAAATAATAAAATTAAACCGCAACTATATTAAAATAAAATAAAAACAACGTACAACAATAAAATAAAAACGACCATATGAAATTAATAGATAGAAACAATAATAAAACTACTCTGTAATCCCCCTATTCTCCCAGAAATGTTCTATTAGAAACAATAATAAAACAAAAAAACTAGCCGTTATGAAAAAAACAAAAAACGTAGCCGTTATAAATAAAACCAAAAAGATTTAAAAAAAAAAACTCTAAAAAATTATTTTTATAAATATAAAAAATAAAAAATATTTTTATTTAATTAACACATTTTAATTAAAATATTATACTTAAATTATTATTTTAATTAAAATATTTTAAAACATTTTAGTTAAAAATATTTTAATTTAAAATCATTTTTTAATTGTGGGGCCCACCACCACCTCTCCCTCTCACCGTCCTTACGGACGGATTACCCACCTCAAACCATCAACCTTATCGCTGCCCCTCCGGCGAGCGTGGTCCACGTCAGCAAAGGGCCGGTCACGGGCGCGCGATGGGGACCGTCTTATTACTCCTTATGTCTGATTTACAAATTACATTAGAACTAATTTACAAAGCAGATAAATAGTGAACCTTTTTTTTGTTTCTATTTTGGCCATCAAATTTTTGGTTTTTTTTTATCTCCTATTCAATACTCCTTATGTGTGTGTAAAGAAAATGAATAGTGAGACGACGGTGAGCAGGGCGAGTCATGTTTTCTGGTAAGATTTCGGTCAACCCATGTTTCTACGACCATCATTTATGTCTCTACTACCATGCACGCATCTCCAACTTTTTTGATTGGAGACCATCTTTAGTGGTTGCTTACAAATTTACTCACCTCTCTTTATAAAAAAAATAAACTCTAAAAATTATCTTTAGTGGTTCCTTTTGTTTATGTGTTGCTTCTTGGTGGTGGTGGTATTCCATCAATGATGGTGGCTTTTGATTCGCCTGAGATGGCTCTAGATCTGGGTTTGCTTTTTTAGTTTATGTTATTGGGATGCATGTCTATTTAGCTTGCACTTGCAAGGAATGTTGAAATTTTCTTTATTTCTATTGTCGCCACCATCTTTTGGGCCTTTTATTACATGAATTATTGTGAAACTAAACATTAAGTGAAAGCTATGATGATTTAAGAAAAAAATTTAATTCGTAATCTTGGCGTGACAACCGACTATGGTTTGCAGCCAGAACGAGTTATGACCCATGAGTTTTAAGTGTTCGCGATATGTGTGATATGAACCATAGAAGAAAATTCATTTTGACAAAATAATATTTTTTTCAAAAGATTAAAAATATCAATTTACGTTCAAAATTTCATAACTTATTTTAATTTCAGTACAAAAGTTTCATTAGTCTCTCCAACTGAAATCCAAAACAATAAACTTTTGGACTAAAACAATAGGGAAAAAACAACATAAAAGCAATTTTTTGGGGGGGGGGGGGGGGGTTGTGCGTGTCACAGGAACAGAACCTGCGCCCAAAGAGAATTCCGAGTTTTAGCATGTTAGTACAAAACCATCAGGCTAGAGGTGGGCAAATCGGGTATTGGGTCATACCTGAGTCCGGGTACAAGCCGGGTATGGCCCAATCGGGTTTTTTTGTACCCGGGTACAAGTGAAACTGGGTACGGGTCCGGGTCGGGTACACCATAATGAAAACCCTACCCGGTATACCCGGTTAGGATAGGGTCAGGTCCGGATCGGGTACAATCCGGGTTTTTTTCCTCTAATGTGTGTATTATCATTATTTAATAAAAATAATAATAATAATAATAATAATAATATATTATTATCATTATTATTATTATTATTATTATTATTCACCATTATTAATTTTTTAATAAACGTCGCATTAATCGTTATGTATTTTTATAACAGCATTAAATAAACATCAAATTCATCATTTATTTATCTAAGAAACTTAAAAATACATTAATGAATAAATAAAAAATAACATAAAACTTTTATTTAACTTATCGTTTAATATTTATTTTCTACGATAGGTTTCATCAAATGTTAATTTTTCGTCGGATATACCAAAATATACTCCTTCTTCTACCTCTTCATCATGCACTATAGCTTCAAGTGCAATTTCGTCTTCAAGGTTTGTTTTGTCTTGTATACGATCCTTCGTGTCTAAGTAATCCTTTAAACAAATGCACATCTCCACCGCGTCCGGAGTTAGTCTTGTTCTCCGTAATGATATTACCCTACCACTAAGAGAAAATGCAGATTTCGAAGCTACTGTAGAAGCTTGGACGCTTAGTAAATCACAGGCCATAGCGGATTGAATCGGAAATTGGATTCCTTTCCTTTCCACCATGTCAAAATATCGAATGCATGATAGTATTCGGTAGGCATAGTGGAAATAAAATTTGTTCCATTATATCTACCGAGCTCGCTTGTTGGGGTGTTACCCCTTTGTCGTTTAGCCGTCACATCTCGATCAGCATTCAACATAGTCAAAACCGGGTGTTGAACCGAGGTACTAACACTTGAGGTTGATTCTCTTGGCGTGATTATGTTTACGTTAAGCTCATATCTATTTGAATAAAAATTATAAATTGTTTTCAAACTTTGATTAAAATTTTCTTTTGCCGCGGTTGAAAAATTGAGGTTTTCGTCATGCATAACCAAATTGTTATTTATCTTGTCTACCAAGTTGTCATATCCAACGAGTAAAAACGGGTGGTAACTCAATAAAATATTTTTTAAACTTGTCTTTCATTGGTTCTATCATTTCTCTAAACATATTATTTTTATTTTGAAACTTTTTAAAATTCAAAGCCATGATATATAATTCTTGAAGCACCAAATAACTAGTGTGATAATAAACTTCCGATAATTTTGTAGTTGAGTTTTTAAACACGTCAAGAAATTCGGATAGACGTTGAATATTTTTCCAACCCGCATCCGGAAATGGGTCGGCTTTGGAAATGGGTCAACCGAGGATTGTCGAAGTGACTAAAAGGCAAAGGTTCTTAAATCACGAACTTCGCCATTCGATCTCGAATCGTATTAACATCGTAATTAAATATTCCACCATCTCCACCCAATTGTGTTTGTTGCGAATCTGGATTACTTTTCAACGACTTGCAAAACTTCTTGTTAATGTGTTTGCTTAAAGTCGTATTTGAATCTTTAGTAAGTAAAGTTCCACAAAACTTACAACGAGCCTTTACAGACCCGTCACTCAACTTAAACATATCCCAATTGCACCAAACATCCATGTTACGGTTGTGTGCAATAACACGAACGACGGTTGGAGCGTTGGACGAACTTTGATTAACAGAAGATTGTGGGTGAGCCATATCATGATTGAAGAGAGTGAAAGTGTAAAACGAGAGAGTGAAAGTGTACAACGAGAGTAAACGCGAGTATTTTTTGCGTTTTTGCATATGTTTTTGCGTTTAGGACTTGAGTAGTCAACCATATCAACCCACACCTATTTATACTACCCTATAATGCAAAAAGACCAAAAAACAATCAAAAAAACAAAGATAACGGCTAGTTTTTTTAAAAGCTATATTCGGTTCCTATCCTACGGGTTTTTTCGGGTCCTAACCGGGTACACCCCCTCTCGGGTCCTACCCGTACCTGGGTTCGGCTCGGGTACACCAGGTCGGGTTCGTACCCGGGTACAATGCCCACCTCTACATCAGGCCACCAAGTATTTATGATAAGGATTTATGATTCAGAGGGCCAAATATTATAATATATAACCAGCTCCCTTAGTGGAGTTGGTAAGGCAGTGAAGATTTGAACCTCACTTCGTGAGTTCGAATCCGAGCCAACTCGGATTTTAGTCCCGAAGTGCGTTATGGTAGCGAGTTTTGGCTCGTGTAGTGGCGCAACTATTGTCAAGTGGTAGTTGGCTCCACGCCAAGATATATATATATATATATATTTGCAAAAAGTTTAAAAAAAAAGGAAGAAAGGAAAAGATAGGCACTACCGACATTGACAATTAAGATCATACTAGTTCTAACCCCATGCATTGCGGCGCATTTTTCCTCTCCAACTAAGATTTAAAACGAAACATGAGAAACAAAACTTGTAAGCCAGCTGACATACATATGTTAAGAATTAATGTAAGTTATACTTAAAGTGTATATGGATAAAAAATAATAAAACAAAAAGGTGCAAAAAGAAAGACACAAAGGTACAAATATAAGACATTGAGAAAGAAGGGTGGCTCAAGTTTTGGAATTTTTTTAAAATTGGGTGTTTTAGGGGGTATTTGTTGACAAGAGGTGTTATTCTCGGGGGTATTTCACTTTAGGGGAACCAGCCCATGGCAGGGGCGGGTTCTGTGGCACGGTCAAAACGCTCGGGAGACATTAATAGAGGGTTGTCACATCTTTACAGAACCCGCCCCTGCCATGGGCGGGTTCTCAGTGTGTGTTGCCGTGTGTGTTTCAGTGTGTGTGTTTCAGGCGCATGCATGTCACATCGAGAAGAACTCACCCTTGCCAAGGGCGGGTTCTCCTCCTCTTTTTTTCCACCACAAATTTAACCTACCTTTCACATCGGGGACAGAACACACCCTTGCCAAGAGCGGGTTCTCCTCAACCTAAATCCCATCCACATATTTAACCTAACCGCTTAACCTTTCCATTCAAAATTTTTGTATATAAAGTATCAAATCTTATTTTTGATACATTCAACACAATTCAAAAAGTATCGAATTTTATTTTTTATACATTCAACACATAACTTTTCTATATTCAAACCCAACATGTCTCGACCTTATTTTTTATAATTATTTTGGGGTGGTGATATTTTATTCGAAAATGGAAATATCATGTGTGATAATTCTACTAGAAGTTCAATAATTATTCTTCGTAATAGAGTGTTGTATGAAGAAATCATATTCAGGTTCAAAAAGAGTATTATAATTTGAAATTGAAATTATATTACTCATACGGTGGTTTCTCTCAAAGCTCTGAAATTTTTAATGACTCGAGTCTAGAAGTCTTGTATTATTTGGGAGAAAATGTTGAAAATTTCCAAGGAAATGTTTACGTTATCATTGAACCGAAGATGTCTGTTCAACAATCCAATTATTTGGATCATCTTGGCGGTTTCTCTGTATCAGAAGCACCCGATCCGTCAAGCAATTCTCATCATCAAGGCAATGTAAGATCACATGATTATCAAGCCGGTCCGTCAACCATTTCTCATCATCAAGTCGATGATGATAACAGAGGTTTTGATAAGTCAGATGATGGTATTTCAGACAGTAGTGAAGATACTGAACTCATCCCGTCACAAGAAGATTCTAGTGATGATGACAACAACAGCTATGGAGTTTCAGACTATTATAATTCTAATGTTAATCCAGGATCTTACGGGGTGACAAACTATTCTGAAGATCCTCAAGAGTTAAGAGATTATGAAGCTGCTGATTTTGACGATGAAGACCATATGGATATATGGAATGAAGAGTCAAAAGAAATCCGTGTTGGGATGTACTTTAAATCGAAAGATGAAGTAATGCATGCAGTGCGGTTATGGAATCTTGCACGTAACAGAGAGGCTGTAGTAGTTGAAAGTAAACGTACAAGATGGAGAGCAAAATGTTACAGTACTAGCCCTAATTACAATAATAATCTTGGTAATGGTCCTCCATGTACCTGGTATGTGTATGCATCCAAGAAACACGATCATCACATGTGGAGAATTTCAAAATGGGTGAATGCACACAACTGCTTTGGTACTGTTGTTGGTAACAACAATAGAAGTTTCAAATGCAGAGATATTGTTACCCGCATCATCCATTTTATTCGTCAGGATATTGCTTTTCCTATCAAGCAAATTCAAGCACATTTAAAAGACACGTTGAATGTTGATGTTTCATATAATAAAGCCTGGTGAGCTAGAAAAGCTGCTATTGAGAGTATTTACGGTAGCTGGGAGAGTAATTTTGAGCAGTTACCTACATACATCAACGCATTACAAGAAAAAAACCATGTTATCGTGGAATGGTTACATCATCCGACCGGTACATGTGCTTATTATACATTCAAATATGTGTTTTGGGCATTCGGTCCAATAATTAAAGCATTTAGTTATTGTCAGCCGGTGATATCTGTTGACGGCACTTTTTTGAAAGGTTCCTACCGTGGTAAAATGTTAATTGCAGTTGCAAAAAATGCAAACAACTACGTAATGCCGGTAGCTTATGCAATTGTAGATGAAGAGACGGTGGAAAGTTGGAGTTGGCTTTTCGAGCAATTTTGGTCACACATTGCAGTTCACCATAATTCTATTGGTTCGGGAAAAAAGTTGTGTGCTATTTCCGATAGGCACAAATGAATTATTCGTGCAATGAATACTCTTTAAGAGTGGAAAAATAATGCTGTGCATCGATTTTGTCTCCGACATGTTCGAAGTAACCTCATGCAAAAGTTCAAGGTTTCTAGCTTAAAAAGGATATGTTGGTCTATCGGAAGCACCACCCAACAAAGAAAGTATAACTATTGTGTAATTCAAATAACAAACATCAATCCAGAAGCGTGGGAATATTTAAAAACTATTAAAGAGAGTAAATGGACGCTTCTACACGACAAAAATCATCGTAGGTGGGGTAACCTGACGACGAACATTTCAGAAAGCTTCAACAATACGTTATGAGGTGTCAGGCTTATGCCAATAAAAACTATTATTAATTGTACGTTCGAGAAAATAGTCGAACAGTTCAGAAAGCATACTGACATCGCAGCCAATTGTAACACAGTGTTACCCCCTCGCATATGGCGTTTGTTCAATGCACGTGATATTAACTCGCAAGAACATATCATAACAGAGTTTGATTACAAAGAGGCGAGATATAGAGTTCTGTCAAAGATCCAAACAAATGAAGCTGGTGGAAATGATTATACCGTGGAATACAAAAACAGAAGTTGCACGTGTGGTAAATGGCAGATGCAAAGATTCCCGTGCTCACATGCAATTGCAGTTTGCCGCCATAGAGGTGAATCACCTCATAACATTGTTCATCAGGTCTATAGTACTGTTGTTTATCAAGAACAGTACAACGATCATTTTTACCCGCTTCATCACCCTGATTATTGGACGAACCCGGGTTGGAGGATAAGAGGCGATCCATCAAAAATCACTACGTCAAGAGGTAGGAGACGCACGAGAAGGATACACAACGAGATGGATGCTCATCATCCAGATGCACCAGTTATACGTAGATGCTCAATATGTAGACAAACAGGTCATAACATGAACACTTGTCCAAACTCATATTCATGAGGAGATTGTTGTATATTAATTTTATTTGATATTCACTGGTTATTATTGTTTTAATTTAATTTTGTTGTTTAATAAAAAATAATTATTTTATTCCAAAAAATAATTATTTTATTCCAAAAAACTCCTATAAATAGCACCACCATTCTCATACTAGCACATCACATTTCACAATTTCCCTTCCAAAAAACACCAAATAACCCATAAAAATGGCACACCGACCCGGTAAAGAACCAGTTCATGAAATCCGATCGACGAGTTCAATTCTACAAAGGTTGAGGCGGCCTAAGAAGCAACATGAATCATCTTCATCCGAAAACAACCCGGTGCATACACCATTTTTGGTTGCAGATGAAGAAGAATCTAAGAACTGGTCAAAAGATGCTATTGACTTCTACAACAATGGCGATGCGCCGTATTGTGTTTCAGTTCTATTTGGTGGTAACTTGCTTGGGAAGGATTTTTGGGGTGCTTTATTAGGCTATGAACGCGATGGTCGTCTTTCTCCATTGGTAAAAATCTTATATATTTTTCAGTTAAAAATCTTATTAGTTTTATATAATATTCCTTAGATGTTAATACTTTATATCACATCATATAGAAGGTTGGGTAAAACGGATGATGCGGATGAGACGTGAAAAGCTTGCGAAATTTGGACCATCGGGATTGAATTGGACAATTTTACCACCTTAGTTTGAATTATGTGTGTGGAAAGATGTCAAGCCTATCAAATATGCCAACGGAACTGATGAGTTGTACCCTCCATTTTGGGAAGTGCAATATGTTTATATTCTAATACTTATAAAAGCAGTAGAAGATTGGTTACTGATCCGAATCAACTTGCATACAATGGAGATCCTTCAGTATTGGTCAAATAACTTATATCGTGAACTATATCATGAGTTAGTTCTCCCTATTTTAGATTTTATTCCATGTAATTTTTACTGTCTGATGGAACAGATTGGTTACTGGAAAAAAAAATTATACTGACCGTTTATTCATCCTGATAAAAGGGATGACATGCCCATAATTGCAGCTGAGATCGATAGGCACTCAAACAGTGTGGAGTGGTGTTTACATAACTAAGTTCACCCGTCCATCTGTAATAAAGTTTTCAAATATGCCCGGTTAATTAGAAAAATATAACATTACTAAAAAATAGTTAATTTATAAGTTTTTTTAACATACCTTGCACCATATGGTAATCTGAAATCAATCGATCGAGTATTCAGGGGACATATAGAAGGGAATCTTTCCCATGCCCATAATTGCAACAAGAATAAAGGTCCACCAACCTCTCGATTAGTGACACTCGTTGCCTTACATAATTGCCTATACAAAGATGCTAAAACTGCACTTGCCCAACTAAGTCTACCACAGTTATTTAAATTTTCAATATGACTAAAATAATTTATGTGCACCCAGTTGCTAGAAGTGTCAGGAAATAAAGTGGCACCAATCATAAAAAATATAATTAATCTAGCTCGTTGGATGCATTGAAAATATGTGGCATTATTAGGGAATGGTTTTATTATTTTATCTAAAATAAATCTTAGGTTTAACTTATAACCACTTACAGCACTTGTAGCGAGTGTATAACCGGTTAAATACTCAAACCTCGTTATAATTTCAGTTGCACTCATAGCATAATCAGTGTCAGAAACAACATCACCTTCAACCGGCAAACCCCATAAAACTTGTACATCTTGAAGGGTTATCGTAGTTTCTCCAACCGGTAAATGAAATGTGTGTGTCTCCGGTCTCCATCTTTCCACCAAAGCCGAGATAAGAGCACGGTCAAGTTTGCGATAATCACACTCGATCACACCCGCAAAACAGCCAACCGTATATACCTCATAATATTATCAGGGATACGTTCTTCATCAATATAATCCCAAAAAGCTTTATCACCTCGTCTAACACGTAAAATTCCTTCGTCGCTTTCTGGATCGCGAAAATAATAATCAGCTCAATGTTGACCACTTAAAAATAACAAATCGTTATTTAGTGGACCTGATGTAATTCTCCAGCTTATTTTTTTTTTAAATAGAGTATGAAATTACAGAGAAAATTATATTGAAAGATAGTGAGGATTGAAAAAAATATCGAAAGAAAGAGAATTTGTAAGTAAGCAGATGGATTGAAATAAAATTTGTGTGATATAAATAATCGTCATGTGTATGCTTGGTAGGTGGATCGTGCGGCTGAAAAAAAAGGGTCTGAGAACCCGCCCTTCACAAGGGCGAGTTCTTGGTTAATCACATCGGGCACACACACTCACACATTCACATTCACATTCACATTCACATGCATTCACATGCACACACTGCATACACACACTGACACCGCACACACACACTCACATGCATTCATGACAGGATCAGTGATCTAAGTTTGATCAATTAGAGTTGAATTGCAGCGGAATTAGAACAAGAATTAGACAAATATAGCAAGAACACAATAGATATTCAATGGAACAGTACACGGTTATAGAGAAAGAGGGTTTTCTGCAAAAGGGATAATATCATTCATGCACAAATGCTTCGGTATGTCGGCCGCTAAGCTGCGCACCTTACAATTAGGTCAACATTCCTTATATAAAGGAATGTGACGTCTGCTGATGTCACTTGATAGTGACATTAACAGAATTATTACAAACAACTGAAAGTAAGCAAACTACTGAGAATGTTCACAACAACTGAGAACATCTCAGAGTATGCTAAGTACAAGATGAAACTAAAACTACTGAAACTACAAGTACTGATTACAAGAAACATAAAACTACTGATTACAAAAGAATTAAAAGGAAAATATAACTACTGAAAGGAAACCATCACAACTACTGAAGAGGTCTTCTTCAGCTGTTGTGACAACATCTGAAACTTGGTCTTCAGTCTTTGTCTTCAGCTCTTGTCTTCAGACTTTGTCTTCAGTTCTTTAGCTTCAGACTTTGTCTTCAGCTTTTTCACTTCAGACTTTGTCTTTAGCTCTTTCACTTCAGACTTTGTCTTCAGACCTTGTTATCAGTTGATGTCTTCAGCTGTTGCAGACTACTTCAGTTGTTGTAATGTCTGTGGGACTTAAAGGTTTTTCTGATCAGGCTCATTGGTTCTTTTGGTCCAACAAACTCCCCCTGAACCAATGCAGCCAAAACCTTTAAGCTTATTGAGGTCCCACTTATTCTTGGCAGAAATACTCTCTTGATCAGCTTCAGAGATATCAGATAAGCACAGGCCAGGGAACAGGTTTCAGTAGATGTGAATGTCAAAGGATGGAAGGGAACTCTGTCTTGGGGAACTGGACACAGAGCTGTTATCCCAACCATGAAACCTACTTCCCATTGATGAGTCTATAAGACTCTCTGACGTAGGCCTCAAGGAGAACAACTTGTTCCTCCTTAGTGAGTTCTTCTGCTTCTCCTTCGAAGAAGAACTCTGGGACATAGTACTCTGATAGGTACTTTACTGTCTTTCCATTTTTCAACTCAACAGTTGTTATCTCTCTGTAAGCAAATTCATCTGGGTGAGTCCCTTCTAATAACAACGTTCATTTTTCTTAATCTCTTCAAGCCTCTTGTATAACAACCCCTTCTTGACCATTTTGTTCTCCATTAGAGTTTGAGGGGTCATCTTTGACTTGTAGGCTCTCTTGAAGTCTTCAAGTATCTCCCAGGGTGAGACTACAATGGCCAACATAATAACAGCATCTATGGTCTTTCTCACTTGGCCATTGTATCTACTTGGTATGGATTTCTTATGAATTCTAGAACTAACCCTGGGGTCTGGCCAAATCCTTACTCTCTCCTTTTGATATTGAAAGGTATGCCTGAGAGCATACAGCCTTTGAGCGTGTTTCTTCATGGCTTGTATAGATGATGACTGAGGAAACTCTTTGTCAACCATCTTCAAAAGTTGCTCATCGTGCTGTTTCTGCTGTTCTTCTTCTTCAATCTTAACTTTCACCATTTGCCTCTGAAAGTCTGGTGTGATCATTTGTTGACTTCTGGGCTCAGGTATTTTTAGAACAGCAGAGATTGGCAGACTGTCTTCTTCATCATCATCTTCTTCTTCTTCTTCCATCCTCAACACCCTTCTCCTCCTTCTGGGTGCATCATTGGATGTGGTTTGAGGTGGTTTTTGGGGTAAGGGAGTTGGTTTTGAGGGTTGAGTTGGTTTAAGTTTAGGTTTAGGGATTGGTTTGGAGAGTTGTGGGGTTGGTTGTTTTTGAGTGGGAGTTTGGGAAGGCTGATCTAGCATTTTTGTGGTAAGTTTGGCTTTGGAAAGCTTGGCCATATCAGTTCTCTTCCCAGCACCTGCTTCATCTAAGGCTTCGATAATCAACCCCTTATTGAATGCTTCAGAAGCACAGATTCTGGTGGTTATTGCCAGAATACTGTCTCTGGTCCATGATTTAATCTCAATTAATGATCTTCCCAAGTATTTTGCAATAAACCTGATCATTATCTCCAACCTCTCCCTTTCCATCACACTGTAACTGGCCCATCTCTCTTGTATCTCTTTAATCTCCAGCCTTCTGATCTCAGTGTCTAATGTAGCTGTATCAAAGCCCTGTCTGAAGAGTTGGTCTATTATTCTGTCCATTGATCTGCTGTGAGCTTCATCAGCTTCTTTAACCAGATCTTCCAATGATTTCTCTTCATCAGGCTTTTGAGTTTCAGCACTTTTCTTTCTCTTGTATGTGATCAGCTGTTTTTCCTTTTCTAACTCCTTTTCTTTCTCTTGTTGTTTCTCATCTTCCACTCTCTTTCTCTTTCTTTCTTTCACTGCCTTAGACTCCCCCTTTTTGGGTGCATTGGGTTCAGGGGTTTGAATGGCAGAAAGCTTCTTTTGCACAGCATCATCAACAAGTGTTTGTAGATTTGAGGAGATCCTCTCATCAATGGCTTTATGCACAATCTCATTGATGATGGGAGTGATGAGAGGTAAGGAATGTTGAAAGGTAGCAACCATCTGCTCAGAGGGGTTCTGTCCCTGAGAGGTGGTGCCAAAAGCAGTGGCTGGTGGCTCAGTTGAGTGTAGTGGCTGAGTGTTTGGTGAACCTTCAGATGAAGGTGCCATCTGTGGGTTTATTGGGGCAGATGGACTTTGATCCTGAGACATTTTGGCAAGCAGTTCTTTGAGTCTGCTCACCTCAGCCTCAAGGATTGTGTTATGGGCTAAGACATCGAAGAAAAAGCCCAGGTCATCATCAGTCTTTGCTGAATCACCTGACCTCCTGATTGAATCAGGATGTACATGCCCTGAGTGTAGATCAGTTGTAGCATGTGCCCCTTGTTCTTGGTTCTGGGGACTTCCTGCCTCAGGACTGAGTCCTTCATCGGCAGTTGCCTCTGGTGAGGTCTTAGAGATGTTACCAACTGCATCCTGTTCATTTGCTGAATCAGTAGAAGTGGCAGCCTCACCAGATGTTCTAACCTCCTCCTCTACACGGGGAGATTGAACATTATAACCCCTGTGCTGTGGGTTATCAGCAGCATTTTGGTCCTCTTCCTCAGCTGTTGAGGTTCTCCCCATTGTAATTGGTTTCTGGGGAGGAGGAGAGGAATGCAGCTGACTCAGCACTTGTGCAACTATAATGGTTGGGCTTTGAGGGGCGGTTGCATTTGGAGATAGGTTTGAAGCAGATTGCACCCGGGGTGACTGGTGCTCTTCAATGGTAACCTTCTCAATTGAGATAGGTTCCAGCATTGTGGTATCCCCAATTATGGTTGCATCAGGATCCTGTTGAGAGGATGCCTGAGCGGCTAGGGCTGGTGGAGTCTTTGACACTACTGGGGGGTTAGAACCAGTAAGTGTTTCCTGTATTGGTGGTACAGGGGCATCCTCAGGGGACTCATCTCCCTGAGTAGCCTTTTTGGGCTTTTTGGTGTTGGGTTTGGTGGGGACTTTGGATCTGGAAGTGGAGGCTGTGGGTTCCCGCTGCTTGGGTTTTAGCAGCCGGGCAGCCCCTTTCAGTGTAGGGTCAGAGTTGTGCCTGGAGTATACTTCAGGCAATACAGCCGGAGCAGGGACTCCAAGGCCAACAAGGCCGTCTGATTTTAGCTGATTTAAAATTATGGCCATGAGAAACCTGGGATATAATATCCATCTGTTTGCCACAGGTTTCAAAGCCAGATCCTTTAGTTCCATGAAAACTATCTCAGAAAAATTTAGATTTTGTCGTTCAAAGATAGAGTATAATACCTGTTGCCATCGGGAGGACATCTGATCCCATGAGGAGGTTTTTGATGCAAGGCAGACATTCACCATGTGGAATATAAGACGTTCAGCATCATGGAAGTGCTTCTTCAGAATGGTGGTAGCACTTAAGTCTCCTTCATACCCGTTATTGATGAAAGACATATCAGTTGTGCCTTTCGGGTATTCTGTGACACAGGTGGCATCATGTAGATTTAGGGTTTGTCGAATGATGTCTGGAGTGATGACCACCTGTTTCTGGTTAACCAACGACTGGAGAGTGATTTGGCTATCATTCTCACCAGTTTGCACAGAGACGTTGGTCCAGAATTGGCTTAGGGAATCGGGGTATATGGTAGGATTCAGAAGAAAAGCGGTTCGGTACTGGGAATCTACCATAAGATCGATGGCATTATCAAATTTGTTCCAAAAGGCCGATTTCGAGAGGTAGGCAACACAGTTGTGTCTGGGTTTGAGTTTCATGGTCGCCATTGTTGAGAGAGTGAAGGACATAAAACGGCTAATGAAACGTTTGAAAGTAGGTTTAGGTATTTATAGGGTAAGAAAAGGCTGATATAAAACGACTGAAAGTGTTGGTGCTGTCATCAGTTGTTTGAAAACAACTGAAGACCTGGTTTTAACTTTCAGAAGTTGTAACAACTGAAGACTTGGTATTAGTCATCAGTAGTTGTGAAACTACTGAAGACATGGTTTTGGCTTCAGGTGTTGTAAACAACTGAAGATTTGGTGTTAGTCATCAGTAGTTGTAAAACTACTGAAGACATGGTTTTGGCTTCAGTTGTATGAAGTGAAACAGCAGTTGTAGAAACAACTGAAGAGAAAAGTTTCTCATCAGCTGTTGTCGTCAATTCTTAGCTCATCAGCTGTTTCATTCTGACCTCAACACTTATCAGACTTTTTGTCTGATTTTCAGACGTTTCATTGGTCATCAGTACTTATCTGTTATACTGACATCAGTAGTTGTAACTACATCAGTAGTTGTAACCACATCAGTTCTTTTCAACAGATAGAGTACTTCAGTACTTTTAAGTAATTTAGTCTTCAGTAGTTATGAAAACTACTGAGGATAAAAGAACTTATCAGTACTTATTTGTGACAATAGTATACGAATGCTCATCAGTACTTGTTGACTGAGATCATCAGTAGTTGTCACTTATTCTAGCTGCAGCATACCAAGCCTTAACACTAGGTTTTGGAAAGTTGAACTGTCCAAAGGCTTAGTAAATATGTCTGCAAGCTCATCAGCACTAGGAACAAACTTTGGATCAATCAGACCTTTTTCAAAACAATCCCTAATAAAATGGTGTCTGATCTCAATATGTTTGGTCCTAGAGTGCTGGACTGGATTCTTGACAATACAAAGAGCTGAAGCACTATCCATTAGTAATGGAGTCTTAGTCTCTGTAATGCCATAATCCAATAATTGATTCTGAAGCCAGAGTACCTGAGATGTACAACTTGCAGCAGCAATGTACTCGGCTTCAGCAGTGGATGTAGCAACAGATGTTTGTTTCTTACTCTGCCAAGAAACCAAACAGTTGCCTAGGAATTGACATCCACCAGAAGTTGATTTTCTAGTTAATTTACACCCTGCATAGTCACTATCAGAAAAAGCAACTAATTTGCAAGAGTGCCCAGTGGAATACCAAAGACCTAGAGATTGAGTACCTTGCAGATATCTAAAGATCCTCTTGACTGCAATCAAATGAGACTCTTTAGGAGCAGCCTGAAATCTAGCACAAACACAAGTTGCAAACATAATATCTGGTCTAGAAGCTGTTAAGTACATCAAGGACCCAATCATACATCTGTAAAGTGTTTCATCAACAGCTTTACCTTTCTGATCTGCATCCAGTTGTGTGGTGCTGCACATGGGAGTAGAACAGGGCTTACAGTTTTGTAAATCAAACTTTTCCAAAAGACTCTTTGTGTATTTTGACTGATGAATGAAAGTTCCATCAGCCTTTTGTTTGATTTGCAAACCTAGAAAGAACTGTAATTCTCCCATGGCACTCATTTCGAATTTTTGTTGCATCAACTTTGTAAATGCATCACACAACTGTGGATCAGAGGATGCAAAAATAATATCATCAACATAAATTTGAACAAGGAGCTTATGCTGACCCACTTTCTTAATGAACAAAGTTTTATCTATGGAGCCTCTAGTGAAATTATTCTGAAGAAGAAAATTTGACAGTGTTTCATACCAGGCTCTAGGAGCTTGTTTCAACCCATAAAGAGCCTTATCAAGTTTATACACCCAATCAGGATGTTTATTATCCTCAAAACCTGGTGGTTGACACACATAAACCTCTTCTTTTATTTTACCATATAAAAATGCACTTTTGACATCCATTTGAAAAACTTTAAGATTGTGGAATGCAGCATAGGCTAAGAACAATCTAATTGCCTCCAGTCTGGCTACAGGGGCAAAGGTTTCATCATAATCAATACCTTCTTCTTGTGAAAACCCCTGGACAACCAGTCTGGCCTTGTTCTTGACAATTTGCCCATTTTCATCTGTTTTATTCCTAAACACCCATTTAGTGCCTATTGCACACTTACCTGGGGGTAGAGGAACCAGTTCCCACACTTGCTGCTTTTTGAACTGAAGAAGCTCAAGCTGCATGGCATCAACCCATCCATTGTCTCTTAATGCAATATGATAGTTCTTTGGCTCTTGCTGACTGATGAAGAGAGCATAGAAGCAGAAGTTGGACAATTGACTTCTAGTTGAGACACCAGCATTGATATCACCAATGATTTGAGACATTGGGTGATTCTTCAGCTCTTGGTACACTATGAGATCTGTGCAAGTGTTTGTAGCACGCTCAGCAGCAACAGATGTTGATCCAGATTCTTGAAACCAAGTATTAGATGGCAAGTCAAATGAAGTAGAGGATTCAGAAATCTCATCAGCATTTGTTGTGGATGGTGCTACTGAAGCTACAGGAACATCAAGTTTAGTAGACTCAGGCAGTTGATCACTAAACTTGAATAGGTGAGTACTGGGATCATCATCAACATCAGTACCACCAGATGGATGACTAGCTGCAGAAGGTGATGAATTCACATGATCTGCAACAGCTGGAGGCTGATAAGGAACATATTGCAGTATGTCCAGATCAAACAACTCCACAGGGTTTTGTGGGATTTTGTCCTTAGGAGATTCATTGAACTTCACATGCAAGGTTTCTTCAACCATCTTTGTTCTGCAGTTGAACACTCTGTAAGCCTTGCAAGTGGATGAATACCCAACAAAATACCCTGCATCCACCTTAGAATCAAACTTTTGGAGTTGATCCTTTGTGTTGAGAATGTAACAAGGACACCCAAATGCTCTGAAGAATGAAATTAGAGGAGCCAAATGATGTAGAACTTCATAAGGAGTCTTCATCAACCTCTGATTCACTAAAGCTCTATTTTGCACATAGCATGCTGTGTTGACAGCTTCAGCCCAAAAGGTCAGTGGCAAACCAGAGTCAGCCAACATGGACCTTGCAGCTTCAATTAGGGTCCTGTTCTTTCTCTCCACTACTCCATTTTGTTCTGGAGTCCTTGGGATGCTATACTGCCTCTTGATTCCTTTTGAAAGGTAGAAATCATCAAGTGTATGGTTTCTAAATTCAGTTCCATTATCACTTCTTATACACTTGACTGATAGGGAATACTGCTTCTCAACATACAACACAAAGTTAATAATTGTCTGAGCAGCCTCATCCTTTGAATGCAAGAAGAAGGTCCATACAAATCTGGAGTAATCATCCACAATTACCAGACAGTATTTCTTCTTTGCCATGCTCATTACTCTCACAGGACCAAAGAGATCCATGTGCAGTAATTGCAAGCAGGCAGTGGACTTTGGTTCTTCTATAGGAGGGAATGAAACTTTGTGTTGTTTTCCTTTTAAACAAGCAGTGCAGGTTTCATCACAGTGGAACTCCTTTATTGGTAGACCTCTCACTAAACTATTGTGGATCAGCTGATTCATGTTTTTGAGATTAACATGACCCAGCCTTCTATGCCACAGTTTAGATTCCTGAGGAGAGGCCTTGGAGAACAGGCAAGGATGACCTTTTAAATCAATCTTCTTTGACAAATCCAAGGCATATACTCTTCCTATCCTGTTGGCCTTCAGGAGAGTATGTTCATCCAATACCTTGTCAATCAGCCTCAGAACTTTGGAAGACAGAATCCGGCAGTTCTGGCTTGTGAAAAGTGCAACATGCCCTTTATCACACATCTGACTGACACTCAGTAGATTATACTTGAGATTCTCCACATGGTTAACATCATCAAATCTGATTTCTCCATTTGACACAAATCCTTTCCCGATGATGTAACCCTTAGCATCATTTCCAAATGAGACAAATCCCTTCTTTCCTTGAGAGTAGTCATTAAGAAGAGAACTGCTCCCAGTCATATGCATAGATCCTCCACTGTCTACATACCAGATGCTTCTTTGGCATGCTGAAGAACCCTGCATTTATCATAAGAAACTAGTTAGCTTTAGAGACCCAAACCTTTTTGGTTTTGGGTCTGTTTTCATCAACAGATTTAACCATAACTTGTTTCTCATGATTAACAGCTGATGAAGGTGGAGATGGTGCTGAAATGGATTTCTTAGATTTGGGCTTGGATTTCCTTTTCAGTGGTTTGATCACAGGTGCATCTAGTTGGTTAACTCTCCCCAACAAATGCTGAACCATCATAACAAGTTGTGTCTGATTTGTTGCTAAAGCCTTCAGCTCATTTGACACATCAGTACTTGTTTTTGATGAGTTCCTGTGACCCACCATTTCCTCCTTCTTGAAATTCACAGACTTAGTCTGATGTTTATCATGAGGAACACTATCAGCTGTTTTCTGATAAACCCCATCCTTCTTTTTGGATTTTGGTGAGGCCTTGGGTTTATCAGTTTGAGATGACTGTGGTACAAACTTGGTCTCAAACTCATTTTTCATTTTATTAATCTCTTCTTTAATGAGCTTATCTCTGTTGAGTTTGGAACCCTTTTTGTACCAGCATTCATCAGATAGATGATTGAATTTACCACATATTTCACATGGCTTATTCTTCATCTTGGATTGATCAACTGCTGAAGTGGAAACTACTGAAGGTGTGATCTTCAGTACTTTCCTCCTTTCAGTACTTGTGTTAAGTACTGAAGGATCGGTAACAACTGAAGACTTGTTCTTCAGCTGTTCTCTATCCGTCCTGAAAGACCGTATGATAGATTCCTCAGCAGTTGTTAATCCTTTTATTTCAGCAGATTTGAAATGCTTTTCAGATGTTGTGACTTGCCCTTCAGTACTTGGAGTACTTTGAGGGACAACATCTGAATTGCTCAGCTTCATGTGTTTATCAGCATTTAAACCATCAGGCAATTGATTTGCTGAGATCTTAACACTGACTTCATCCTCTAATTTTGTATTATCATTTGAGGATGAATCACATGATGATGTGGTTTGGAAATTACTTTCACCTTCAGATTTTACTATTGATTTTGAAGTAAAATCAGTAGGTGGTGCAGTATGATTGTAACCTATTCCAAACTTCACATTTGAAGCTGTTTGCTTGCTGAGAAGCATTTCAAATCCCTTGCAGGATGTTACCCAGCGGTCACACTCAACTTGGGTAGCTGCAAGTGTCTCTTTGAGACTTCTGTGGTTCTCAAGTATGACCTCTACCTTAGCCTTTTCATCATTAAGTTGGCATTTAAGCTTGTAAATCTCATCATCTTTGTCATTAAGAGCAGACTCATACTCAGCTTTTCTTTTGGAAATAGTTTTCTCAAGCTCAAGATTTTGATTGATTAAAGCTACATTTGCCTCTCTAATAGAGACAAAGGCAGCTATGCATGATTCAGAACATAACTTGGCTTTAGCCTCAGAAGATACCTGGGTTACCTGTGAAGATGATGCATTGGAGCAGGAACCCTCAGTAGACTCCAGGGCCATGAGAGCAAGATTCCCAAAAGGATGTTCACCACCATGTTGACCAGCACCAGCAAATAATTGCTCATTGAAACCAGAAAGATCATCTGGTAAGCTGCTCCAGTCAACAACTCCTGGTGTGAAGAAGCTGTGATGAGGTTGAGATTGTGATGGAGATGGTTGAGGCTCAGGTAGGGCTTGAGGTTGTTGTGCTATAGGAACTTGAACTGGATTTGGCTGTGGCATGTAATAGCAGGGATATGGATATGGCATTGGACCCTGAGGGACAAAATATGCAGGAGATTGAGGTTGTGAGTGATGACCAGAACTGTTGCCCTTTGTTTTATGAACTATTGCTTGGAAAGGTCACAAAGGGTGCAGAGGAGTTAGATCCAGTTGATCTACACTCTCTTGCAAAGTGCCCAAGCCTGTGGCATTTGTGACACCTCAACTTACTCTTGTCAAAACCAACTTTGGTTTTGCCAGAGAGTCCTGGAAATTTCCTACCAGTTCTCTTGTAGAACTTTTGAGATCTGATATTGATCAAGGCCATTTGGCTCAAAATATCCATCTCTTCTAAATCATCATCAGCAATACCCATCAAATCATCCATGATAAAGCATAAATTATCACTATTACACCCAGAATGACTGTCAACACCAACAAATGCATGATCAGAACTGTTTGAAGAGAAATCTATATGCTCATCATAATGGCTTTCTGATCCAGCATATTCTGACTCATGACCGACCAAGGCAGTGTTCCCTGGTACAAAGTCATCAGTGAGCTTTCCTGATGATGCCAGTTTCCTTTTCTGCTCTATCTCTCTTTCAAATGTAAGCAGTTTCCCATGGAGTTGGGTGAGAGATAGGCTATCCAGATTTGCACTGGAGCGTAGGACAATGGTGTATGTGTCCCATCTCTCAGGCAGTGATCTGAGGAATCTGTTGTTCATCTGGCTGTTAGTATACTCATGCTTGACCATTTTCAGCTCAGAGATCAAGCAGGAGAAACGCTCAAACTGTTGAGTCAGTGTCTCACCCTTCCTATGAGAGAATGTCTCATATTGTTGGGCGAGGATTTCTCTGTTGTTTGCTAAGACCTCATCAGTTCCTCCGAATTGTTCCTTCAAAGCATTCCAGAGGTCATGAGCAGTTTCATGATGCATAAGCCCAGAATAGATTTCATTAGGCAGTGCCATGGCCAGAATTCCATGGGCTTTAGCATCAATCTCAAACAGTTTACGATCTTCATCTGAGTATTGCTCCTTCTTCTTCGGAACCATTTGGTTGGTCTCCGGATTGTTCACCATAGGCTTGTGTGGACCGTGAACCACAGATGTCCAACAACCTGAACTGTTAACAGACAGGTGATGGAGCATTCTTCGTTGCCATATGTTATACTCACTCCTAACCAGCATCGGAGGCTTGGTTGAGGAGCCAGTATTGTGAGGGTCATTAGATGGAGTAGTCATTCTCAGATTCAAACCAATTCAATCAAGTTTCAACAGATTTAGCACAAAAACACAACAAACTCAATATGAACCAAGAAGAAACTCAAATTGAATAACCAGAAGCAGCAGAAGATCAATCTCTATAACCAATTCTTGCAAATATGCTAATTCGATCAAACTTTAGATATCGAAATAGCAGTTTCAATGATCAATTGTTAAACCGATCAATGATTAGCCTGCTCTGATACCATTTGACAGGATCAGTGATCTAAGTTTGATCAATTAGAGTTGAATTGCAGCGGAATTAGAACAAGAATTAGACAAATATAGCAAGAACACAATAGATATTCAATTGAACAGTACACGGTTATAGAGAAAGAGGGTTTTCTGCAAAAGGGATAATATCATTCATGCACAAAATGCTTCGGTATGTCGGCCGCTAAGCTGCGCACCTTACAATTAGGTCAACATTCCTTATATAAAGGAATGTGACGTCTGCTGATGTCACTTGATAGTGACATTTAACAGAATTATTACAAACAACTGAAAGTAAGCAAACTACTGAGAATGTTCACAACAACTGAGAACATCTCAGAGTATGCTAAGTACAAGATGAAACTAAAACTACTGAAACTACAAGTACTGATTACAAGAAATATAAAACTACTGATTACAAAAGAATTAAAAGGAAAATATAACTACTGAAAGGAAACCATCACAATTACTGAAGAGGTCTTCTTCAGCTGTTGTGACAACATCTGAAACTTGGTCTTCAGTCTTTGTCTTCAGCTTTTGTCTTCAGACTTTGTCTTCAGTTCTTTAGCTTCAGACTTTGTCTTCAGCTTTTTCACTTCAGACTTTGTCTTCAGCTCTTTCACTTCAGACTTTGTCTTCAGACCTTGTTATCAGTTGATGTCTTCAGCTGTTGCAGACTACTTCAGTTGTTATAATGTCTGTGGGACTTAAAGGTTTTTCTGATCAGGATCATTGGTTCTTTTGGTCCAACAATTCACATGCACACAGACACCATTCACATGTCTACTGTAGCCCGACAGACACTGAGAACCCGCCCCTGCCATGGGCGGGTTCTGTAAAGATGTGACAACCCTCTGTTAAAGTCTCCCGAGCGTTTGACCATGCCACAGAACCCGCCCCTGCCATGGGCGGGTTCCCCTAAAGTAAAATACCCCCGAGAATAACACCTCTTGTCAACAAATACCCCCTAAAACATCCAATTTTAAAAAAAAATTCCAAGTTTCGAACTTGAGTTGAAGGTATGTAAATGAGCTTTAAACTTGAAGTCGTGTGGACCATCCATAGCCACCAACCTTTATAAATAAAATATAGTAAATATTTAAGATTATATATACAATTTCATTTCACATAATATAGCAATGGAGAATCATATACAAAGTGATATTTTAATAACAATGTAAATCTTGATATTTGACCAAATTAATTTAATGGTTGAGATTTAAAGATGTTAGTTTCGTAATTAATTAAAGTATTATTATGATTACAAGGGAAAAAGAGGAAATTATTTATCTTTTATAGATTTTTTGAATTAAATACTAGTTTCACTCATTTTGTAAGACCATAATATTATTTATATACTTTATTGTTTTTTAAAAATTATACCATACATTGAGCATCTTTTCTCTTTAAAGCGTGTATAATATTGCTATACTTTTTTTTAAGAAAAAACAATGTTTTTCTAAAAAGTTTATAACACTATGCGAAAGCGATGTTGATATCATGTTAACATGGTGTTTTGTATCGTTTTTTAATATATTTTAACGTTATATATTAAATATACATGGTGTTGTTAGCATTTTCTTAAATTTTTGTTATGTGAATCCTAAATATACTTGATGTTTGTTGTTCATACAATGCTAACAATTATGAATATGTTGCTATGCTTTTTGGTCTGAAAACAATATATATATATATATATATATATATATATATATATATATATATATATATATATATATATATGTATGTATATATTTTAGAGTAAATTACACGGATAGTCCCTGGAGTATGCACGTATTGCAACTTTAGCCCCTACTTTCAATAAATTACGGATGAGAGCCTGAACTATGTAAGAAGTGCACGCTGACGGTCCCTGACACTAACAAAAGTTAAGTTTCTCTGTTAGTTTTTTTAAAAGACCAAAATACCCCTTTGTTTTTATCCTCTTCTCCACATTCAACACCCACCACCACCGCCACTACCCTTAACCCACCACCACCGTCGTCGCCTGCACCCTCAACCAACCACAAACGTTGCTGCAACACCCTTAACCCACCATCACCGTCACTGCCTATACCCTCAACCCACCACCACCGCTACCTTTACCATCAACCCACCACCACCTTCCCGCCAGCACCCTCAACCCACCTCGACAACTGCCTCTACCTTGAACCCACCGCCAACATCGCCGCCTACACCCTCAACCACCACCATCGTCGCCGCGAACACTCTCAAACACCACCACCATCCTTGCTTACACCATCATATCTGAACAGAGAAAGATAGGTGGCGTTATGTCTGGTGGTCTTAAAAAAGAGAGAGAGAGAGAGAGAAAGAGAGAGAGAAAGAGAAAAAAAGAGATAGAGAGAGGAGGAGAGAGAGAAAGGGGAAGAGAGAAAGACTTAGACCAATGGTAGTGCATGATTTCTCATATGGCGGTGGAGAGGTGATGATGATGGTGATGAAGATGAAGATGAAGATGAAGATGAAGATGAAGATGAATATAGATGAAGAAGATGAAGATAGATGAAGAAGATGAAGATGGAAGAAGAAAATGAAGGGTTGGGGTGAAATGTGATGGATGGGGGTAAGTTTGATTATATTTAAAGATTATTATTTTTTAAATTTAGGGGTATATTGGTAATTTTACATTGACTTAACAGAGAAACTTAACCCTAGTTAGCATCGGGGACTGCCAGTGTGCACTTCTTACATAGTTCAGGCCCTCATCTGTAATTTATTGAAAGTAGGGACTAAAGTTGCAGTACGTGCATACCCCAGGGACTATCCGTATAATTTACTCTATATTTTATTAATATAAGAAATTATTTATTCAATAATTTATGAATTATTTAACTCTCCTTTCGAAGATCTAGAAATCCCCCTACTGGACACTTAGGTAGTCTCTCATTCACCCTCATTCTCATTTTCCCGCCCACCTCTTTTGACCCGCTTTCACTCACACACGAATCTTACCTAACCAGGATTTATTTTCTCACCCAATCCTTCCCTATCTTCTCCAAACTTTAAGGGTCTTTTTGATACGAGGTAATGAATGGATAAGAGAATGTAACGCATGAGAGAATGAAATGGATGAAAAAATAAAATTAATCACTATATTCCATTGTTTATTTGATTATTATGTGAGAATGAAATAAATTATTACTTTATGTTGTTTGTTAGGTAAGAAAATATGAAAGAACGAAATACAAAAATGGTTATGACAGTGACGACCGTGGTGGTTGCGGGTGATGGTGGTTGGCAGTGGTGGCGGTGGTGGCTGGTGGTTGGCAGCGACAGTGGTGGCTAGTGGTGTGCGGCAGCGGCGATGGGCGAAAATTCGGTTTCTAAAAAAACTTAAAACCAAACCGTCGGTTTCTATCCTGGTTCGGTTAATTTGGTTTAGTTATTATAGTTAATGCGGTTATGGATCAATTATTTCAGTTTTATACTCACCCCTAGTTTTGATTTAGAAGATGTGGGTTTGAACCCAATGGCGTACATGTTTTTTCTTTGTTTGTAAAAGGCTTTCTTTTTATCATATTTTTTGTTTGAATTACTTTATTTAAATTGTTAAGCTGTAACGTATGGGTGAGTCATATCTCCAATATATTTTATGTGAGTATTTAGAGCAATTACAGTGGATTCTTTATTGTTATTCATATAATTACACTAAAATTTATTATATATCTCTTTTTTTAATAAAAATAATACTTTTATATACCTTTATCATTACACTAGCTTTAGTAAACCCGTGTATTACACGGGTTGAATAAAAAAATATTAAATATAATAAAATTTTATCAGTTATAAATTGATATTTTAAAATGAGATATGATTGAAATTTTTTTTATAATAAACAAAATAAAATTTTTATTTCAAAACATGTGTTTTAAAAAATGTCATACTTAAAAACTATTTTATTATAACTCTCAATTTTAATTTTTTTTTGTTTACTTTTAAAAACACCAATGATAATATATTGTATTTATAAAAAAGTTTGATGTTCTAAAAAGTTTTCTAATTTTATGAATAATTATTTCCTCATAAACATATTAATAAAAAGATCTATTTCTTAATTTATTAAAAATCTATTTTAATCTAAAAAGAATCAAATAATATTATTTGTAATTAATGTGATTATTACATAGGAGAGAGAAGCGGGATAAAATTGGTGAGGAGGAATATGAGTTGCCATGTGTCTCTTTTAGATACTTTTTATTAGAGTAGATAGATTTTTTTTATCTCCTCTATTAACAACCACTTCCTAAAATGTTAAAAATTTTATACGAACTGAACAATTATTTCCCAAATATACTAATGTACAGTAAATTTTCTCTCTTCTACACTCAAAACTCTTTACAATTATTTCCTACAATGTAAGAAACACACTCACATATTTATAAAGAATCTACTGTGAATGCTCTTAAAAACGCTACATGTAACAACTGATACTATAAAAAATAAGACTAATGCCAACCAAAGAAGATCCTTACTCTTATATAACTGCCTTTTCTATACGTTTTCATATCCATAATACATTTCTTTTATAAATTTAATCACGTTAATAACATTCGCAATGCACAAGTAAAGTTTATAGACTCGTCGCATCAAGCGAGTTTAATTTCTAGTTTTATAAATACCTAAAAAAAATAAGAGTTAATTTCTGTTTTGCTACTTGTGGTTTGACTATTTTAATGGTTTTGCCCCGATAGTTTAAAAATATTCAAAACCCTCCCTGACGTCTCTATTTTTTCTCCAAATTGCTCATCGCCCTTAACTCCGTTTAATTCTCATATTAAAAGGGACCCACGTGCCCTTTACATGAGGGGCGATTATGTCTTTTACTCCTAACCCTCCTTTTAAATAATATTCACAACTACAAAAACTCAAAATTCCTAAATCGTTCATTCACCACTTCATCCCTCTTAACTTCAAACCCATTCTCATCAACCTCAAAGCAAAATACGGACCACTTTTAACCTTCTTCATCGGATTTCGAACCAACATCATCGTCTCCGAATATTCTCTCGCTTACCAAGTGCTTGTTCAAAAGAGTGCAATTTTCTCCGACTCGCCCTAAATCTATCATCACTGGCACCATCTCCACCTCACCCAACGGCGCCACGTGCCCCCGTCGGAATCTTGCCAGAAAAGTTCTCCATTCCCACCGAATCAAATCATACTCGTGGGTTTGCTAATGGGTGCTTCAGATCTTGATTAACCACATTAAAAAACAACGAGAAATTGACGAAAGTGATGGAATCAAGGTGGTTGATCATTTTCAGTATGTTGTGTTCTGCCTTTTGGTGTTCATGTGCTTCGATGAGAAGCTTGATGAAACTAAAATCAACGAGATTGTGAAAATTCAATGTGGGTTACTATTGAATTTCGTCTCCGGTAGGTTTTCGGTGCATATTATTGTTCCGATTTTGGGGAAAATCTATTCATAAACCGGTGGAAGGAGTTTGAGAAATCGAGAAGTGATACAGATGAAGTCATCGTTCCCCTAATCAAATCACGAATCGGATCCGTTAATTCAGTTAATTTAGAGCTCCGATCAAAAAACGATGGATCTTCACCTACGTTGACACACTGGTGGATTTATAGCTGCCGGAGTAAGAAGCCCGTGACGGAAATAGTGGACAATTGATGTACCATTTGAAATGAAGTGGTGAATGAACGATTTGGGATTTTAGGGTTTTTGTAGTTGTGAATGTCGTTTAAAAGGAGGGTTAGGAGTAAAAGACATGATTGCCACTCATGTGAGAGACACGTGAGTCTCTTTAAACATGAAAATTAAACGAAGTTAAGGACGAAAAGCAATTTAAAAAAAAAAATAGTAATTTCAGGAATGATTTTTAATTATTTTTAAATTATTGGGTAAAACCGATAATATGGTCAAACTAAAAAAAAGCACAAATTAACTCACTTTTAACCGAATTTAAAAACGATACGGCCCAAAATCCCAAATACATAAGTTTTTCTAGAACTCCTTCAACACGCAGTCAAACCCCGAAAAAGAATCCGATCACATATTCCAAACCGAACAAATCACCACCAGATCGGAGTCCCTCACCGGAAAAACCAACACGATGCCGAAGAAGATGGGCGTCAACAGCAAAGCCGAGGCCGCGCGTGAACGTAAGAGCGCCACAGAGGTGGAGCGTAAGGAGAAGGAGGCGCGTGAGAAAGAGGACAAATACTGGCGGGAAGCCGAGGGCACAAAGTCCCGTGCTGCGAAGAAGCGTGAAGAAGAATCGGAGAAGAAGGCGGAGGCCGCCGCCCGGAAGGCGGAGGCGCGGCGGCTGGCGGAGATGGAGGAGAAGGAGATCGAGAAGTCGCTGAAGAAGGTGGATAAGAAGGCGAATAGGGTTTCGATTCCGGTGCCGAAGGTGACGGAGGCGGAGCTGGTCCGGCGGAGGGAGGAGGAGCAGGCGGAGATGGCGAGGAGGGCGGAGGAGGAGCGGCGGAGGCTGAGCCGGACGGCGAAGGAGGAGGAGTATGAGAAGATGGTGCTGGTGCAGAACACGAATCGGGATGATTCGGTGATTGAGGCTAGGTCGGTGGAGGAGGCGATTGCTCAGATGTCGGTTGCTGATAGTTTGCCTGTGGATAAGCATCCGGAGAAGAGGCTGAAAGCCTCGTTTAAGGTGAGTTTTAGCTTTTTAGGGTTTCAATCGGTTACTGATTGTTGATCATACATAGGTTGTGAATTTGAGTGCATTTAGACTGTTGGATTGTTATAATTTGTTAATTTGAGTGGATTTAGAGTTTTAGAGTGTTGAATTGGTATATATAGCTTATAAGTTTGAGTGTATTTTGACTGTTGGTTTGTTATAAATTGTTAATTTGAGTGCATTTAGAGTTTTAGAGTGTTGAAATGGTATATATAGGTTATAAGTTTGAGTGTGTATTTAGAGTGTTGGATTGTTGATTTGCAGGCTTTTGAAGAAGCGGAGCTTCCTCGTCTGAAAGCTGAGAAGCCTGGGCTTACTCACACACAGTATAAGGATATGGTATGGAAGCTGTGGAAGAAGTCTCCTGATAATCCACTTAACCAGGTAACATGATGAGTTTTTCTGCTTTTATGATGCTCACTTTTGCTCAAGATTTCTTGGGTTGCCGTTTAATTTGGTTTACGCGTGTCTATATACTCGTAAGTTAATAGATTTTGTAAAGAAAACCCACAATGCAATGAAATTGTTGTTGATACTTGAGAGAAATGTTCGTTTTTATCAAGATTTCATTTGGGTGACATGTAAATTCTTGTGAGACAGTGATTTTGTAAGCAAGTAATAAAAGATGTCCTGCCATTGGGGCTTGAACTTGATGCCTGATTGTTTTACAGTGTAACACGGTTCAGTTTTTAAGATAATTGAAGCATTTAACTCACAGTTTCAACTGTTAATTTTTTCTAGCTACAAAGAAAATCAAGTAATCAAAGATGTAGGAGTACTGTGAAAGGACAATGTAGAATAATTATGTATATGAGTTTCATAAGCATAAATTAAGAATGATGGATTTTTGAGAGAGCTGAGTGATTTTTGAGAGAGCTGAGTGATTTTTGTGTGGTTGAAGTAAGGTTATAAGTTATAACTGGACTAAGTCATGGCTGAATGGGGAGAACATGCCTTTTGTGAGTTATTTGTTCAGGCCCTTGCTTAACAATTAAGTCATAAATAAACATGCAAATATGCCTGAGCAAATAAATCATCAAGACCATTTGCCTCACTAAGTTTGAAGCACCTTAAAATAGTTGTTTCTGCTTCTAGTAAAGCAATTATTTGTTTTCCCCTAAGTGAGCTGAGATGTGGTTCGTTTGGAGCTAAAACTTATACAGGAAGAAAATGGCCTCTCTGTATGTCAATTTGTGTAACTAAGATTTTATTGATACGGGCTGGTCTCAACAGTTGTGCACCATTATTTGAACCTATAAAGATGAACCGTAAGATAAGTCTTGAAAGATGAATTTTACAAGGTACAAGAACTTGTGTTTTTTAGTTTAGATAATTTGGCACCACCCAGGCTGCTTGACTTCTAGATGGTTATCTGAAATGATTTTGATTTCTTTTATCTTTACCGTCTATACAGTAGTCCTTTCTCTTTTTCTGTCTCTGCTAACATGCCACTATTTGGTTTCCTCTTCTATTGTATTTGTGGTTATTGTGCAATGCCTGGTTGACCACCAACTTAGAATAGATTTAATTATATGTTGTCTCCAACGGGCCAAGTGGGTACAATTCAAAAGCTTATCTAAAAGTACTGAAATGGCCAAATGGGTCAAGTGTCTAATGAATTGAAAGTTGATCAGATGGCATTTAAATCGTTACAATCTCCTATATTAAAATGTTACTATTTCAGTATTCGTTGTTGGGTTTGTGAAGGCTTTAGGCTTGGGCCCATGTTTAGTTTTCTTGTTCATTAAGTTGTTAACCCTAATTAGTCTCTATATATACCCTGTCATGTATTTGTAATCTTTGTACTGAGCAAATAAAGAAAACCCTAGTTGCAGCCCGTGGACGTAGGTCACACCGACCGAACCACGTTAAATCCTTGTGTCGTTTATTTTCTGTTTTCTGCGTGATAATCGTTTGTGCGTGTCTCGTGTGTTGGTTCCGCTGCGCCGCTTGATTCCTAACAAGTGGTATCAGAGCTTTGGCTCGTTGTACACATGGAACGCACTGAAGAAATGATCATAGGATGAAACTGGGTTTTGTGAAAGAAAGTAATTTTTTTGGGTTTAGATTTGTCTGCAAAGGTTTTTTATAGGAGCAAATTGGTCAATTGACAGTGTTCAGTAGAACAACCGTCAAGTTTAGGCCCGTGCCATTGCTATGTCGATTCATTGTTTCGATTTGCTTCTTGTTTGCTGTTTGAGATGTTTGAAGACGGGAAGGTTGTGATTGAGAAATTTAGTGGAAAATGCAAGTAGAAGCATTGTTATGTCAAAAGGACTTGGATATGGTACTAGGAGAAAAACCTGCGAAAATAGAACAAGCTGATTGGGAATCAAAGGACAAAAAAGCTCGTGCGGTTATTACATTGGCTTTGACAAAAAATGTTGCTTTTAACGTCATCATGGTTTTAAAAAACGGTTGCCTCGAGGCTAGGCGCCCAGAAAACGAGTCTGAGGTGGCGCCTCAGAGGGTTATTTTGTACGTGCGCCTCATATGGCTGAGGTGGTGAGAAAGGTTGCGCCTCAGGGGGTTTTACTGTTTGTTTTCGATGTTTTAGACTCTTTGCGTCAGTTTCAAACATTTCGTGTCTTTTTAATGTGTGTTTTTGATGTTTTTGATGAATCCGACGATGAAATTAGTCTGTATTTTATTTTTTATAAGATATATAATTTTTATATTTATTTTTTAATTCCGCCTCAGGCTTACGCCTCGTTTCGTCTCGAGGCTTACGCCTCATGAGGCGAAGGGAAAACGCCTTGAGGCTCAATTCCGTACTTTTAAACCTTGAACTTCATTAAGGAAACCACGGCTCGTGGTATGATGTCTGCTTTGTCGATATATGTATGAAAAACCGTCGGCGGCGAAGAAGGTATTCTTGATTCGAGAGCTAGTGAACACAAGGATGAAAGAAGGAAGCTCAATTACTGGTCACATCAACAATCTAAATTCAATTTTAACAAGACTTGTATCTGTTGGAATTAAGTTTGATGATAAAGTTCAGGCTCTACTCTGTTGTCATTTCTGCCTGAGAGTTGGTCTGGAACTGTGACTGCAATTTCAAGTTCTGTGGGGACTAAGGGTTTCACTCTTAATGGTATTCGAGATCTAATTATGGGTGAAGACGTAGAAGAACGAACTCGCGTGAATCATCAAATAGTGAACTGTTAAATGTTGGCAGGGGTCGGGGTAATAACAGGTACAGTGGGAGTCGGGGAAGGAGTTTATCTAAACCTAGAAAGAATGTGAAGTGCTGGAGTTGCAATGAGATGGGACATGTTAAGGGTCAATGTCCGAATAAGAAAGAATTAAACACTGCTGTTGGGGATGTTTCTGATGATGATGCATTGATACTCAGTGTGGAATACAGTGTGGACTCTTGGGTCATGGATTCAGGGGCTTTGTTTCATGCCATGGATAACGGGGGAACGATGGTGAATCTGAAACTTGGTGATTTTGGAAAGTACGATTAACCAATGACGAGATACTTGAGGTAACTGGCATGGGTAATATTGATCTGGTTACTTCATTGGGTACTACATGAAACCTAAAGAATGTCAGGGTGATTCTGGGTCTAAAAAAGAAATTGATTTCAGTTGGTCAGTTGAATGAACAAGGACTGGAAGTGAGGTTTGGTAGTAGTAAATGGAGGGTGATCAATGGTAATCTGGTTATTGCTCGTGGTATGAAGCGTGGGTCATTGTATATGGTTGAGATACCTGCTGAGGGATGTATAACCGTCCCGGTTAAGCAAGACAAAATCCGGTTCGCTAAATCTGGTGCTAAGAGAGTTCATTTTGCAAACGTGAAGTCTGGAGCGGGGATGTTAGGTGAACTAGTTCGAAAGTGTAAACCATTTAGGGGATTTGGTGATAGTGGGAGCACGGGACGTGTTACGGGTACAATTACAAAGAACCGTTGGGTTTTAAAGACTATGATTGAAAAATTCTCTCCTGGTGATTGTTTGCTAAATTTGAAGAGTGATGGTGATCCTCGATGTATCTTTGAATCCGGTGGAATGTCCAAACCGGTTAAGATGGAGGATAATTCATTGGCGGACTAGCCACGACTAAGTTGGAGCTCAGAGGAGCTTCAACTGGCCCTTCTAGTACTTGATGATGAGGGGTCGTCGCAACTAGGATATGTGATGGAGTCTTAGATTGTTCTTTGGGAACTGGAGGTTTGGGAGACTTGTTTAAAGATTACTGAAGTTACTAGACGACTGTGTTGCTTTGTACTTGAATAGCGGGCTAGAATTTATCGCAAAGCCTTCAAGTGGGAGATTGTTGGGTTTGTGAAGGTTTTGGGCTTGGGGCCATGTTTAGTTTTCTTGTTCATTAAGTTGTTAACCCTAATTAGTCTTTATATATACCCTGTCATGTATTTGTAATATTTGTACTAAGCAAATAAAGAAAACCCTAGTTGCAGCCCGTGGACGTAGGTCACACCGACCGAACCACGTTAAATCCTTGTGTCGTTTATTTTCTGTTTTCTGCGTGATAATCATTCGTGCGTGTCTCGTGTGTTGGTTTCGCTGCGCCGCTTGAGTCCTAACATTCGTAGCCATATTCAATACAATAATTTTTTACAAATTATAAAAAGATGAAGAGCTAATATCGACGGCGCAACCCAACATTACCCTACACATTTTGGCCTGCGTTAAAAACTGTCAATTTTTACATGTGACGAATTCGTTCAATCCACCATTTTGCCACCTCCAGTTCTGATGTACCCTAGGTGCTGTTATATTGCCGCTAGTAATTGGAATGTGTTTGTCCAACCTTCACTATATGAATTTTTTCCTACATAAAAAGGTCATCATTCTCTAGCATGCTAATCAGATCACCGACTGTAAAATTGTGGTCATTTTTAAACATTTTTTGCTCCAACGTAAGCAGTAGTTGTAGAAATATGTAGTAGTAATCTAACGCATGCAATTCAATCTCAGATTCCATCTGACTAATTTCATTTGATTTTATAATTTGATATTGTTTCCTTGCCATGAACTAGATCATAAGTCAAAAGTTTTGTAATTAGATACTCATAGCTTAAGTGTATCTTATATTGCATTGCTTTATTACCCAAATTTGTTAATATATATATTCATGAAACGGGTTCGGTTATGGGCTTAAGTCAAGCTTGGCCGCAGACCAAGTTCTTTTGATGGTTTGGCTGATCGTTTTCACGGTTCATTTTCCTTGCGTATATGCTTTCAGGTGGCAGAGAAATAGGCTGTGCTGCTTTAACCAAGATGGTGTATGTACTCTAGCTCCTGGTGAGATATATAGAGTGATGTTGCGGTTTCATGTATAGGTTACACCATATATAAGGTAGCACCTCAATTGAAGGTTTTGGACTCCTTTTTATCTTCTTGAACCTAGTTATGTTATATATGGTTTGCACTTTGATGTGATAACTCTCTTCTTTCAAAGGAAATAATAATTCTCTCAAAGCATTTGTTTAGAACTTATGCATATTAGCAGTAATCGTTTGTTTCCGAATGCATGCTTTGTCTTTACAACTTGAATATGTTTTTGAAAAGCAGGTATTTGGTTCTTTGATGGTGGAAAATTGTTAATTTAAAGCGTTTATGATCCTTGGATTTTCTATTTTTGATCATAGCATCATGTCAGAGACCGAATTCATAACTATAACTCTACCCAAACATGACCCCTTGTCATCCCTCAACATAACTTGATAGGCAAGGACCAAGATACATGGCTACACTCTTTGAACGAGATGAAATTGGTTTGGTTTGGACTACCTGGATAAACATGGATTCTTACATGTAGCAAGAGCAAGTAGGTCTACATAGTACACACTTCAAGTAAAGGTCCCCTCAGGGGAAGAGTGACTTCTCCCTCATTTCTCACTCTTTCACATTAACGTCACATTATCTTTTCTAATTTTTTTTCTCTCTTCTTTATAAACATGGTGTGGTTTTCTAACTTTTCCATACTTCTTTAATAATTATATATAAATATGTGTGTATTTGTGAGTGTATTAAATGTGAGGGATGGATTCTCCCATCTTTTTCGCTTCCCTCACCCATCTTTCACCCATGGAACGATGTTCCATCCTTTACCTCATACCATTACCTCATACAACATCATCTATTTTTTCATGTCATGCGTCCATTCCTCCTCTCAAAAGACTCTTTACCCACCTTCTTTCTCATTTCTCTCATCCTTCTTTCACCCATGGGATGGTGTTCCCTCCTTCCCCTCGTACCACCTAATCCATTGTTTCATGTCTTGTATCCATAACTTGTTCCCTCCTTCCACTCGTACCACCTAATCCATTTTTTCATGTCTTGTATCTATACCTCCTCCCCTCAGAAGACTTATTAGGTGTTAATGTCGATTGATAGTCACGTGACAATCCCCAAGAACGGATGAGGTTAGGTTGACCTTCAAGTCTGGGATAACTATACTATAGAATTGTAAACGTTGATGAATAATGATTTTCAATTGTTTTTTCTTTATTGTTTTTTCTTTATATGTATTAGGACTTTTACCTAAGTCCTTGATCTGCAGCTCCACCTACTATCCCACTTCATTAATTTTTTTTTTTTTTTTTTAAACCCTCATTCTTTGTCTTTTCTTTCAAGCTTTTTCCCCTCTTTGGTTAAAGCCATATTCATAAAATGTCAACAATCTCAAATTCTACAATGGATCAAAGCAATAACACAAAGTTCAATTCACACCCTTTGTTCAATTCTCACCATTCCCCCCTAAATAATTGAAAAAAAGTTTGAGGAGATCATAGAGGATGGGGATGATATATTACCTCTTGGGAGGTCTTCTTATGAAGATTCTTTTTGAGGCTGATATACAATATGATAATGCTTTTTAAGTTGTTAAAATATTGGTTCATTGAATTGGTTTTGTGTTCGATCGTTTAGCTTTAGCATGAATTGAAGATTGGAAGTTTGTTCATGGGATTCTAATAATTTACTTCTTGAACTCTAATGAATTTTACAGAACATGATGGAATTAAATTACATGATATTTGGGGTTTGGTTCATATAAAGATGCTACTCTTTTGATTTGATGTGGGAATTTTAGTCCAGTTCATTGGCTTATTGAAATTATTGATTTTTTATTTTTATAAAAAACAAGGATGGAAATTTTGAGACTAATCTGTTGAACTCCTATGTTCTTAGTTCAATTTTGACTTTTAGCTTCTCATAGCAAACTATTAATGATTAATGTAAAAATGCATATTGTATATATGCGTACACACACATTACATAGAGAGGACTTATTTATTTGTTATGGATTTTAACACTACTGTTATATTAACGCTTGAAAATATACAACTGTGAATTATGATTATAACTATGAAAAAACCCTGTCAAGTACCACTGATGGTAAATGTAATTAATATTAATGCATATTATATTAGTCTTCTAGAAATAAGGTTTAGGTGAAAATGTCTTGATATTCAGATCAAGAGTATACATACTCACTGATCATACTTGTTTACCAGAAAAATCATAGTAATTTAGATGTATCTTCATTTGCTGCTTGTTATTAACCTCCTTTCTAACTTTGTGTACTCTTTTTTCTTATCCTCTTCTTTCTTTTTGTTCTTTAACTCTACTGACTCTTTCATCTCAGCTAGAGTCAAAGAAGTCACCTTTGACTTCAGGTCCCCAAACTCCATTCTACAACTTCAATTATTTTTGCTTATACTTCAAGTGGATCTGTGGATTTTATTTTTGCTTGGCTCCCTCTGAGATGAAATGCTAGTTCTCATTTTTGCAGCTCTGGATTCTTTTGCTTGTTTGATAAGGACTAAGATGTTCTTTTTTACTAGAGCCACTTAATGTTCACCGGAGAGCAATTGCAAAACATTACCACGTACATATGTTGAGGACAACTCCATTCTTTTTATCACCAAGAACATTCTTTTCTGTCTTTGAATCTTAGCATTTAACTCTTCTTGAAAGGTATATACTTCTTTCCTTTTTTTAGTACTTATAATAGAAGAAGACGTTGCGGTAGGTCTGACTGGGGGAGTTCAATAGATGCATGTGTTGACTCACTTGTTAAATGGGTTCATCTATAGTTTTCTGAAATCTTTCAGCTTCAGTGGTAACTTCTGGGCCACTTGTTTCAATGTACACCTCAGAGTTAACTACGGTTTCAATCTTAACATCCGATTGACTAAATATCACCTTAGCTAATTTCTTGTGCTTAAACTCACGTGTATCCTTTTCATGCCTTGAATGTTGAATAGTCTTTTCCACAATAGTGATCCCATGTCTTTCCGTATCATCTTTCATATTCCGAGTTCTTTTTGTATAAACTATCATCTGATCAGTAGATCCAGCTCCCTATTAAATCTCCTATCTAAAGGATTCGACATTTGTTTCTTCTTTTGACTTCTCAAGCATCTCAATATCCTCAGACAAAACTATGAGCAGAAGAGCTTCGTTTTCAGTAGTTATTTTAGAAACAACTTCCTGTCCAAGTAGCAATTCTCTTCTTAATGATGACTTATCCATTCTTTTTTTTTTTCCAAAGAAATTGGAGTACTTGACTTCTTTTATAGAACCATTTTCTTTCCGTCAAGTTGAACCTTCTTGTTTAGTCTACTCATTGTTCTTTTGTATTCCATCCTCTTCTCTTCAGAGCTACCATATTCATGCTTTTTAGCAGAGCATTTAACTTAACTTTAGTTTCTGATATTGACTCATAATCATCATTTCATATGAAGTAGAAGGGGATTTGCCACGAGCTACTGACTACTTGCTTAGCCATCAAAAGAGAGTAATAATTTCTTTGGGCTCATCTTTCCCTTTTTGATAGCATCATATGAGATTCCAGATTACTCCATGGCTTGATAGGAAGGCGCATCTAAAGCTTTTTGTGGTGCTTATGGGCCTTGGAGACTAAGGATGATTGATTGTTGTAGCTCAATGGTCTCCTGGAGAGTGTCGGCCTCATATTCAAGGTTAACAACTTTGACTGTCGCTTGTTGTAGAGTGCTAATTTGTGCTTCTAGATCAGAAACCCCTGCAGCCTATGCTTTGAGAGTGCCGACTTTAGATTCAAGGCCAACAATTCTATCTGCTGAAGCTTTCAACACAAGACCATACACATCGTTTCCGATAGGATCAAAAGATAGAGAGATGTTATGGTTATGTCTAAATTCGAGATTTTTAGTAGCCATCTGTGATTGATGAAAGGTTTCAGGCTTGGGAGTTTTGGTTAAGTGTTTGCGATTTTAAGTGCGGATGATGGTGTGAAAATGGTAAGAGAGAGAGACAGAGGAAAAGATTACAGTCATCGGATAAAATATAGTAGTTAACTTTTTTAAAATTTCCAGGCAATTGCATATTCCCCTTTTAAACTTATGAAATTATATATTCCACAAAGCATACTTAAAAGGCATTATACTTTATGCATTGAATCTTGTGTTTCGAGAAAACATGTAAATTTTTTGGTGGAGAGGGGGATATATGTAATTCTCTCAAATTTTTACTATCGTAAAACTAAGATTCCAACGGTTCAGTAATAATGGAATGGTCTTCTCTGGTGATATGAGATGTCTACTATTCATCAGAAGATGAAAGTGGGCATGTTTTGGTTTCTTTTTGTCAAAATAAGCACCTACTTAATTGTTACACATTAGTAGTTGTGAAGTTCTAAATTAGTGTATCAGTAGTTGGAATCTACTGTGATGTTTCAACCGAGAGTATCCTGAAACATACTTTTTGGCAGTTAGAACATATTTTGACTATGAGGGTAAGTTTAATATTTATTAAAATCTTAAAAGACATTTGAGAGAAGATAAATTATTCAAAGTTCATCAATCCAATAACAAAAATAAGATAATTAAATCTTGTCTCATCAAAGGCTTTTATAAAAAGATCTGCATATTGTTCATTTGTATGAGCTTCGACTAATTTAATAATTTTTTTCTCAGCGCAGTCTTGAATAAAATGATACCTGATATCAATATGCTTTGTCTTTAAGGGTTGAACTAGATTGTTGGAAGTTGATGTAGCACTCTTGTTGTCAATGTGGATGGGAGTATTCATGAAGTTGACACCATAATCTTTGAGTTGAGTCTGAATCCACAACACTTAAGCACAACAACTTGAATGCATTCAGCTTCAGAAGTTGACGTGGAAACATAAATTTGCTTCTGACATCCATGAAATCAGTCTTCCTCCCAGAATTTGACAACTGAAGTAGATTTTTTGTTGTTGTTGCAACCTCTATAATCACTGTCTGTGTAGCCATAGAGATTGAAATCAACACTCTTAGCATACCATACTCCTAAGTTAGGTTCCCCCTTAAGGTACTCTAGTATTCCCTTGGTAGCAATCATGGCAATATTTAAGGATTTGAAATCTTCCACATAAGCATACGGCAAAAATGATATTCGTTTTACTAGCTGTTAAGTACATGAGAGACCCAGTGATAGCTCGGTACTACTATTGATCACCTAAACCCCTGAAGATCAAGAGTTAAGGTGCATGCCTTGGATATTAGGGTCTGAGCAGCTTTAGCATTAGTAGTTTGAAATTTAATTAAGATGTCTTTCACATACTTAGACAGATTTATAAAGATACCATCATTTGTTTGGTTAACTTGTAAACTTACAAAGAAAGTAAGTTCTCCTATTAAACTCATTAAAAACTTGAATTTAATGACTTGCTTAAATTCTTTACACAACTTCTCATTATAGACCTAAATATAATATCATTTACACACACCTATACCAACATGATGTCTGTTCCTACTTTCTTGATGAAGAGAGTTTTGTTGATGGTGCCTCTTGTGCAGCCATGTCCCAGAAGAAAGATATAGAATGTCTCATACCATTTTCTTGAAGCTTCATGCAACATGGTCTTGAAATTTTGGATCCTCAAAAATAGGTGGTTGGCATACATATACTTCTTCATCTATTTTAGCATAGTGAAAAGCACTCTTTACATCAATTTGAAAAATCTTAAAGTTTCCTAAGGCTGTAAATGAAAGAAAGATCCTTATACCTCAAGTCTTGCAACAAAAACAAACATTTCATCATAGTCTATTCTTCCTTCTTGTATATACCTTTGTACAACAAGTCTCTCCTTGTTTTTAATGACAATCTCTATGTAGTCCTTCTTATTCCTGAAAACTTATTTGGTTCCTATGGCAGTCTTCCTCCTAGTAAGTGCATCTAGTTTCCAAACTTTTTTGCTTTTCAAACTGAAGAAGCTTCTCTTGTATTGCTTCAACCTATCTATTTTCTTTTTTAGACTTCATCAACCTTCTTAAGTTCCAGTTGTGATAAAATGCAAGAGTATAAGTAGATGTTTGCTTCATGTATTTTACTTTTGTCTTAACAACAACATCAACTCTACCTAGATGTTTTCAACTAGATGCTCCTTATTAATTCTAAGCCTTAGGACTACTTGGAGTTGTAGAGATAAATCCAAACTAGAGAAGTTTATTTCAAGTCCTTCGACAGATGGTACAATTTACACCTTCTTTAGCAGATGCGATGTTTTTCTTTTGTTCAGCAAATTGTTCAACACCTATGTGTTCATTTGCGGGCTGATGTGTAAGGCCCCGTTCCCGGGACGCTTACAGCTGGACCGTCATCGCATAGAATATTCAAAATAAACATTTCTTTTGCAGCGGAATTTAAAAACTTTCATTAATAATTAAAACATGTTATCTCGTTACATAAATCGTTTACATATTAAAATACAATAACATGTCAAAATGTGGATGCCAGTCTTCGAAACACTCCCAGTAGCTTATGCATCCATGCCTGCAACTCCTCAGCATCTACAAAATACCTGCCAACTATTATGCATACAAAAAGTCAGCGACGCTAAGTGAGTTCTAGTTTTATAAATAAAATACTTTACTTTCTTTAAAACATATCATTCGTAAACGTATGCGATAACACATCATACGTACACATTGATAATATTTATTATTATCTTCATCATTGTTCATTACGTACGTTTCGTACATTCATCATTATCTTTCACTGCAATCTGGATCCTGTCTCATGCAATACCCCTGACTCATGTCCGAAGACCGACACAGTACCGGGGTAAGCGACAAGGATCCCCTTCGAGCCACAAAGACTCCCTTCGAATCACGAAGACTCCCTTCGAGTCACGAAGACTCCCTTCGAGTCACGAAGACTCCCTTCGAGTCACGAAGACTCCCTTCGAGTCACAAAGACTCCCTTCGTTCTTTACGTTCCACTTTTCATTATTATTATCTTTCACTTCGATACATAATACTTTACGCTCAATCAAACATCAAACCACGTAAAGCCATACATCATACATAACGTATAATAAAACATAATACATACGTTTTGAAAACCGTTTAATGAAGAAAGACAACACACCACACACACAACATAAACCACGACACAACATCATGCATAAGCCACCACATCCCAACGGGACCTATCTCAAACATCACCACTTAAAGCCCCTAAGAAAGCCCTAAGTTTAAAACGAGGCACATAAAACATTCTAGGCGGATGAGCAGAAAATTCTAAGTATAAAAGCTCCTAGGCGCATCAGCACTATTTGGGCGCATCAGCACTATTTGGGTGCATGAGCCCTATTCAGGCGCCTCAACACTTAGTCGCAGGAACAATTCTAGGCACAAGGGCACTATGTAGGCGCATGACCAACACTTGGTCACCTGGGCACTATCTGGGCGCATGGCCACTATTTGGGCGCACCACCTGGGCGCATCAGCACCCTTGGGCCCATGAGCAACACTTAGGCTCATGGCCAACTTTTAGGCGCATGAAGGATACTGTTTGGGCGCATGTCCCCTGTTGGGGTGCATGACCCTAGGCGCATGAAGACAGTTGGGCGCATGGGAACATTCTGAACATCTAATCTGCCAAGAACACACCCAAAACATTTCTAGCCTAACCCAAACATAGATCTAGCATACTAAAGGCATCTAAACATCCTAGCAACAATTCTAACCTCAAAACAAGCATCAAAACATAAAACCACAGAATACCATATGAACCACAACAAGCTGAAACATATGGTTGTCTTTGAAAAACCCTTTTCCCGGTATGCATAATAGCCCCAAACACTTTAAAATCTGTAAAATAGGGCTCTAGAAACTCACCTGAAGCAGATCTTCAAACCAGGTACTTCCACCTGCGATTTCAGCTTCAAATTCCCGAGAACAACTTATAAAACATCAAGAACTTCGGTTTAGGACTTAAAACCCAACTGAAACCGAACTCATGTTCAAGAGAACTCACCTTAGCAGCTTCTTCTTCCTCTTTCTCCAAAAACCCAAGCCCTTTCACCCTTTTTCTGCTTTGGCTGAGGGCCAAAAGCAGATCTCTGCTTTTAAAGAGGTGGCCATACCTCTTATATTATTAAAATAATGAAGTTTGTGCTCTTTTGCACTTTGCTCCCTTCAACTTGTGCCCATTTACTTTTCTTTCTGGATACTTTTCTTTTCGTTTTCTTTTTAGTAAAATTCGGGATGTTACAAGTCCACCCCCCTTATATAGGTTTCGTCCCCGAAACCTGTCGCTTCTCGAATAGTCATGGGTAACGCTGTCTCACCTCTTCCTTGTTCTTACACTTAGGCTTGATCCCTTTCGGAACTCCACTGTGCTCGCACAAGTGAAATCACCATTCTCCGTAGCCCTTCTTTTCCTTCTATCATGGATCACCCCCAGTTGCTCCACGTAGTTGAATCGTTCATCAATCTCAATATTCTCTAGTGGCACGATCACATCCCCATCAGTTGAGCACTTTCTTAGACGAGATACATGGAATGTCGGATAACTCCACTTAACACGTCGGGTAGCTCCAGTCGACATGCCACTTCTCCTACCTGAGCAACAGTTCAGATTATTTCTTTACACCTCAGTATTAGCTTTACTCGCTTTCTAAATCGGATGATATCTTTTCCCAAAATGAGACCTCCATCATTATTTCATCGCCGTAGATCGGCACCGAACTCCTTTCAGGCGCGGTTGTTCAAACCACCTTCTTGCAACACTCGGTGTTTGCTTCGTAGGCTACTAGCCAATTCTTCCGAAGGCGCACGTCTATCCATCCATGTCTATCCTGAACAGTCTAGCAAGAAACACGCGCTCTCTCAATTTTATCGCGCAATCTTCTAGGACATCTGGTAACCTAATGGACTTACCAATAGCAATTTCTACCTCGAAGGCTCATCGATCTTCCTACTCCTAACGTTTATCTTAACACAAAGGTAGCAGGAACGAAACCACTACTAGCACCACGATCATAACACAGATGCACAAATATAATTTACTAGAAACGTACCTGACATCGCGTTAAAGTCCGCTCTAGCCTCCTCGCGGTCAGGGCAAATGCTCCAACCTTCATCCTCTGCCGTCCCTTCTTGCACCGGAGCTCTCAGCCCTTGACTTCGTGCAGTCTCTGCTCCTGTGTCCACTCTCACCACACCTGTAACATCTTATTGCATGACAATCCCTCGCCAAGTGGCCCTCCTTTCCACACTGAAAACAGAGATTAGATCCCCACTTACATTCTCCTGCATGCTCCTTCCCACATTTCATGCATGCCCTCGCTTCCTTTGTTAACATCCTTGGATCATCCATCCTTACCCTCTTACCACCACCCTCAAATTCACCATCATCATCATCCCGCCTTCCGTTCCCACTCTTAACATAACTCCGCTCTTCCTCCTCATCCATCATCTCCACCGCCTCTCGCTCGTCATACAGCCCCCCGCCAAATTGACCGCCGACCTAAACGTGCTTGGTCGGGTAGCGATCAGGTGTCTGCGGATATCTACTGGCAAACCTTGAATATACCTCTTGATCTTTCGTGACACAGGCGTCACTTGATCTGGCACCAGCCTTGCCATCTCATTGAACTTCGTGGTGTACTGTTGGTGAGTCATCGTTCTCGCCTCCAGCTGCAGGAACTCCCTCTTAATTTTGTCAAGCTCTCTATGAGGGCAAAACTCCTCGATTACCAACCTCTTCAGCTCCTTCCACCTCATCCTCCCGATTGCTCTGGTGCCCTCAGCCTATACAATGTTGTCCCACCAGCACAAGGCTGAATCCACAAATGAGTGGGCAGCAAACTTCACTTTCTGATCCTCACGGCACTCACTGATATCAAGTACCGCTTCCATCTCTCTCACCCAACGTTGTGCAGCAGCAGCACTCCCATTTCCATCAAACACAGGAGGCCTACATCTTTGGAATGCTCCATAACTACATCCCTTTGCAGCCTCCTCCACAGCTTCCTCCTCCTCCTCATCGCCACTGGAGACAACCATGTCAGCATCGGGTTGCTCCATATCTCTAGAACCTCCGGCTTTACCTCCTCGTCATGCGGTTCTCCTCTTCCCACCTTTCTCTTTCTTCTCATCCTCCTTTATAGCTTTAATAACTTTGGTCACTACAGTCGGCAGAACCGTCTGCATGACCTGTTGGACTTTCTCTGCTACTGCCTCCTTCATTGAGGCTCTCAGATTAGCATTCCCATCCTCACCCTCCTGGTGATGAAGCGCTGGCTCATCAGGAGCCGTCTTAGCAGTCTTAGCCCTGCCCCTTGTCACACGCGGTCTAACATCATGTCCACCACGACCTCCACCTCGCGAAGCCTCAGAAGACCTACCACCAGCCATCTAAAACACTACAAGATTCAAACACCAACATGGTCAATCAAGGTAATAGCTCAAGATATGTCAAGTATAGTAAGTCCCTAATCACAGTGGCCAGTTGTGTTTAGCCACTTACTTTACTCTTCTATTCCCAAGCATTTCCTATCCTGACTACATCAGTATCTAAATCTACACAAAAGCACACAAGCCACATAACATGCGCACCTAATACCGGTTAACATTAAGTTACATAAAACCTTTTACATAAAACTTTTACCTGCAGGCACGTAGCTACTAGGACTGGCATCCCTTTCCTTTAGTCCCATTCTCAGTTTAAGATTAGGTTTTTGAAAATATTTCCCAATTCTCTTAAACTTTAGCTCTGATACCAACTTGTAAGGCCCCGTTCCCGGGACGCTTACAGCTGGACCGTCATCGCATAGAATATTCAAAATAAACATTTCTTTTGCAGCGGAATTTAAAAACTTTCATTAATAATTAAAACATGTTATCTCGTTACATAAATCGTTTACATATTAAAATACAATAACATGTCAAAATGTGGATGCCAGTCTTCGAAACACTCCCAGTAGCTTATGCATCCATGCCTGCAACTCCTCAGCATCTACAAAATACCTGCCAATTATTATGCATACAAAAAGTCAGCGACGCTGAGTGAGTTCTAGTTTTATAAATAAAATACTTTACTTTCTTTAAAACATATCATTCGTAAACGTATTCGATCACACATCATACGTACACATTGATAATATTTATTATTATCTTCATCATTGTTCATTACGTACGTTTTGTACATTCATCATTATCTTTCACTGCAATCTGGATCCTGTCTCATGCAATACCCCCGACTCATGTCCGAAGACCGACACAGTACCGGGGTAAGCGACAAAGATCCCCTTCGAGTCACAAAGACTCCCTTCTTGTCATGAAGACTCCCTTCGAGTCACGAAGACTCCCTTCGAGTCACAAAGACTCCCTTCGAGTCACAAAGACTCCCTTCGTTCTTTACGTTCCACTTTTCATTATTATTATCTTTCACTTCAATACATAATACTTTACGCTCAATCAAACATCAAACCACGTAAAGCCATACATCATACATAACGTATAATAAAACATAATACATACGTTTTGAAAACCGTTTAATGAAGAAAGACAACACACCACACACACAACATAAACCACAACACAACATCATGCATAACCACCACATCCCAACTGGACCTATCTCAAACATCACCTCTTAAATCCCCTAAGAAAGCCCTAAGTTTAAAATGAGGCACATAAAACATTCTAGGCGCATGAGCAGAAAATTCTAAGTATAAAAGCTCCTAGGCGCATCAGCACTATTTAGGCGCATCAGCACTATTTGGGCGCACGAGCCCTATTCAGGAGCCTCAACACTTAGTCGCAGGAACAATTCTAGGCGCATGGGTACTATGTAGGCGCATGGCCAACACTTGGTCACCTGGGCACTATCTGGGCGCACCACCTGGGCGCATCAGCACCCTTGGGCGCATGAGCAACACTTAGGCTCATGGCCAACTTTTAGGCGTATAAAGGATACTGTTTGGGCGCATGTCCCCTGTTGGGGCGCATGACCCTGGGCGCATGGGAACATTCTGAACATCTAATCTGCTAAGAACACACCCGAAACATTTCTAGCCTAACCCAAACACAAATCTAGCATACTAAGGGCATCTAAACATCCTAACAACAATTATAACCTCAAAACAAGCATCAAAACATAAAACCACAGAATACCATACGAACCACAACAAGCTGAAACATATGGTTATCTTTGAAAAACCCTTTTTCCGGTATGCATAATAGCCCCAAACACTTTAAAATCTGTAAAAGAGGGCTCTAGAAACTCACCTGAAGCAGATCTTCAAACCAGGTACTTCCACCTGCTATTTCAGCTTTAAATTCCCGAGAACAACTTCTAAAACATCAAGAACTTTGGTTTAGGACTTAAAACCCAACTGAAACCGAACTCGTGTTCAAGAGAACTCACCTTAGCAGCTTATTCTTCCTCTTTCTCCAAAAACCCGAGCCCTTTCACCCTTTTTCTGCTTTGGCTGAGGGTCAAAAGCAGATCTCTGCTTTTAAAGAGGTGGCCATACCTCTTATATTATTAAAATAATGAAGTTTGTGCACTTTGCCCCCTTCAACTTGTGCCCATTTACTTTTCTTTCTGGATACTTTTCTTTTCGTTTTTTTTAATAAAATTCGGGGTGTTACATGATGAAGTACATTTATGGTGATAACAGGAGCATCTACTGATTGTAGTTATACCCGATCAACATTGTAGGCTGGTGAGTAGATATTGAGGGATAATGAATATCCATTCTATAGTCTTCTACCCTGGTTCCTTGGGTATCTGCTAAAGTTCTAAAACATTCTCAAGAATATTGTCAAAAGCATTGTAATTCGTTTAGATCAAACATCCAACTGGGAGTACAACGAACACTATTTGAGGATTTCTCGTTGAAAATGACATAATCAATTTCCTCTATAGTATAGTCTACAGTATTGTATATTTTGTAAGCCTTAGCTTGAGATGAGTATCAACCAAAGTACCCATCTAATAATTTCTTAGCAAATTTGAATAGATGATCTTTGGTATTGGTAAAAGTACTAAGACATCCAAAAGCTCTTAAGAACCCAATGAATAGATGATTTTTAGGCATGCAACATAATGATCAGCATATGCAAACTCCTTGTTTGCTAGTCCTTTGACTAAACCGTTTTAACAAGTTTTTTCATGTTTTTAAGATTTACATGTGCTAGTGTTCTGTGTTTGAGAGATGATTCATCCATAGAGGCTTTAGAAAGAAAACAAGAAACATTTCATGAAGTTGATGCATTCTTCATGTTCAGCATACACACACACACACACACACACACACACACAAACACACACATATATTTATATATATACATATATAGAGGGAGGTTCCTATAACACTCGACCTCTCATACCACCAATATTGTCCGCTTCGCCCATGTGGAGCTCACGGATTTGCTTTTGGTTGCTCTGGTGAAAACTTCCCAGGGAGGTCACCCATTCCTGGATTGCTGCCACCTGAGCACGCTTAACTGTGGAGTTCTCCTGTCATCCACAGCCAATACGCCCAAAACGCGTTGGTGATATTAGATGCCAGACATTACTTATGAATCAAGAATCTCTCCTGTCCACGGCCGATATGGGATATATGTAGGGTGTCACAATCACCCCCCTTTTGGACTCATCGTCCTCGATGAGCCCGAGAACTCACCATACCCGGTGAGGTTTGTCCTACCATCCCAAACGGCATAGGAGTGGCTCTGATACCAATCTATCACACCCTCAAAATCCACATGTGGGGTTTTACCACGAGGCGTGTGACATACCAGGATCTCAGTCATTAGTTACTCAGAACGACCCTATATGAACAAATGTTCAAAATCAGAGTTTAACTTTCAAATATGCGGAAACGTTTAATAAACCAGAAAGACCAAAGTAAAACAATATAATGTAAAATGCGTAAACACACGCTCCCAAAGTAATACCAACAAATACTTAAATGTTTAATAAGCAAACCAAAACAAGTTTCAATCATGTTGACAACTACAATGATGCTGACCTGTGCACGTGCTCCTAGGCAATGGTAACCTCAACCTGAGAATAGCATACTAAAAGAGTCAACACAATGGTTGGTGAGTTCAAGAGTTTGCGTTAATCATAAAACAGTAATAGTTGCAAAATACAAGAAGTGCATTGAAATAGATAGCTAGTCTATATTCACAAGTAATAATCATAGTGATTTCACGATTGAAGCTGACTGTGTTTCGTTTGTTGCCTCCCGTCACGACTTACCAGGTCGTGACGATATTCGTGTTAGGACAAAATTGCACCCGTTTGACCTCGAGTCGCACAGGTGGGGCTCGTCAGACCTAGTAGTACTACCCAAGATTTCCCGCTAATCATCATTATTAACAATCCAAAAGTGTGAGGGCTTTCATGGTATTCAGCACTATATCATACTATACACAACTCATATAAAGTAAGCGTTTGTAAAACTAGTATGCTATCTCCCCCAAAAGAGAGTACGTAAAAGAGTAGGGCATGAACTCACCTGGTGTGCACAATAAAGACTTAAGAGCTTAACTTGAAAGAGAGAGTTGAAAGACAACCTTCAGAGGTCACCTAGAACACGCAAGTACATAAGTACGTGTACACAGAATCATAATGAAACCCTAAGTGCTCTATAAACCAAAGAACTCAAGGTTTTGGAAAAACAAGACACATTGACCCAGTTGACCCGTTTGACCCATTGGTGACATTATTGGTGAAATTCCATTCAATCAGATATAACAGTTCATCACACATGATTATCATGCAAGTTGTTAACATATATCACTTCATTAACCACATGTACTTCCTAGATCATCATGAAACTAGATTATCATACAAGTCATGCGAATCTCAAGTAATCATCATGTTTGACATAATTATACCATAGCTAATGCATCATACATAGAATCAAATCATGCACAACATGCCATGTGAAGCCACTCACGACTTCACACCCTAACCCTGCCAATCCTACTAAGTAGGGGCCTCAGATTCGTACACGTGTATAACAATCATTATCACACTAATCAACAGAATTCATACCAACCAAAATGTTCAACCATGATCTATTACAACCCAAACAATGCATTCTGCCATATTAGAAATCATCCATGAACATGCTAACATGATCCTAAAGTCACAAACATGCCCAAATCATCATATTTATGATTTTGTGCAAATAAAGTTTCCCTTTTGGGAAAGTGCATCCCAAATCTATTCTTTCATGAATTACCCACATAATCATCAATAACATGCCCAATCTAGCTCATAAAAATCATAAACATTCATCAAACACTTGCAAACCATCCAAACACAAATCTTCATACACAAAAGTTTCCACTTTTGGCAAGGTATGAACTAGACTACCTAATCCATAGATTTCTTGCACCAAATCATAATCTAATACTCATGTATCATCATCAACCACATTACATCACCAATTCATCATAATTCATCAACATTCAATTTCAAAAGTTTCTACTTTTGGTAACCTAAGAACTACATCATTCATTCTTAGGTTTCTAGCATCAATATCATCAATCTAACATCCATATATCATCATAAACACATTAACAACATCAATTCATCATCCAATCATCATGTTCATGCAAATAAAGTTACTATTATTAGTAACCTATGAACAACGCATCAAAATCGAAGCTTTCTTGCATAATCAACGTTAACTAACATATATACAATCTAACTAACATAATAACATCAAGGAATCGACATTCAATTGCATCTTTTCGAACCCAAGTTCTCGGCCATGTACAAAACACATCAAAAGAATACCAAAAACTAACCTTTAATCATGTAATGGCTTGCAATTGATGCTCCTAACGTGTTCTATGACTTGTAATCGATCAAATCCGAGGATTCCTTGCTAGTTCTTGGTCGATCTCGAGTGTGTGTGTGTGTGTGAAGGTCGATCACGGCCGATGATGGTATTAGGGTTAGGAGTTTTGATTTTGTTTAATTATTTTGTGATAATTACCCTTTTAGCCCTTTTAATTTGTATTTTATAAAAATTAAGCTTTTAAATACTCTTTTAAAATGTTTTTAACTAAGATAATAAACATATGAACTAATAATAACAATTATATGTTTTATCTTTACTAAATACAAAACATACGGATAAAATACACACGTTTCCACGTTACGCGATAAAATTCACAATTAAATATTTAAATCACGTAAACATATAAGCACAACTTAATAATCACATAGAAATTATTTGTTTCACATTATTAATTATTATTAAGTCACCAACGTTCAACGACAACTAGTGCGTGCTTACGACACGTGTATGCAAGACTTAACGGAACTAACGGAGTTTGGTAACAGAAAATTACCGGATGTCATAGTTCCACTAAAAATATATTTTGCCAAAGAAGACTAAGAAATGATCTTGGTCTTTTATTTCTCAATCAACGGCTAATATGATAATGTTACAAATAAAAAGGTAGAAGAGTATTTGGGTATGTAGTGTTGACTTTTTTGAGTTTCCTTTAATTTTTTTAAACATTTATAACTTTTTCATAGTAAATTATTTTTTAAAACAAATTGCACCATAAAATCAAGCATTTTTTTCTTCTTAAATTGAGTATAGTATTGTTATATTTTTTTACCAAAAAAAAAACAAATTATGTGAAATTGTGCTGCATTTTAACGTTTTTGTGTTGTATTCCATAAAAAAAATATAAAATTTTGCTGTTTTATGTCAAACAGCACAGATTTGTGCTGTTTTACGTCAAACAGCACAGTTTTGTGCTGTCTTGGGTAATATGTTCTATGTTGTTTTGCATCAAAACAACAAAATATCATGTGTTGTTTCTGTGATTTATTATCTTATTTAATCAAAATTGCACAGAACTGTGCTGCTTTGCGTCAAGCAACACAGTTCTATGCTATATTGTGTCTTTATCACATCTTTTGCTTGATTTTATGAAATGCAGCACATATTTTGCAATAGCCAAAGGTTGGTGCGAGCGACGTGAGACATTGAGGTGGCAACACACACCATGGTTGGTGGGTTTATAGTTATACAATTACTCATTTTGTGGGTTGCTTTAAAAGAGTAAAAAGATTTACTTGAGATTAGAGATGTAAGAATATGTGCTATATTTTGTTAAAAATATTAGATTTTATTTTTGACATAATTGCCCTTAAACTTTAAATTTGAATTATGCCACATGTTAGGTTAGTATTGATTCTTATATTTCTTAGGGAAAATTTATTTTTTATTTGAACCTCTACCTATATATATATATATATATACATATATATACATATATATGTATATACATATATATACATATATATGTATATACATATATATACATATATATGTATATACATATATATACATATATATGTATATACATATATATACATATATATATATATATACATACATATATGCATATATATACATGTATACATATATATATATATACATATATATGTATACATATATGTGTATATATATCTATACATATATGTGTATATATATGTATATATGTATACATATATGTGTATATATATGTATATATGTATACATATATGTGTATATATATGTATATATATGTATATATATGCATATATATATATATATATATATATATATATATATATATATATATATATATATATATATATATATATATATATATATATATATATATATATATATATATATATATATATATATGGGAGGGATCAAAGGAGAACTCACTTTTTTGTGAGAACTCTAGGAACCAATCTGAGCCGCTAGTATTTAATAGCAAAATGGTAATTAACAAAAACATAATAAAAAAATATAACACAAAAAATAACATAAAAAAAAATAAAAACACAAAAATGTTTCTCTCATTTCCCTCTTTTATAAAAGAATTTTATAAAAAGTAAAAAAAAATGTCGTTTTTTTTTCCAAAAATCATTTTACATATGTGTAATACCGGATTTACACATGTGTATAACCAGATTTACACATGTGTAAATAACGGGTGGACGATTTTAAAAAAAAAGTATATAAATATTGTAGGCGTTGGAAAGTAAAATATAATTAAATTAATGGTGAAATTTTTTTGAAAAAAATAATGTCTTAAAAAAAGTTATAAATGTTTTAAAAAAAAGGTAGACATGGCATGTGACTTGCATGTGATGTAAATTGTGTGGCTCATATTGGTTACTAAAGTTCTCACCAAAAAGGGTGGTTCTCAAGAAAGCCCTACCACACACACGCATGCACACACACGCACGCACACACACACACACAGACACACGCACGCTAGGCTAAAGACCCGTGTAACACACATGTTCAATCCAAAAATATTATTATTGTTTAAAAAAGTTTGTAAGTTATAATGTTGTTGATAATACTTGGTATATTGACTTTTATGTATAATTTTTAACCTTAGCCACATCTAATATTAGTAGGTTATCTCTATTAATGCTTATACGTGTAAATAGTGTATATAATGGATTGAAATGAACTTATAAATAAGAATTCTAAATAACAAACAAATTAAATTGAACATGTAAAAAATACTTCAAATTCATAAACAATCGAAAATTTCTTTGTATACAACATTTGATGTTATGCTGGTGATTTTTCCATCATTATCTAATATTAATAATTTTAGTTGTCATTTTTAACTCGAGATAATACAACATAGAGCTGACCATGTGTGAACACTAGTTGTTTCAATAATGAACCAACTTTGGATAGCGATTGTGCTTGACTTTTTTTTATTGTCATTGCAAAACACATTGCTAATTGGAACTGTCTTCTTAAAATTTAAAGGTAAATTGGATTTTAATAATCCAAACTATTACTAATTGGCTGATAATAATCTATACTATTAATTTGGCCGTTAATAATATCAACTTTCACTTTTGTTACCAATGGTAATCCCAGTATGTAGAACCGTTGAAGGGTGGTCAATGCAACAGTTTCACGAGGTGGAGAGACTTAGAACACTTAGCAGATCCAATAGGGATCCGACTTAGATGAAACAAAGAACACTTAGTGAAAGAACAAAAACAAAAACAATATAATATGGTTTTCAAGAATGATATATATTGCTCTCAAGTTCTTACAAGTGTTACAAAGCTTAATTCTAAATACAAGTACTTGAGATATTTTATACTACATCCTATAGTAGGCCATACTTTGAAGGCCAGCTGGAAACATTAATCTAGACAACAAGATCAATGTAGAGTCAAAAGGCAGATTGCCTTTGGACTAGAGACTATGACATGCTATAGCTCACATCCTTATCTATTACAAAAAGGATAAAAGTACATATTTAGAAAGTTATAGACTCAACACCTTAATCTACAGTTGACAAAAGCATGGACTTTTCACCAACTCATGCTAGTTGGTGAGTCTTCAAAGATGGCAATGGAAAGTTGTGTTTCAGCTTTTGACAAAAGTATGTCAGAGAAGACATGCCTTATCTGTCTTTGAAAGAAATCAGTCTTTGGCTTCGGAAGACTTTGTCTTTGAAGCTTCGGAAGAATTGATCTTTTGGCTTCAGAATATTTGACACTTAGCATAATTCACTAAGTTATATCAAATCTTCCGAAGAGCTTTCCTAGTATTTCACATGTGCATGCTGAGAGCTCTTTGGTTGCATTAGCCTTTAAGTGTATTCCGTACATATTAGTATAAATATCATACATTCACACTTAATTTGTATTTATTTTAGGTTCGATTTAGCTTGTATATTTTTTATTTCATTCATAATCATTATTGTGAACGAAATCGAGTGCAGATCAAGCGTAAATATTTAATAATTATGTTAATGAGACTATTATTAGTAACAAAGGTGAAAGTTGATTATTATCAGTCAAATTAATAGTATGGATTATTATTGGCCAATAAGTAATAGTTTGGATTATTAAAATCCAATTTGCCAAATTTAAAAGGAATCCTTTTGTCGAAGGTGTCAAAGTCAACCGTGGAATAAAAGTGCGATTTTCAATATTACTTTCGGATATTATTTTAGCTTCTATAAAACGATTGCCCAAAGCTATTACTTGTAGTCTTGTTTCATTCACAAATCACTTTTTTGATCAATGTTTCTTAACAACATCATTGGAACATCCACTTTTAATATTAACTTATGGTTTGGGAGACCAGATACTTTAAGCCCGTTAAGAACATCAGGTTAATATAAACTTTAATTAAAGTTGTTGTGAAGATACTCTGACTGACAAAGACTATCAGAACTAAGATATTCCTTTTCATCTCTGGGAAACATGGATAACAAATGATCATTTATTTCTTGAACAACTTCATTCATCGGTGCAAGTATAGCTCTTTCTTGAGAAAAAAATTTGATTATTGACATTTTGAAGATTGGAAGGATAAACAAGGTCAATTAAAATTGCTATAGGATCAAAAAAAATTAGTAATGAGAAGATCATCTATATATCAATTATTGCCTCTCCATTATTCGATCCACCTATGTTTCCTTCTCCTGCATCTAGAAGCCATTTTGCAAATATCTTTGTTTGTTCCGTATCAGATTGTTCACTTCCAACGGCTAACCTCATATTTTTGGTAGTCTTAGAACCTTACAGTTTGCCCAAATGTATGAGGAACTTAAGGAGGCATTAATGATGTCATGTCTAGATCCATTAGGAATAACCAGAAGAATTTTGTCGGAAATCTCCTCCAAAAACAATTATTTCCCTCCAGATGGTAAATCTAAGTTGTTACAATTATCACATATGATTATATCTTTCAAAGTTCTATCCAATGCTTCAAACACATGCTTGTGAATCATAGGTGCTTCATCCCAAATAATCAATGTTGTTTTCTTTAAAAAACATACAACGTCACTATGAGGCTTTATATGGCACAAAGAATCCTCATTGTGTAAGGCCCCGATTCCGGAGACCTCACAGTTGGTCATTCATAGCATCATTCATTATTAAAACTCATTTAAAATATATGAACATAAGAAAATATTGCGGCGGAAGAATTATCAAAAAACATTTCATGCATTAATAATTACTTTTGCCAAGTAATATATCGTTGATTTGAAGTTACAAAAGAATACTTAGTTGTATTACAAAACAACAATATTATTTTTTTTTGCATGAGATAGATGCCAGTCTTTGCTTGCCAAGTAGCTTCAACTCCGTACCATCCTCAGCAACAACATTACCTGCCAACTGAAAATGCATATAAAAAGTCAGCGTTGCTGAGTGAGTTCTAGTTTATATAATAAAATACTTTACTTTTAATACAAACCTTTTCTGTACTTTCGTTCGTGATCACACATCATAGGTACATCTTGATAATAATCATTTATCATCTTTTATCATCGTTCGTAATCGTTCGTTTTGTACTTTATTATCTTTCACTTCTATCTAGATCCTGTCATGCCCCATCTTTGGTGCACAAAGCCACTAAAGTCTTGGGGGCAAGTGGCAAGGACCCCGTTTTCGCACGTTTCTATCAGTCACAAAGACTGACCGTTAGGTGTGCACTCGGTACACTGTCAAGGTGGCAACCCATAAAGAGTTGTGAACCCCTTTTTAAATGCTTGCAAGACTTTAATTTATTCATTATGTTCCACTTTTCATTATCTTTATCTTCCACTTTCATTACAATAATACTTTACGTACCAGAGTATTAACACACCATGTAAAGTCACATAGTAATACGTAATATAGAACATCAAACGCAGCCCACAATCATACATAACATCAACAAACATAAACCACCAAAACATTCTAGAACTTAACACTACATTCTATTTCCCAAGATTTCAGAAAATCCTAAGTCCCCAAAGAAATGCGGATGAACATAGGCCAATGCGGCTGAATGTTCAGCAAATGCGGAGAAGCAAATGCTGATGAAAATCTTAGAAAATATTATATGTGTCTAAAGATATGCAGGTGAACCAAATGCGGATGAACAAGTCTAAACGTGGCTGAACAATACTAAATGCGGATGAGCTAAGTCTTAGGTGAATGAACTTAACCAATGCGGTTGAATTTCAGCAAATGCGAATGAAGATCAGCAAATGCGGATGAACACTTACTAATGCAGAAGAACAAAAGCAAATGCGGATGAACAAAAATACTTAACTATTGAACATAAAACCAATGTGGTTAAAGTTCAGCAAATGCGGATGAACTCCAACAAATGCGGAAGAATAAAATGCAAATGCGGATGAACACATTACTTAGGCTATTCCACCAGTTCCAAATCCTCATTCTAACATATCCTTAGCACAGATCTAACATGCTAAACACTTAGAACAGAGCTTACAACTACGAAACATCAAAGAAGGCATTTAAAACACACACATAGCATACACATCAGATGCAAAAACATAGGAAACTCATGCTTCGGTTGTAAAAATTCAGTTAATATGCATTTCAGCCCCAAACAAGTTTAAAACAAGTAAAATAGGGGAATCTAGAACTCACCTCTAGGAGCTTTGAGTAAGACTTCTTCACCTCCAGTGGCACGGTCATATCTTTATTGGCCAAGCACTTTCTTAGGTGAGATACATGGAATGTCAGATGAATCCCACTTAACTCATCGGGTAGCTCCAACCTATAGGCCACCTCTCCTATTCGAGTAATGATTCAGAAAGGCCCTATATATCTCGGGCTCAGCTTACCCCGCTTTATAAACCGGATGATCCCCTTCTAAGGTGAAACCTTCAACATAACTTTATCACCTACCTTGAATTCAATCGGTCTACGTCCTTTTTCTTTACAAACAAGACTAGACCATCAACTCCTTCATCATGGAGGGAGCTAATCGATGCGGTGCCTTGGCAACAGGTTGGGCACCCGGTATCAAATCAATCTGGAACTCGATCTCGCGGTTTGGTGGCACACCTGGTAAATCCTCCGGGAATACGTCTGGGAAGTCACACACGACCGGTACGTCGGACAATCGTGGTACTGACACATCCACATCTTTCGCATAAGACAGGTAGGCACTACACCCACATTTCATGCACTTATCTACCACCACCATTGAAATTACCTTCGGAATTGTACTGACCCTATCGCCGTAAATCGTCACTGAACTCCCATCAGGTGCGGTTAAACAAATCATCTTCTTGCGACACACGATATTTGCCTCATAGGCTGCTAACCAATCCATCCCTAGAACCACATCGAATCCACCTAGGGGCATCACGAATAATCTAGCAGAGAACCTATGGCCTTCCAGCTCTATGTCACAATCCTTTATTAGATCAAAAAATCTGGTAGACTTACCAATGGCAGTTTCTACATCGAAGGGCTCATTTCTACTTCTAACAGGAAACTTAGCACAGAAGGCAGTAGAAATAAAACTCTTACTAGCACCAAAATCAAAAAGCACAGAGGCACAAATTTGGTTTACTAGGAAGGTACCTGACACAACATCGGGGTCCACCCTAGCCTCCTCCCCGGTCATAGTAAATGCTCTGGCCTTTGCCCCTGCCCTTCCTTCTCCTTCTCGATCCCCTTTCTCGCCTTAGAGTTCTCAGCCCTCGGCTTCTTGCAATCCTTGCTCAGATGGCCCTCTTCACCACAATTGTAGCATCTCATCACCCCACAATCCCTTGCTATATGACCAGGCCTCCCGCATTTGAAGCAGACGTTCAGTCACCACTTACACTCTCTCATATGTTCCTTCCCGCACTTACTACACCTCTTCATCCCTGTACCCACCGGCACTACCCTCCGGTCATCCACCCTTGCCTCTTTGTTGTTCGGGGTGAAACCACCATGACCAAATTGTTTCCCGTTCCAGTTTCTGTCACCACCACCCTTCTTACTCGCCTCCACTACTGTAACCTCCTCCCTTTCGTCATACAGTCTCCCCGCCAGATCAACTGCCGACCTAAACGTACTCGGCCGAGCGATGATCATGTGCCTACGGATGTCCGTCGGTAGACCCTGAATGTACCTCTTAATCTTCCGTGACACAGACATCACCTGATCTGGCACCAGCCTTGCCATCTCATTGAACTTGGTCTTATACTGTTGGTGTGTCATGGTCCCCGCTTCCAATTGTAGGAACTCCCTCTCAATCTTGTCGAGTTCCCTGTGAGGACAAAACTCCTCAATCACCATCTTTTTCAGTTCACTTGTAAGGCCCCGTTCCCGGGAGCCCCACAGTTGGTCAATCATAGCCTTATTTATAATAAGACATAATAAATTTTATAAAATATTGCAGCGGATTAATTTATCAAAAACCATTCATGCATTAATATTTGATGTTGACAAATAATACATCATTGTTTTAAAAGAGTTACAAAAGAATATTTAGTTGTAGTACAAAAAAACAACATCATCATGCATGAAAGGGATGCCGGTCTTTGCCCTCCAAGTAGCTTCACCCTCGTGCCATCCTCAGCAACAAGCTACCTGCCAACTAAAAATGCATAAAAAGTCAACGTTGCTGGGTGAGTTCTAGTTTTATAAATAAGATACTTTTCTTTCGTTTAAAACATTTTCTTTACTTTCGTACATGGTCATTCATCGTACATACATCAAGGTAATATCATTATTATCTTCCATTATCACACATATTCGTTCGTTTCCTACTTTTTCATTATCTTTCACTTCTATCTAGATCTTGTCATAAGCTATGCCCCATCGTTAGGCAGGAAGCCACCTCAGTCTTGGGGTTAAGCGACAAGGATCCCGTTTTGCACATATGGATCAGTCACCATGATTGACCCCCCTGTTGGTACCCTCATGGGTTAGCCAAGATCGCATGCTACATCGCACACAGTTGAGCTAATAACTCTTCAATGAGTTGTGAACCTCTTTAAATTTGCTTGCAAGTCTTTCATTCATTCGTTATGTTCATCTTTTCATTATCATTAATCTTTCGCTTCTTTTATGATAATACTTACGTATAAGAGCATAACACACCATGTAAAGTCACGTAATAAGGAACAACAAAAACATACCACAAACATGCGCAACAAGAACAAACATAAACCACCAAAACATTCCAGAGCTTAATCATTAATTTCTATTTCCCAAGATTTCAGAAAAATCCTAAGTCAACTTAGGCGCATGAGCACTATGTAGGCACATGAGTACTATGTAGGCGCACGGCAGTTGGGTGTATGGGAAAGACTTAGCCGCATGGGAACACTTGGGCGCATGGGAAAAACTTAGGCATATGAGCACTATGTAGGCGCATGGGTACTATGCAGGCGCACGGGTAGTTGGGCGCACAGGAAAAACTTAGGCGCATGGGAACACTTGGGCGCATAGGCAAAAACCTAGGCGCATGGGCAAAGTGTTAGGCGCATGTGCAGTTTACTAGTTCTAACTTATACTAATTTCAGTACCCATTCATCATCCTAATGTATTCTTAGCCCAAATCTAGCATACAGAGCACTTAGAACAAGCATACAACCATAAAACATGGTCAAAACATTCACAAACACACCCCCCACTTAAAACAGGGGTAAACATATGGTTCCAACACACTGTGAGTTATAAAATGATAGTTTATATGCATTTCATCCCCAAAACAAGTTTAAAACAAAAAAATCGAGGACCTAGAACTCACCTACATCAGCCTTCAAGTAAAACTCCTCGAAACTTGAGAGCACTTGGAGTTCAAACACCTAAACACACCAAAAACACACAATCGAACATAGAGGAACACATAAGACTCGGTCTAAAAGCTGAAAATCCAGCTGAAACCGAACAAAACACACGAAAAGCTCACCTTCAACCGATCTTCTTCTTCCTTTTTTTCCCTTGCAACCGAAACAGTTGGTGGAGCAGGGTAGTGGGCGGCCATGCCCACCTTTTAAACATCATAATAATAAAGTTTGCCTCTTGCACAACTTTAACCCCTTAACTTGGGTTATTTCATCTTTCTTTCTTTATACTTCTTTTTTCTTTTCTCTATTTTTTTTTTGTTAATTTTTTGGGTGTTACAAGTCCACCCCCCTTATATAGATTTCGTCCCCGAACAGTTGTGGATAATGCTGTCTTATCTCTTCCTCAGTCTCCCAGGTAGACTCGGATCCCTTCCTATGCCTCCAATATACTCGCACCAGTGGAACCACTTTATTCCGTAATCTCTTCTCTTTTCGGTCAATGATTGCCACTGGTTACTCTATGTAATTGAGTTGTTCATCCACTTTAATGTCCTCTAGTGGTACAATTAAATCTTCATCAGCTAGGCACTTTCTCAGATGAGATACATGGAATGTTGAATGAATCCCACTTAACTCATCGGGTAGCTCCAACCTATAGGCCACCTCTCCTACTCGAGCAATGATTCGGAAAGGTCCTATATACCTCAGGCTTAGCTTACCCCGCTTTCTGAACTGAATGATCCCCTTCTAAGGTGAAAACTTCAGCATAACTTTATCACCCACCTTGAATTCAATCAGTCTACGCCTCTTGTCAGCATAAGACTTTTGCCTATCTATTGCCGCCTTCATAAAGGCCTTGATCTTCTCCAACTTTTTAGTCATAGCCTCGATCACTTCAACACTCCCCAACTCCTTCTGTCTGATGTCACCCCAACATGTGGGCGTTCTAAACTTCCTACCGTATAGCATCTCATATGGTGGCATACCAATGCTGGCATGATAACTGTTGTTGTATGAGAATTCAGCTAACGGTAGTGTTCATCCCAACTTCCTCTAAAATCAATGACGCATGCTCAGAGCATATCCTTAAGTGTCTGTATAGTTCTCTCTGACTGACCATCCGTCTGAGGATGATAAGCCGTACTGATGTGCAACCTCGTCCCCATCGCGTCATGAAATCTCTTCTAAAACTTGGATGTAAACCGAGTGTCACGGTCAGACACGATAGAAACTAGTACACCATGACGCGTCACAATCTCTTTGATGAACAGATTCACCAACCTCTCAGATGAATATGTCTTCGGATAGGTAGAAAGTGAGCACTCTTAGTCAAACGGTCAACTATCACCCATATAGCATCGTACCCCCTTGCCGTATGTGGTAACTTCATTGTGCTCCCATTCCACTCGGGTATATCCAAAGGTTGGATCTTCCAGTATGGCTTTTGATGCTCTGTCTTCACTTGCAAGCAAGTAAGGCACTAACTCACATACTCCGCTACCTCACGCTTCATACCCGGCCACCAGTATTCTTTTCTCTATTTTTTTTTTGTTAATTTTTTGGGTGTTACAAGTCCACCCCCCTTATATAGATTTCATCCCCGAAACCTATCACTCCCCGAACAGTTATGGATAATGCTGTCTTATCTCTTCCTCAGTCTCCCACGTAGACTCGGATCCCTTCCTATGCCTCCACTATACTCGCACCAGTGGAACCACTTTATTCCATAATCTCTTCTCTTTTCAACCAATGATTGCCACTGGTTACTCTATGTAATTGAGTTGTTCATCCACTTTAATGTCCTCTAGTGGTACAATTAAATCTTCATCAGCTAGGCACTTTCTCAGATGAGATACATGGAATGTTGAATGAATCCCACTTAACTCATCGGGTAGCTCCAACCTATAGGCCACCTCTCCTACTCGAGCAATGATTCGGAAAGGTCCTATATACCTTAGGCTTAGCTTACCCTACTTTCTGAACTGAATGATCCCCTTCCAAGGTGAAAACTTCAGCAAAACTTTATCACCCACCTTGAATTCAATCGGTCTACGCCTCTTGTCAGCATACGACTTTTGCCTATCTTTTGCCGCCTTCATAAAGGCCTTGATCTTCTCCAACTTTTTAGTCGTAGCCTCGATCACTTCAACGCTCCCCAACTCCTTCTATCTGATGTCACCCCAACATATGGGCGTTTTACACTTCCTACCGTATAGCATCTCATATGGTGGCATACCAATGCTGGCATGATAACTGTTGTTGTATAAGAATTCAGCTAACGGTAGTGTTCGTCCCAACTTCCTCTAAAATCAATGACGCATGCTCGGAGCATATCCTTAAGTGTCTGTATAGTTCTCTCTGACTGACCATCCGTCTGAGGATGATAAGCCGTACTGATGTGCAACCTCGTCCCCATCACCTCATGAAATCTCTTCCAAAACTTGGATCTAAACCGAGTGTCACGGTCAAACATGATAGAAACTGGTACACCATGATGCGTCACAATCTCTTTGATGAATAGATTCACCAACCTCTCAGATGAATATGTCTTTGGATCGGTAGAAAGTGAGCACTCTTAGTCAAACGGTCAACTATCACCCATATAGCATCGTACACCCTTTCCGTATGTGGTAACTTCGTTGTGCTCCCATTCCACTCGGATATATCCAAAGGTTGGATCTTCCCGTATGGCTTTTGATGCTCTGCCTTCACTTGCAAGCAAGTAAGGCACTAACTCACATACTCCGCTACCTCACGCTTCATACCCGGCCACCAGTATTCTTTCTTCATAACATGATACATCTTTGTAGAATTGGGATGAATGGAGTATCGAGTCTTATGAGCTTCATCCATGATTCGCCCCCGTAGGTTTCCATAACGAGGGATCCACCTCCGCCCAAAGCCGGTTCTAACTCCGAGAGTGTTTTCACCCAGCTCCATGACTAGACCTCTCATCCTATCGGAGTTAAGGTGGTCTTCTTTCAACGCATCATCTTGGAACCCCTTGACCTGTGTCATCACATCAGAGGTCATTACCAACTAGTAAGCTTTCACCCGGATTGGCTCGGGTCTCTCCTTTCGGCTAAGGGCATCCGCCACTACGTTGGCCTTGCCCGGATGGTAGTGTATCTCACAAGCATAATCCTTGATCAACTCTAACCACCTCCTTTGTCTCATATTGAGGTCCTTCTACTCAAAGAAGTATTTCAAGCTCTTATGGTCAGTGAAGATAGTGCACTTCGTCCCGTACAAGTAGTGCCTCCAAATCTTCAATGCAAAAACCACAACTGCTAGCTCCAAGTCATGAGTAAGGTAATTAGCCTCATGGATTTTCAACTGTCGGGACGCATAGGCTATTACTCTTCCCTGTTGCATCAGCACACAACCTAACCCTGAATAAGAAGCATCCAAATAGACCACTAAGTCTTCGCTCCCTTCGGTTAATGGCATGACAGGAGCTTGGGTCAATCTTTCCTTTAACTCTTCAAAATCATTCTCCTGTTCTAGACCCCATACAAACTTCACATCTTTGCGAGTCAATTTAGTCAATGGTGAGGCTAACTTAGAAAAGTCCTGGATGAATCTTCTTTAGTAGCTCGCCAAACCCAAGAAACTGTGGATCTCGGATGGTGTCTTTGGAGACTTACATTGTATCACCGCCTCAACCTTTGCTGGGTCTACCATGATCCCTTCAAAATTTACAACATGATCCAAAAACTGAACCTCGCGCAACCAGAAAGCACACTTGGAGAACTTAGCATACAGCTTCTCTCTTCTAAGTATCTCCAATACCTCACGAATGTGACCGACATGCTCTTCTTCGCTCTTCGAATAAATCAGGATATCATCGATAAAAACAATCACTGATTTATCCAACATTGGCCGACACACCCGGTTCATTAAATCCATAAAGGCAGCTGGCGCGTTAGTTAGACCAAAAGACATAACGAGAAACTCGTAGTGTCCATAACGCATGTGAAAAGCTGTTTTGGGGATATCTTGCTCCTTCACCTTCATCTGATGGTAACCAGATCGGAGATCTATTCCCGAAAACCAACTGGCACCTTGGAGCTGATCAAACAAGTCATCAATTCTGGGTAGTGGATATCGGTTCTTCACCGTAAACTTGTTTAACTCACGGTAGTCGATGCACATCCTCATACTACCGTCCTTCTTCTTTACAAACAAGTCTGGAGCACCCCAGGGAGAGATACTCGATCGAATGAACCCTTTGTCTAACAACTCTTGCAACTAAACCATCAGTTCCTTCATCTCAAACGGAGCCAATCGATAAGGTGCCTTGGCAACAGGTTGAACACCAGGTATCAAGTTAATTTGGAACTTGATCTCGTGGTCCGGTGACACACCTGGTAAATCTTCTGGGAAAATGTCCGGAAACTCACACATGACTGGTACGTCGGACAATTGTGGTACTGACGCATCCACATCCTTCACGTAAGCCAGGTAGGGACTACATCCACGTTTCATGCACTTCTCTTCCACCACCATCGAAATCACCTTCGGAAGCGTAGTAACTCGATCACCGTAGATCATCACCGAACTCCAACAGGCGCAGTCAATCGGATCATCTTCTTGCGACACACAATATTTGCCTCATAGGCTGCTAACCAATCTATCCCCAGAACCACATCAAACCTGCCTAGAGGCATCAAGAATAATTTAGAAGAGAACCTATAGCCTTCCAATTCTATGTCATGACCCTCTATCAGATCAGAAATCCTAGTAGACTTACCAATGGCAGTTTCTACATCGAAGGGCTCATCAATACTTCTACTTCTAACAGGCAACTTAGCATAGAAGACAGCAGAAATGAAACTCCTAATAGCACCAGAATCGAATAATATAGAGGCACAAGTTTGGTTTACCAGGAACGTACCTGACACGACATCGGGGTCCATCCTAGCCTCCTCCCGGGTCATCATGAATGCTCTGGCTTTTGCTCTCTGCCAATCATTCTCGGTCCCCTTCTTTGCCCTAAAACTTTTAGCCCTCGGCTTCTTGCAATCCCTACTCAGATGGCCCTCTTCTCTATAGTTATAAATCTTACAACCCACACTCTCTTGCCATATGACTGGGCTTCCCACACTTGAAGCAAAGATTCAGTCCCTGCTTACACTCCCCTGTATCTTCCTTCCCGCACTTACCATACCTTTTCATTCCCGTACCTAATGTTACTACCCTTCGATCATCCACCTTGCCCTCTTGTTATTTGGAGTGAAACCAACATGACCAAACTGCTTCCCATTCCAGTTCCTGACACCACCACCCTTCTTACTCACCTCTACCACTACCACCTCTCTCTCATCATACAACCTCCCTGCCAGATCAACCACCGACCTAAAAGTACTCGGCCAGGCTGCGATCATGTGCCTGCGGATATCCCCGGAAAACCCTGGATATACCTCTTGATCTTTCTTGACACCGGCGTCACCTGATCCGGCACCAGCCTTGCCATCTCATTGAACTTAGTAGTATACTGCTGGTGTGTCATGGTTCCCGCCTCCAACTGTAAGAACTCTCTCTCAATCTTATCAAGTTCCCTGTAAGGACAAAACTCCTCGATCACCATCTTTTTCAATTCACTCCACCTCATCCTCCCAACAGCCCTGCTGCCCTCGGCCTAGACAATATTTTCCCACCAACATACAGTCGAGTCCACAAATGAGTGGGTAGCAAACTTCACCTTTTGATCCTCCTTACATTTGCTGATCTCCAACACAGCCTCCATTTCTCTCACCCATCGGTGAGCAGCAGTAGCATTCCCATTACCATCAAAAGTCGGGGGCTTGCATCTTTGAAATGCCCCATAACTACACCCCTTTCCTGCACCTCTTCCTTTTTCTCCTCATCGCTAGAGACGACCATCTCAATTTCTGGTTGCTCCCTTTCACCTGAACCTCTCTCCTCACCCCTTCTCCTAACGGTCCTCCTCCTCTCCTCCTCTTTCTTTTCATCCTCCCTCACAACATGAATAACCTTGGTCACCATAAACGACATGATCGTGTGCATGAGCTGATGAACTTCCTCCACAACTGCCTCTTTCATAGAGGCTCTCAGATTAGCACTCTTATCACCGCCTTCCTGGTGATGAAGCTCGGGCTCTACAGAAGCCGTCTTAGTAGCCTTAGCCTTGTCCCTGGTGACACGTGGTCTAGCACCACGACCACCTTGTACACCACCCGGAGAAGCCTTCGAAGATCTACCACCAGCCATCCAAAGCACTATAAGATTCAAACACCAACAAAATCATTCAAGGTAATAGCTCAGTTTATGTCTAGTATAGTAAGTCCCTAATTATAGTGGCCAGTTATGATTAGCCACTTACTTTACTCTTCATCCCCCAAGCATCCCCTATCCTGACTACATCAGTATCAAATCTACTAAAGGCACATCAATCAGATAGCACGCGCACATAATACCGGTTAATTAAGAAAATAAATAAATTAACTGATGGCACATAGCTACTTGGGCTGGCATCCCTCCATTCGGTCCCATTCTTAGTTTAAGTTTAGGTTTTGAAAACAATTTACCCAATTCTCTTAAACTTTGGCTCTGATACCAACTTGTAAGTCCCCATTCACGGGAACCCCACAGTTGGTCAATCATAGCCTTATTTATAATAAGACACAATAAATTTCATAAAAACATTGAAGCGGATTAATTTATCAAAACCCATTCATGCATTAATATTTGATGTTGACAAAAATATATCATTGTTTTAAAAGAGTTACAAAAGAATATTCAGTTGTATTACAAAGCAACAACATTATCGTGCATGAAATGGATGCCAGTCTTTGCCCGCCAAGTAGCTTCACCCTCGTGCCATCCTCAGCAACAAGCTACCTACCAACTGAAAATGGATAAAAAGTCAGCTTTGCTGAGTGAGTTCTAGTATTATAAATAAGATACTTTTCTCTCGTTTAAAACATTTTCTTTACTTTCGTACATGGTAATTCATCGTACGTACATCAAGGTAATATCATTATTATCTTCTATTATCACACATATTCGTTTGTTTCACACTTTTTCATTATCTTTCACTTCTATCTAGATCCTGTCATAAGCTATACCCCATCGTTAGGCACGAAGCCACCTCAGTCTTGGGGTTAAGCGACAAGGATCCCGTTCAACACGTATGGATCAGTCACCAAGACTGACCCCCCTGTGTGTACCCTCATGGGTTAGTCAAGATTGCATGCTACATCGCACACAGTTGAGCTAACAACTCTTCAATGAGTTGTGAACCTCTTTAAATTTGCTTGCAAGACTTTCATTCGTTCGTTATGTTCCGCTTTTCATTATCATTAATCTTTCGCTTCTTTTATGATAATACTACGTATAAAAGTGTAAAGCCCAGAAAATTTTAGCAAAAGAAAAAGAAAGAAAGGTGAAATGCTGCAAGTCAAGGGGTTAAAGTTGTGCGTGTGGCAAACTTGCCTATTATGGGTTCAAAAGCACGTATGGCCGCCCACACCCTCATTTCTCACACCTGCTTTCGGCTGGAAACAGAGGAAGGAGCTTCAACTGCATTTTTAGAGTGAGAAAGCTGAAATTTTTCAAGAAGGTGAGGTTTTCTTGTATTCTAGTTTGGTTTTCAGTTGTGATCTAGCTGCTGGACAGATTTTTATGTGTTTCTTTGTGTCTGGTTGCTTGTTCTTGTGTGTTTAGGTACTAGAACTCCAGGCGCTCTCAGGATGGTGGAATTTTACTCGAAAGTTGTTAGAGGTGAGTTCTAGATCCCCTGTTTTACTTGTTTTTAACTTGTTTGGGGCTAAAATGCATATTACTTACTGCTTTACAACCAAAATATAAACTGATCTGTGTGCTTTGCACCCATTGTACGTGTGAGTATGTGTTTCGAATGCTTGATCGATTTGTGTGGTTGTATGCTTTTTCTAAGAGTTTAGCATGCTAGATCGGTGCTGAGAATGTATAAGAATGTGGATTTGGAACTGAATTTAGCATAGGTTGCAACTACAGGTTGGTTTAGTTCATTCGCATTTAGACTTGAATATTCGCATAAGTGTTTGATCAAGCGCATTTGTAGTGTTCATCCGCATTTGCCTTTAGTACAGCCAAAGTGTTCATCCGCATTTGTTTTGTCCATGCGCATTTGCTACAGTGTCCATGCGTATTTGCTTTAGTCATCCGCATTCGGTTCATGCGCACTTCTTGACACTTAGAATATTTCCTGAGAATGTTCATCCGCATTTGTTCATCCTCATTTGTTGTGTTCATCCGTATTTTTCTAAGTTCATCCATATTTGTCTAAAGACTTGGGATTTTCTGAAATTTTGGGAATAGAATTTAAGTGTGGAGAACTTCTGTATAAGGGAAGATTATGCTTGTTTAAGGATTATTATGCTTGGTTCTTTCTTATGTGTTGTTTTTACTATGTCAATCTTATTTTCATGTTACGTGATTAAGTAATGAGCATCTTAATAAGTATTATCTATAACAAGTGGACACAAAGGAATAAAAGAAGAATAGTGAAACTTAGTGAATGTTACCCCTGGGCCCTTATGATGAATGAAAAGCCTTGCAAGCAAATGAATGGAGGTTCATGACCAGGAGGTCGTTTGCTCAACTGATGTGGGCTGTATCAGCCCATGGGGATGTACATCAGGTGTCTAATCCTGGGATTGACCAATGAATGAATGGGATCCTAGTTCATGGGTAGGCTTCATGCCTAGTAGTGTGGATCAACTATCGATGGGTTAGCTACCATGATAAACGTTTGCCGATAGGGGTTCGGCATCTGTTGCCAACCAACAATGTAGGCTCTTGCTTTGTGCAATCCTAGTTAATGAAAGAGAAAGTTAAAGAAAGAAAGATAATGAATCACTTAATGATTGATTATGTATATTGATGAATGATCACCAAATGAAGTTTACAAAAGTGTATTTGCTATTTTATTAAACTAGGACTCACTCAGCAACGCTGACTTTTTATATGCATATCAGTTGGCAGGTAAGTTCGTTGCTGTGGATGGCATGGGGCTGAAGCTACTTGGTGGATTGAGACTGGCATCCATTTATGCAATTATGATATTTTTGTCTTGTAATGCAACTAAATATTCTTTTGTAACACTTAACAACAATGTATTATTTGGCAAAAGTAATCATTTATGCAAGAAATGGTTATTGGTTAAGTTATTCCACTGCGATTGTTTTCCCATAATAATGTGACTTAAGGTGTTTTTACTAACGAATGATGCTATGAATGACCAACTATGGGGTTCCCGGGAACGGGGCCTTACAAGTTGGTATCAGAGCCAAAGTTTAAGAGAATTGGGTAAATTCTTTTGCAAATCCTAAACTTAAACTGAAAATGGGTCCTAATAAAGGGATGCCAGTCCAAGTAGCTACATGCCATCAGATAATTTTTTTATGAAGTTAACCGGCATTACATGCCTATGCTATTTGATTTATATGCTTAGTAGATTTGGATACTGATGTAGTCTGGATAGGGAATGCTTGGGGGATGAAGAGTAAAGTAAGTGGCTAATCACAATTAGTCACTGTAATTAGGGACTTACTATACTTGACACAGTCCGAGCTATTACCTTGAATGACCTTGTTAGTGTTTGAATCTTATAGGGGGTAGATCTTATGGCGGGTAGGGGAAACTGGGAAGGCAACCCGAGGCGGTGCTCGTGGTGGGCGTACTACTGGGCCACGTGTCACCCAAAGCAAGGCTAAGGCTCCTGAGATGACTCATGAGGACAAGGATATTCATAGCCACAAAGAGGGTGAAGGATCAGCCACCCTCAAGTCTACGGTAAAGGAAGCTATCGCTGACAAAGTCTACAAAGTCATGCAAAACGTGTTACCTTCAGTGGTGACCGAGGTGTTGAGGGCTGTAAAGGATGGTGAAAAGACCAAAGATGCAGGGGAGAAGGAGAAAGCTGATAAAGAGCCATCTAGTCCCAAGGTGGTAATCCATGATGATGATAGCGAGGGGGAGTAGGAGGCCGCTAAGGGGTGCACCTATGGGGCATTTCAGAGGTGCAAACCCCCAACCTTTAACGGTAACGACAATGCTACTATTGCTCATCATTGGGTTCGAGAGATGGAGGCGGTTTTAGACATTAGTGAGTGCCAGGAGGATCAAAAGGTGAAGTCTGCCTCCCATTCTTTTGTTGACTCGGCATTATGCTGGTGGGACAACATTGTCCAAGCCGAGGGGAAACGGTCTGTTGCAAGGATGAGGTGGTCGGATTTGAAGGAATGGTACTGGAGAGTATTGTCCACATCGGGAGTTGGACATTTGAGAAGGTGTTCTTGCATTGGAGGCTGGATGGAAACATGACTCATCAAGAGTATACTTCCAAGTTCAATGAGCTTGCAAGACTCGTGCCGGATCTAGTAACCCTAGAGTCCAAGAAGATTAAGAGGTACATGCAGGGTCTGCCCGTGGATATCAGGAGGAACATGATAGCTGCTAGACTGAGCACTTTCAGGTCTGTAGTAGACTTGGCTGGGAGGTTGTATGATGAGAGGGATCCGGTTCCAATTCAGGAGAAGGTTGAGAAGAGTTGGAACAAGAACGGTAATGGGAAGAGATTCAGGAGTGACCATATGGATCGGGGAAAGAAGATGAGGATTGAGATCGCCGCTCAGGATTGAGTAAGGGGAATCACAGGAGGGAATGTAGAAGTGTGGGAAAGCTCACATGGGTGAATGTAGAGTAGGGTCGAACCGGTGTTTTAAGTGTGGAGGCGAAGGCCACTATGCCAAAGAGTGCAGGGTACCGCGATGTTATCAATGTGGGGAGGTAGGCCACTCGGGCCGAGATTGCAAGAAGGGTGGAGCAGGGAGCTCAGGGACCCATACATTGGGTGAGAAAGGGAGAAGTAGGAACACCAAAGCCAAGGCAAGGGCATTCAACATGACCTGGGAAGAAGCCAGAATGGACCCTAAAGTAGTTTCAGGTATGTTTTTGGTAAACCAATTGTATGCTTCTGTGCTCTTCGATTCGGGTGCCAGTAGAAGTTTTGTATCTGCTACCTTTTGTCATGAAATGCATGGTAAGAATAAGAAGACAGACGTTCCCTTCTATGTAGAGACAATGATAGGAAAGTCTATCAAAGTGACTGATGTGATAGACGATTGCCTCGTAGAGTTGGACGGTCGTAAGTTTCCTGCTAGATTGTATGTGATGGCCCTAGGAGGTTTTGATGTGGTGTTAGGGATGGATTGGTTGGTGGCCTACGAAGCGAAAATCATGTGCCGAAAGAAGACGATTTGTCTAACTGCGCCCGGTGGCAGATTGGTTACGATACATGGAGACAAAGAGTGCATTACACAGCGAGTAATCTCGATGATCATGGCAGAGAAGTTTATGAGACACAGGTGTGGGCTTACTTGGCCTAGTGAAGGATGTGAATGCTATCGTGCTCAGCTGTCAGGCGTGCCGGTGGTATGTGATTTCCGATGGGTTTCCCGAAGACCTACCAGGGGTACCACCTGACCGCTAGATCGAGTTCCAGATTGATTTGATACCTGGTGCCCAACCTGTTGCAAAGATGCCGTATCGTCTCGCTCCCTCCGAGATGAAGGAATTGATGACCCAGTTTTAAGAGTTGTTAGATAAGGGGTGCATCCGAACGAGTAATCTCTCCCTAGGGTGCTCCGGTCTGTTGTAAAGAAGAAGGATGGTAGCTGAGGATGGCATCGACTACGTGAGTTGTACAAGTTGACGGTGAAGAACAGGTACGCACTATCGAGGATTGATGACTTGTTTGACCAACTCCAAGGTGCCAGCTGGTTCTCAAGAATTGACCTCCGATCTGTTATCATCAGCTAAAAGTTAAAGAGCAGGCCCGAAGATCGTGTTTCGATCAAGATACAGGCATTACAAATTCCTTGTTATGTCTTTTGGATTAACCAACGCGCCAGATGCTTTTATGGATTTGATGAATCGGGTGTGTCGGCCGATGTTGGATAAATCAGTGATTGTGTTTATCGATGATACCTGATTTATTCGAAGAGTGAAGAAGAAACATCGGTCACATTTGTGAGGTATTGTAGATGCTTAGAAGAGAGAAGCTGTATGCTAAGTTCTCCAAATGCGCGTTCTGGTTGCGGGAAGGTTAGTTTTTGGGTCATGTGGTTAATTCTGAAGGGGTTATGGGGGACCCGGCAAAGGTTGAGGCGGTTCTGCAATGGAAGACTTTGAAGACGCCATCCGAGATCCGCAGTTTCTTGGGGTTTGGTGGGCTACTACAGAAGGTTCATCCAAGACTTCTCCAAGATAACTTCACCATTGACCAAATTGACCCGTAAGGATGTGGAGTTCGTATGGGTCAAGTACAGGTGAATGCTTTCGAATAGTTAAAGACAAGATTGACTCAAGCTCCTGACTTGACATTACCAGAAGGGAACAAAGACTTGGTGGTCTATTCAGATGCTTCTTATTTGGGATTGGTTTGTGTGCTGATGCAACGTGGAAGGGTTATAGTCTATGCGTCCTGACAGTTGAAGATCCATGAGGCTAACTACCCTACTCATGAATTGGAGTTGGCGGTTGTGGTCTTTCCATTAAAGATTTGGAGGCATTACCTGTGGTACGAAGTGCACCATCTTCAATGATCACAAAAGCTTAAAGTATTTCTTCGAGTAGAAGGATCTTAATATGAGACATCGACGATGGTTGGAACTCATAAAAGGATACAACTGTGAGATTCATTATCACTCGGGAACTCATAAAAGCTAACATGGTAGCTGATGCTCTAAGCCGGAAGGAAAACCAGGAACCGATACGGGTGAGATCTTACCAGTTGATCGTAACTCCTGATGTGAGAAAGCAAGTGGGTGAAGCTAAATAAGAGGCTCTAAAGCCCGAGCATGCTAATGAAGAAAGGTAAAAAGGCAGATCCCGAGCCTGGAAGAAAACGCCAATGGTGTCAAAACAAGGTTTGGGCGCATGTGGATTCCTAAACATGGAGATCTACGAGAGAAAGTGTTGGATGAAGCTCACAAGACTCACTACTCCATTCACCGGAAACCAACAAGATGTACTAGGACCTAAAGAAGAATTATTGGTGGCTAGGAATGAAAGCCGACATAGCGAGGTATGTAGAAGATGCTTGACCTGTCTCCAGGTTAAGGCCGAGCATCAGAGCCATACGGGAAAATCCAACCCTTGGAAATTCCCGAATAGAAGTGGGAGCATATTACTATGGATTTCATAACGAAGCTACCCTGTATAGCTAAAGGTTATGATGCCATATGGGTCATAGTGGATAGACTGACGGAGAGTGCTCACTTTATACCCATCCGAGAGACGTATAACTCGGAACGGCTAGCCGAATTGTTCATCAATGAGATAGTTACCCGTCATGGTGTGCCAGTGTCAATTGGCTTGGACAGAGATACGTGGTTTACATCCTAATTTTAGAAGAAGTTCAATGATGCGATGGGAACCAAACTGCACATCAGTACAGCATACCACCCACAGACGGACGGCCAATCCGAAAGAACTATCCAGACCTTAGAGGACAAGCTTCGGGCATGTATTATAGACTTTGGTGGAAGTTGGGATAGTCACCTACCATTGGCAGAGTTCTCATACAATAACAGCTACCATGCCAGTATTGGTATGCCCCCGTATGAGATGCTCTATGGCCGGAAATGTAGAACCCCTGTTTGTTGGGGGGAAATCGGACAAAGGAGTTGGGGAGTATCGACGTTATCGAAACGACCAACGAGAAGTTAGCCAGAATGAAAGCCTATATGAAAGCCGCCAAAGATAGGCAAAAATCCTATGCCGACAAACATCGAAGACCGATCGAGTTTAACGTCGGTGACAGAGTGTTGCTGAAGGTGTCCCCTTGGAAAGGGATAATTCGATTCAAAAAAAGAGGAAAGTTGAGCCCTCTATTTATTGGGCCTTTCAAGATAGTAGCCCATGTGGGAGAGGTGGCCTATAGGTTGGAGCTACCCGATGAGTTAAGTGGAATTCATCCAACGTTCCATGTATCTCACCTAAGAAAGTGCTTAGCCAATGAATATATGATAGTGCCACCGAAGGACATTGAGGTGGATGAACGACTCAATTATGTGAAGCAGCCAGTGGCCATCATCGACAGAAAAGAGAAGAGATTACGAAATAAGGCAGTTCCACTAGTGCGAATATAGTGGAGGCACAGGAAGGGATCTGAGTCTACGTGGGAGACTGAGGAAGAGATGAGATAACATTACCCGCACCTGTTTGAGGAGTGACAGGTTTCGAGGATGAAACCCATTTAAGGGGGATGGACTTGTAACGCCCGGAAAATTTCAGCAAAAGAAAAAGAAAGAAAGGTGAAATGCTCCAAGTCGAGGGGTTAAAGTTATGCGTGTGGCAAACTTGTCTATTATGGGTTCAAAAGCACGTATGGCAGCCCACACTCTCATTTCTCACACCTGCTTTCGGCTAGAAACAGATGAAGGAGCTTCAACCGGATTTTTAGAGTGAGAAAACTGAAATTCTTCAAGAAGGTGAGGTTTTCTTATATTCCTGTTCGGTTTTCGGTTGTGCTCTAGCTGCTGGACCGATTTTTATGTGTTTCTTTGTGTCTGGGTGCTTGTTCTTGCGTGTTTAGGTGCTAGAACTCCAGGCGCTCTTAGGTTGGTGGAAGTTTACTCAAAAGCTGTTAGAGGTGAGTTCTAGATCCCCGATTTTACTTGTTTTTAACTTGTTTAGGGTTGAAATGCATATTACCTACTACTTTACAACCGAAATATAAACTGATCTGTGTGCTTTGCACCCGTTGTGCGTGTGAGTATGTTTTTTGAATGCTTGATCAAGTTGTGTGGTTGTATGCTTGTTCTAAGAGTTTAGCATGATAGATCGGTGCTGAGAATGTATAAGAATAAGGATTTGGAATTGAATTTAGCATAGGTTGCAACTACAGGTTGGTTTAGTTCATCCGTATTTAGACTTGAATATTCGCATAAGTGTTTGATCTTGCGCATTTGTTGTGTTCATCCGCATTTGCCTTTAGTACAACCAAAGTGTTCATCAGCATTTGTTTTGTCCCATGCGCATTTGCTACAGTGTCCATGCGTATTTTCTTTAGTCATCCACATTCGGTTCATGCACACTTCCTGACACTTAGAATATTTCCTGAGAATGTTCATCCGCATTTGTTCATCCGCATTTGTTGTGTTCATCCGCATTTGTCTAAGTTCATCCACATTTGTCTAAAGACTTGGGATTTTCTGAAATTTTGAGAATAGAATTTAAGTGTGGAGAACTTCTGTATAAGGGAAGATTATGCTTGTTTAATGATTATTATGCTTGGTTCTTTCTTATATGCTGCTTTTACTATGTCAATCATATTTTCATTTTACATGATTAAGTAATGAGCATCTTAATAAGTATTGTCCATAACAAGTGGACACAAAGGAATAAAAGAAGAATAGTGAAACTTAATGAATGTTACCCCCGGGCCCTTATGATGAATGAAAAGCCTTGCAAGCAAATGAATGGAGGTTCACGACCAGGAGGTCATTTGTTCAACTGATGTATGACTATATCAGCCCATAGGGATGTACATCAGGGGTCTAATCCTGGGGATTGACCAATGAATGAATGGGATCCTAGTTCATGAGCAGGCTTCGTGCCTAGTAGTGTGGATCAACTGTCGATGGGTTAGCTACCATGATAAATGTTTGTCGACAGGGGTTCGGCATCTGTTGCCAACCAACAATGTAGGCTCTTGCTTTATGCAATCCTAATTAATGAAAGTGAAAGTTAAAGAAAGAAAGATAATGAATCACTTATTGATTGATTATGTATATTGATGAATGATCACCAAATGAAGTTTACAAAAGTGTATTTTCTATTTTGTTAAACTAGGACTCACTCAGAAACGCTGACTTTTTATACGCATATCAGTTGGCAGGTAAGGACGTTGCTGAGGATGGCACGAGGCTGAAGCTACTTGATGGATTGAGACTGACATCCATTTATGCAATTATGATATTTTTGTCTTGTAATGCAACTAAGTATTCCTTTGTAACACTTAACAACAATGTATTATTTGCCAAAAGTAATCATTTATGAAAGGAATGGTTTTTGGTTAAGTTATTCCGCTGCGATTGTTTTCCCATAATAATGTGACTTAAGGTGTTTTTACTAGATGATGCAATGAATGACCAACTGTGGGGTTCCTGGGAACGGGGCCTTACAAAGAGCATAACATACCATTTAAAGTCACGTAATAATACGTAATAAGAAACAACAAAAATAGACCACAAACATGCGCAAAAAGAACAAACATAAACCACCAAAACATTCCAGAGCTTAATCATTAATTTCTATTTCCCAAGATTTCAGAAAAATCCTAAGTCAACTTAGACGTATGAGCACTATGTAGGCGTATGGGCAGTTGGGCGCATGGGAAAAACTTAGGCGCATGGGAACCCTTGGGCGCATGGGAAAAACTTAGGCGCATGAGCACTATGTAGGAGCATGGGTACTATGTAGGCGCACGGGTAGTTGGGCACATGGGAAAAAATTAGGCGCATGGGCAAAGTGTTAGGTGCATGGGCAAAGTGTTAGGCGCATGGGCAAAGTGTTAGGTGCATGGGCAGTTTACCAGTTCTAACTTATACTAATTTCAGTCCCCATTCATCATCCTAACGTATTCTTAGCCCAAATCTAGCATACAGAGTACTTAGAACAAGCATACAACCATAAAACATGATCAAAACATGATCGGTTCAAAAGGATCGAATCTGTGATGATATTGTAATGCAATGATCAATTCAAACACAAATTAATCAAACACATGCAATTACATCAAAAAATTCATAGATTTCATTGATAGCAAATGCACAGGATACAATGTGTTAGGGTTACAGTTCGTTCTGTTCTAACTGTTTCTTACTTCACTAACTTTTCTAAGTGACTCACTCAATTCCCTACAAAATACATAAAATATCCTACTTATAATATCAAGAAACAAAGGAACATATATTTACAAAATAAGTCCCTATACTATGACAAAAAACACATAAAGACAAAATGTTAATCTTCTAGAAGCTTCAACAATACTCCCCCTAAGATTTACATTGTCTTCAGTCCACATTGATCTCTTTTGTCTCATCTTTGATCTTGAACACGGGCTTCTATTTGTAGAGATCCAACTCTCACAAAGCCTTCTTGAATGCAGACTTGAACTTCTTTCAAAGATTCTATGATCTGCTCAGTATTCAAGATCTCAGAAAGGACTGTAGCATTTTTGTTGATCTTCCACCTTCATCTGGCACATGAATAGATAAATCAGCAACAACTTTGATAACTTCGAGTGAAGACTCCTCGGCAATCAAATTCTCTTGTGATACCTATATATCACAAAGATTAACAGATAACAATCAAATGTTTAATGAATGAGTGTATCGGGTGTTCGAGTGAGTGATTCAGAGTGTTTGAGTTTGTGAATAAGTGAATGAAAACTACACAAGTGTTGTATATATACAAGTGTAAATTTTAGGCGCATGAGCACTGTGAAGGCACATGAGACTAAATTTCACACTAAGTTTTCAGACCCATGAGCACTGTGAATGCGCATGAGGTTTAGACGCATGAGCACTGTTTAGACGCATAAGCACTGTTTAGGAGCTTGGATACTATTCAGGCGAATGAGACTAACACTTGGAAGTCTGGTACTGTTTAAGTGCCTGAGCATAGATGATACGCCCAACATAACCAATTTTTCAGACACATGACAACTGTTTAGGCGCATGAGCATAGAATGAAATGCCCAACACTTGCATAATTTTCTAAAAATCATCATACTCCTGATTTAGACTCATGAGTACTATTCAGGCACATGAGAACCATTCCATGAGTCTTGACACTTGAAATTTTCACACCAACCATCTGAACACTGTTTAAGCACATTAGTACTGTTCACACACAATTTTTTCAATACGTAGTCAATTTTTCTGTCTATCACTCAAAATTTACATTAATGACCCTCAAGTTTTAACATTTTTTGACATTCAAACTTTTATTTTTTATTTTTTACCATTTTATTTTTATTTTATTTTCAAAAAAAATTTCCAGTCATTTTAGTCTCTATATAACTTTTACAAAACAAATAGTCTCATTTTGTTTGCAAGAAGCTTTTCCACTGAATTTGAATTCTTTTTCAGGTTCATTTTTACATCATATCAAACACACACATGCTTGAAATTGTAGCTTCATCCTTTCATCCAAAACACTTTATTTTTGATTTTTCACTTTTTTAAATTCAATTATGTTCTCCATTTCATTTTTACTCCCCCTAAACTTTAAGTTTTAAAACTTAGAAGTTTCTTTGACTTTGCAAGAAAAGGGAACTAATCATTATCAAGATGCCTGCACATAGAAAATCATGAAAATTTCAAAAATAAAGTAGAATAAAAATCTACTATATACATTTGACTCACATGCCTGCAGTGAGATCATATCAGTTAAGATCAGAACATTAAAAGAAAATAAAATGATGAATAGTCATAGATAGTGATTAAATCCTGATCAAGTGTGTCCCAGGCAGTATTTCTGCAGCAAAGGAGACACGAGATCTAAGGACAGAAAATGAGTGCTTTTGGCAAGATACTCAGCATACTTACTTTTCAATTCTTGGATTGATTAAGGTACGATTAGATATGACATTATGTAAGTCACACTTAGACTTAGAGAGTTCAACCCTCGTCAAGATATGCAAGAAATCACTTTTCTCAACTTGTTAACCTGACATATACTTATAACCAGATCTCATGTTTAGATTGTGCATATTAGCATCTTTTGCATCAAGAGAGAATATCCAGGTCTGTAATGACTTACAACAAAGGATATCTCGTCACCTCAGGTCTATGATGACTCATAAAAGAGAAGTGAATAGATGCTTTAAATAATTAGAGCTCAATGGTTATTCATATCACCACCAAGTGTGAGTTTATGACTTTACAAGCAATCAATATGAGAAGTCAACACTACTTATTGGTACTAAAATGGACAAACATGAATGTATGATTGATTTAGTTTGATCACAAGAATTTACTTTTTCAGTATAATTACATGAGCTTACTTGCACATCATATCTGATCACGTCAGACTTTAGTAGCGAGTGAAGTATGCAACTGATCAGAACTAATGTATCTATCATTTCTCACAAATTGCAAAGACAGATTCAGTCCTAAACAATTACTAACAAGAAAAACTCTATTTTTGTATTTTTGTTTTATATTTTTCTCTTTTGATTTTGTAATTTTCTATTTTTGTATTTGCTTTTTCATTTTCTATTGAACATGCACACACAATATATACAATCAGGCAGTTAACTTTGATAGTTTTTCTATATTCATGATTAAGCTAAGGGAGAGTTCTTATCATTTTTATGAATCAAACAACTAAATTAAACTCATAACCAATTTTTAAACATGATTAATAAGTCCAATTGACTCGACCAAATATTCAAATCTACCTGGTAAGAAGGCTTTTGTAAATAGGTCAGCCAACTATTTTTCAGTTGTGATTTGAATCAAAATGATTAAACCTTTTTCAGAGTTATCTCTAAGAAAATGATATCGAATTTCGATTTATTTTTTTTGAGTGCTAGACAAGATTAGCTGTAATAAACATAGCAGCAGTGTTATCAATATAAATAGGAGTTTTAAGAAAATTGAACCCGTAATCTAGCAGTTGGTTTTGTAACCAAAAGATTTGAGAACATCCTGCTGAAGCAGCTATGTACTCAGCTTCTGCGGTTGAAACGGAGACATTTGTTTGTTTCTTACATTGTCACGAGACTAATCTGGAACCTAAAAACTGACAATCATCTTTTAACTTAAAATCTTGCAGCAAGGCATGGTTGCCTGTCATATGCTGGCTACACCCACTATCAACATACCACGTGTTAATAGGTCTTCTTGGGCATACCTGCATTTAAAACGATTTAAGTTTAGTTATCTACCCAAGCCGATATGGTCTTGGGCTTGCCAAATTTATCAACAATGGTAAACTGTTTAAAGTAAAGCTTTTTCAAATCAGGCTTATTGTTGACAAATTTACCAATTCCGTTCCTGACAAATTTTTGATTATCTTTGATTTGTTTAGTTCTTAAAGCATGATAATGTTTTTCAAAATCATCATCAAGATAATTAAAACCATTAGTAAAAACATTTTTTGAAAAAGTTTGAATACGAAATTTTGCATTGTTCATTCTCACATATCGTGGAATGAATTTTCCTTGATTATAATTCTTTGTTTTCACAGCATAAGAATCATTATATTCAGAATTAATCCTTCGAAAGGATCTCAAGCCTAAGGAAGGTTGTTTTGTCAATCTTTGAAAACCAACACTTTGAATTCTTTGAAATTATGGATTTACATATCCATTCCTTGGCGAGTTCCTTCTGAAGTAGTAATTCTTAGTGTTGTGATTTCTTTCATCACAAATGGTACAATACTTGTTGAAATAACAATCAGCTATTGAATGGTTTTTTATATCACAAATGTGACAGTACCTGTTAAAGAAACATTCATCAGTCTTATGATTATACATATCATATATTTCATAGTACCTTTGTTAAAGTTTAAACAACTATTGATTAACTTTAGATGTGAAAGCCACATTTGATCCTTGTTTTGATTTAGGAGTTACAAAGTTAATCTGTTGTTTTTGATTTGAGAATTTGTTCTTTTGATATTTGGGTTTTGACTTTTGTTCATTGACACCATTCCTAGATTCTTTAGATACAAATCTTTTGTTAACAGGGGAAGACTTTGGACCTGAACCTGTTTTCAGATCAGAGTTAGATTTGTTCTTTGAATTTGATTTGATTTGATTTATGGAATCGTGTTCATATCAAAAGTACATGCTGACACAAATTTCACTGGTTTAAACTAATTAACTTGATTTGTTCTTTGATTTTGATTGTTCTAAGAGGAGTTAGATTTAGCATTTTTTCTTCTCCTTCTTTGATTTTTTGATCTTGATGATATTTGTTTGCTTTGGGATTTATCATCTTCAGTAGAAGATTCTTTAGCATTTTCTTTATCTTTTTGTTCTTTCTGCCATTTGATAAAGTCTAGATTGTTTAATACATAAGAAAATGAATCTTCAGATGTTACTTTATCTAATTTTGCTTTCTCTTTATTCTTTGAGTTTTGTTTGTCATTCTTAACAATGATTTCTTCAACAACATGATCTTTGGGAACAAACATTTTCTTATTCTTTGGTTGTGGTTTGTAATATTTAACTTTCACTGGATGACCATTTTTAATCTTTTCAGAAGCTTGTTCCTCAAATATCTCAACATTTGTTTTCTCTTCATCACCTTAACAATTCGTTTTCTTGTTTTGAAAGGCTTTTAGCTTAGTTTTGTTTTCAGGTGAGTGATCATGTGTGTTAAAGTTTTCTCGTAAAGTGTTTGTAATAGATTCAGGCATTGGTTCATGTGTGAAACCTAGACCTGCTTTTTGTTTGTCTTTTCTCTCACTTACCAATTGTTCAAGAATTGTTTTTGAACTTTTAACTTTGGCTAGATCCACCTGAGTTGCAGCATTATTTTTCTTCTTCTAAATTTTTAGTCATCTCCTCAAGTTGTTTCTTCACAAGTTCAAGTTCTTTTAGAGTTTTATTCCATGAGGTTTGTAAAGATAAGATCTTTTCATTAGAGATTTTGTGATCATTTTTCAGTTTGTTGTGCATTACTTCTTCTTGTTTAAGTTTGTCAAAGATTTTAAATGAATATGTTCTGTAATGCTCAACTTGGTCAAAACATGCTTTTGTGCATATTTTCTCTCTGACTTCGAACAGGAATTTTAGGATAACTTGAAGAAGAAGTCTTAGAGTCAGATGATGGATTCTCAACCTTTGGTTGTTCAGACTGCGCCATGAGTGCAATTTCTTCTGAATCCTCTTTTGGGTCAGATTTGTCACTCCCACCATAATCTTCATCATCATTTTCTGAATCACTATCAACCTTTGGATCATTTTCTTCAAACCAGTCTTCATTTTGAGCCTTTGCAACAAGAGCTAAACTAGATGTTAGATCAGCTGTAAATTGTTCAGCATAAGCACTCCAGGCATTGCCATCTTTGATGCTAACAACAAGAGCTTTCTTTGGCTCTTCAGATGATTTTGATTCATCTTTAAGTTCTGGCATGGGAAGACTTTGATAAGGCTTTTGAACTGTCTTCTAAGACTGCTGTTGGCATCTTTGACTGCTAGAACTTGCTTGACCATTTCCTCCTTGGGTTTTGGGAGCTTTACATTCCCTTGAGAAATGACTATAACTGTTGTACTTGAAACACCTTGATTTTAATTTATCAAAGCCAACAGTTTTGTTTGCACTTGGCTTGTAATTCCTATTAACATATGAGTGTTTTTGAGTTCTGTAAGCAATCATTACCATCTGCAATTCAAGTCCATCTCTTCCACATCATCAGGATCCATCTCGAACAAATCCTGCAAAACAAGATCTAATTGAGTTAGATGACTACCTTGATAAGCTTGAAAACTTGCCATACAAGCAGTAAATGTGACACCCGACATTTTCAGGTCACTTTTCGATCATCACAATCATGGTTTTCCAACCATACATTCATGCATTTAATATTGTTTACTTAAATGTGTTATTTATTGCACAAACATTCACGAACCTTTCATGTAACGGTAATTCGGAGAATAGCCGGATCGCACGCGCTTCTGTTCTCGAACGTTGGTGACTTGTCAAAATAGTTTTTAAACAATCATAATTGGTGTGAAATTATGTGTTATATGATTATGTGATTAAATGTGTAGCTTGGTTGTGAAAATTGGAAATTTTCTGGCATTTACGCGTTTTCATGAATTTTCAAATTTTAACGCCTATTTATTATAAATATGCCTTTGAACTAGAAAAATGAATATTATTTCATGTTATTAATGTTTGTTTGATATTATATGAGCATTTGGAGGTTTTGGTGTAGAAAAAATTCAATCGCGTAGCGTTAAAACGATTTTTATAAAAGACGGGGGCCTTTCTTGTAAAAAAAAAAGTATAGAACCCAACCCCCCAACCCTAATCATCATTTGGCCGTCCCCTTCCCCTTTCCCTTCAGAATTTTCATGACAAATCAAACACACACACAAAGCATACCTTCTTTGATGTTGTTCTTGCATATTGGTGGTGATTTTGAACGTTTCTTGCATCAAACGCGTACTAGGGATCATCATCTAAGCATTTCAAGTAAGTTTTTATATTTGATTTCATGTTCTTTGATCTTCATGATGAACATGAACCCTAGATGATCCAAACAAGTCAAAACTTGAAATTGATTGAAATTGATAATGGATTATGTGTTAGTATTCAATATAATGATGTTTGTACGGATTGGTTTTGTGAAATTGTGTTGTTTTGATCAAAACCCGAGACTTACTTATAATGGAAACTTTAATTTGGGCTTTTGTAGAAATTGTATGATTTTGATGAAATTGAATTGAATTGATGGTTCTAGGATGTTAGTTGATACTAATGGATGAAAGGTCATGTTTTGAACTTTTGATTTTGGCTCGATTTTTGAGTACTTTCCATTAAAGGAAACTTTTTGGGTAAGTTGGTTTATAAATGATGATTTATGCATGTTTGATGATATGTGATGATTGTTATATGATGTTTAGAGCATAAGGAAGGATTGGGAATAATCGAATGGTGAAAAACGCTTCGTATGAACATGCTAACTATTTATGGAAACTTTTGTGACTCGATGTGTTATAAGATGAATTTGATATGTGTTGAACATGTTATGGTTATGTGTTTGATGTTGAAATGATCATAGGAACATGTTAGGAGATTTGAATGAATGTTGTGCACCATGTGTTCTTATGTTTTAAATTAGGAAACTTTGGGCATGATGAAGAATCTAGGTTATGTTAATATGTTATGGATGATTGTTGGATATGTTACATGTATAATTGAGATGGTTGTTGTGGTATTATTCATAATTTTTAATCGGGTTGCACATGTGTAGCAATGCTATACTTTCCAAAAATAGAAACTTTCCAAAAATATATTTCCAACATGAAACTTTATATGAATCATTATTTGAGCTAATTGAGCATGACTAAACATGTTTTTGTTTATTTAAGTCACCAACGGGTCGTTGGGTCAGTCCGGTCAACTTTGGTAAACAAAAGTCAACTTTTGTCAAAAAGTAAAACTTGTCAAACATTTCTCAAACACGGTAACAATTACATTGTTTGGATACAACGGGGTTCATCTTGAGCATTATGTACATACACTCATGGACCTGCATTTGTTAGGTAATGATTAGCTTCCAGCTTTTACACTTCATGTATTCATACGCATATATGGTGAGTCTTCACGGCCCCACTTTTACTTACTTTCCTTTTTGGGGGAGAAGCATGCAAACTATTTTTATCTGGTTTTGGTATTATTGGTATATTGCTTGTTATTGTAGTGCAAACATTATCACGCAAGTCCTTACACACTCGAACCGTTAATATCGGGATAAAGAGGTAATTTTTGGTAGTACTATTGGGTTTGACAAACCCCACCCGCGTTAGTCGCACTAACTTGACTGGAGGTCGAACGGGTGTTTAATTGACCTAGACACTTGCCATTGTTCTATGATAAGACATGGCGGAAGGCAAAACAACTCACAAACAGTCAGCTTCGGTTCGAAACGCTAAGTAACTCGATATATAAGCTAGCTACCTATGGTATACCTTTGTTTACTTTTACCAGACAAATGTTCAAACATATTTAATGATTTAAACCTGTGAACTCACCAACCTTGTGTTGACACACATTGCTGTAACACCCGGAAAATTCTAAAAGACGAGAAAGAAGGAATAAATTTGTATAAAAGAAAGAAAACATAATTTAACCCAAGTTGAGGGGTAAATGTGTCAAAAGGACAAAAAGATTAAAAGTGGGTGCATAAAGTGGGCATGGCCGCCCACTCTTCTCTGCATATCTTCTTTTCACCAGATTGTAGAGAGAGAAAGAAGCAGAGAAGCTTTTGGGTTTTGGAGAAGAAGAAGAGGAATTCGAATTCAAGGTAAGAATTCATCGTTTTAAGTTGTTCTTGGCCGGCCTATGCCTCGGTTGTATGCTTATGTGTTTGTTTGTGTGTTCGGGTGGTGTGATTTGGTGGGTTTTAGGTGTTTGAACTCATTTGCAAACAGGTTTGAAGGAAGTCATACACGAAGGCTGCTAAGGTGAGTTCTAGATCCCCGGTTTCTATGTTTTTAAACCTGTTTTGGGGCTGGAAATGCATGTAACTAACTTTTTAATATGTCCTGTATTTTGTACCGTAAGTTTGGCCCTATTCTTTTAGTAGGTGTGTTAGGCTTGCATGTTTTGCTCGGTTTATGTGGTTGTATGCTTGTTCTAAGAGATTAGCATGCTAGATCGGTGCGATGAATGTATAAGAATGAGGATTGGGAACTGATTATAGTGTAAGATGAATTTTCAGGTTAGTTGATCATCCGCATTAAGTTTAAATATTTGCATAAGTGTTGTTCATCCGCATTAGTTAAGTCTTCATCCGCATTTGTTGTATGTTCATCCGCATTTGTTGTATATTCATCCGCATTTGTTGTATGTTCATCCGCATTTGTTTTATCCATGCGCATTTGCTTCAGTCATCCGCATTTGGTTCATGCGCATTTCGTTGGGAGACTTAGAATATTTTCTGAGGTGTTCATCCGCATTGGTTTACTCATCCGCTTTTCTTTAAAGGGAGAGAATTTTCTGAGATTTTAGGATGTAGAGCTTAAGTGTTAAGAAAGGAGGTTTTATGGGGGACTGTGCTTGTTTACGTTTTGCATGCTTTGTACGCTGTTGTGATGATGTTGTTCCATGTTATGTTTATATTGTGACCTTACGTGGTGTGGCGTATGTATATGCTTATGTTAAGTAGTATTTAACGAAGTTGAAGATAAATAATGAGAAGTAAGAATGAATGCATGCATTAATGAACGAACTGAAGTAAGAAAAGTCTTGCAAGCACTATAAGGAGGTTCACACTCAATGAAGGGTGTTAGCTCAACGGTGTGAGGGTTAGATACCCCAAAAGTATGCACACTGGGGTCTAGTCTTTGTGACTGACCATACGTATGGGACCATTGTCGCTTACCCCGGTGCTGGGCCCGCCTAGTGCATGATGTTTGAAGTCTATTTATAATCTTCGGTCCAGTACCCGCCTTGTGCATGATGTTTGGGGTATAGCTCGAGGCATTAGCCTGGAGAATAGAGATGTGAAAGTAATAATGATCGAATGAAATGTACGATAAGTAATAATGAATGAATGCATGTAAGTTGACGATGATGAAAGATAATAATGAGAGTATCTATTTGTACGTATGATGTATGATCGCTTACGAATGTAAAGTACGGTTTTAAACGAAAGAAAAGTACTTTATTTATAAAACTAGAACTCACTCAGCAACGCTGACTTTTATGTGTTTCCAGTTGGCAGGTAATGTTGCTGAGGATGGCGCGGGGCAGCTACTTGGCATTTTTGGATGACATCCATTGTTTAGATTATAATGTTTTTGTGATCTGATGCAAATTATGATATTTTGTAACAGTTAACTACAATGTATTAATTTGCAAAAGCAATTATAATGAAATGGTTTAAAATTATTCCGCTGCAATGTTTTAGAAGTTGTAAATGAAAATTATATGTTTTATGTGCGATGATTGACCAGCTGTAAGCGTTTCGGGAACGGGGCCTTACAAGTTGGTATTAGAGCCAAAGTTTAAGTGAAACGGGTTAAAATTTTCAAAAGAAACCTAATCTTAAACTGAAAATAGGACAAAGGGAAGGGATGCCAGTCCGAGTAGCTGCGTGCCATCAGGTATTTTCTTAATGTTAACCGGTATTACGTGCGCATGTTATGTGATTTATGTGCTTCTTAGTAGATTTAGATACTGATGAAGTCAGGATAGGAAATGCTTGGGGTATGAAGAGTAAAGTAAGTGGCTAATCACAACCGGCCACTGTAATTAGGGACTTACTATACTTGACATAAACTGAGTTGTTACCTTGAATGACCGTGTTGGTGTTTGAATCTTATAGCGTGTTAGAGGATGGTTGGAGATAGATCTTCGAATGTTTCACGAGGTCGAGGTTGTGGTGGACGTGGAGCTGGACCACGTGTCACGAGAAGTATGGCTAGGGCTACCGAAATGGCACCCGAAGAGCCCGAGATCCATCACCCGGAAGGTGGTGATGATAGTGCTAATCTAAGAACCGCATTGAAAGAGGCGGTTGTTGAGGGAGTTCAACAGGTCATGCATACGATTCTGCCGTCTATGGTGACTGAGGTAATTAGAGCGGTGAGGGAGGAGGCCGTAGTTGAGGTGAACAAGAAGGGTGGTAGAGACCGGAACTGGAATGGAAAGCGGTTTGGACGTGGCGGGGCCGCTCCAAACAACAAGGCTGCGAGAGTGGATGACCAGCATGTGGTCACATCCAGGGTGGGGGTGAAGAGTTGTGGTAAATGCAGGAGGAAGCATACAAGAGAGTGTAGGTGGGGATCAAACCTCTGTTTCAAATGTGGGAGGCCCGGTCATGTGGCAAGGGAGTGTGCGGTGATACGGTGCTATAACTGCGATGGAGAGGGTCACTTGTGCAGGGACTGCAAGAAGGCAAGGGCTGAGAGCTCAGGAGCAAAGAAGAAGGTCCGAAATGAATGGCAGAGGGAGAGCGCAGAGCCTTCACGATGACTCAGGAAGAGGCTAGGACGGACCCCGATGTTGTGTTAGGTACGTTTCTAGTAAACCAAACTCTTGCTTCTGTGTTATTTGATTCAGGTGCTAGTAACATTTTTATTTCTGCTGCCTTTGTGCTAAGTTTCCTGTTAGTAGTAGAGGTGTTGACGAGCCCTTCTATGTAAAAACTGCCATAGGTAAGTCTACCAGGATTTCTGAGATGATGGAAGGCTTTGTCATAGAAGTAAAAGGTCATAAATTTCCTGCTAGACCATTCGTGATGACCTTAGGTGGTTTCGATGTAGTCCTAGGAATGGACTGGTTAGCGGCCTACGAGGCGAATATCGTATGTCGCAAGAAGTTGATTGGACTGACAGCGCCTGACGGGAGTTCGGTGACGATTTACGGTGATCGAGTTACTACGATTCCGAAGGTGATTTCAATGGCGGTGGTGGGAAAGTGTATGAGGTGTGGATGCAGTGCCTACTTGGCCTACGTAGAAGATGTTGATATGCCAACACCATAATTGTCTGATGTACCGGTTGTGTGTGACTTCCCAGACGTGTTCCCAGAAGATTTACCAGGTGTATCGTCGGACCTTGAGATTGAGTTTCAGATAGACCTGATACCCGGTGCCCAACCTGTTGCTAAGGTACCGTATTGGTTAGCCCCCTTTGAGCTGAAGGAATTGATGGAGCAACTACAAGAGTTGCTTGATAAGGGGTTCATTAGACCGAGTATCTCACCATGGGGTGCTCCGGTCTTGTTTGTGAAGAAGAAGGACGGTAGCATGAGGATGTGTATTGACTACCATGAGTTGAAGAAGCTGACGGTGAAGAACCGGTATCCGTTACCGAGGATTGATGACTTGTTTGATCAGCTCCAAGGTGCTAGTTGGTTTTCGAGAATAGATCTCCGATCTGGTTACCATCAGTTGAAGGTGAAGGAGCAGGATATTCCTAAAACAGCTTTTCGTACGCATTATGGACACTACTAGTTCCTCGTTATGTCTTTCGGTTTAACCAATGCGCCAACTGCTTTTATGGATCTGATGAATCGAGTGTGTCGGCCGATATTGGATAAATCAGTGATTGTGTTCATCGATGATATCTTGATTTATTCGAAGAGTGAGGTGGAACATGCCAGTCACATTCGAGAGGTATTAGAGACGTTGAGAAGGGAGAAGTTGTATGCTAAGTTCTCCAAGTGCGCGTTCTGGTTGCGCGAGGTTCAATTTTGGGTCACGTGGTGAATCCCGAGGGGATTATGGTAGACCCGGCAAAAGTGGAAACTGTGATGCAATGGAAGTCTCCAAGGATGCCACCCGAGATCCGTAGTTTCTTGGAGTTGGCAGGCTATTATAGGAGATTCATCCAAGACTTCTCTAAGATAGCTTCTCCACTGACCAAGTTGACCCGTAAGGATGTGAAGTTTGTTTAGGGTCAAGTTCAAGAGAAGGCTTTCGAAGAGTTGAAGACGAGGTTGACTTAAGCTCATGTCTTATCATTACCCGAAGGGAGCGAGGATTTGGTGGGTTATTCTGATGCTTCTTACTCGGGATTGTGTTGCGTACTGATGTAGCGAGGAAAGGTTATAGCTTACGCATCCCGACAATTGAAGGTTCATGAGGTTAATTACCCAACTCATGATTTGGAGCTAGCAGCTGTGGTCTTTGCGTTAAAAATTTGGAGGCACTACCTGTACAGGACTAGGTGCACCATCTTCACTGACCACAAGAGCTTGAAGTACTCCTTCGAGCAGAAGGATTTGAACATGAGGCAAAGGAGATGGTTGGAACTGATAAAGAATTATGATTATGAAATCCATTACCATCCGGGCAAAGTCAACGTAGTGGCGGATGCCCTTAGCCGAAAGGAGAGGCCTGAACCAATCCGGGTGAAGGCTTACCAATTGATTTTGACCTCCGATGTGATGAAGAAGGTCAAGGAGTTTCAAGATGAGGCGTTGAAGGAAGATCATCTTAACTCTGAAAGGATGAGAGGTCTAGTCGCGGAATTGGGTGAAAACACTCTCGGTGTTAGAACCCGATTCGGACGGATGTGGATCCCTCGTTACGGGGATTTACATGGGAGGATTATGGATGAAGCTCATAAGACTCGATACTCCATTCATCCCGGTGCTACAAAGATGTATCAAGATATGAAGAAAGATTATTGTTGGCCGGGTATGAAGCGTGATGTAGCGGAGTATGTGAGTAAGTGTCTTACTTGCTTGCAAGTGAAGGCCGAGCATCAGAAGCCATACGGGAAGATCCAACCTTGGATATACCCGAGTGGAAGTGGGAGCATATCACCATGGAATTTATCACGAAGCTACCGCGTACCGTGAAGGGGTACGATGCCATATGGGTGATAGTTGACCGTCTGACGAAGAGTGCTCACTTCCTACCGATCCGAGAGACGTATTCATCTGAGAAGTTAGCGGATCTATTCATCAGGGAGATTGTAACTTGTCACGGTGTGCCGGTGTCTATTGTTTCTGATTGTGACACTCGGCTTACATCTAAGTTCTGGAAGAGATTTCATGATGCAATGGGGACGAGGTTACACATCAGCACGGCTTATCATCCACAGACGGATGGTCAGTCAGAGAGAACTATTCAGACGCTAGAAGATATGCTTCGGGCATGCGTCATTGACTTTGGAGGAAGTTGGGATGACCACTTACCGTTAGCTGAGTTCTCATATAATAACAGTTATCATGCCAGTATTGGTATGCCCCCTTATGAGATGCTATATGGTAGGAGATGTAGAACACCCGTTTGTTGGGGTGATATTGGTCGGAAGGAGTTAGGAAGTATTAAGGTGATTGAGGCTACGACTGAGAAGATCAAAAAGATCAAAGCCTTTATGAAGGCAGCCAAAGATAGGCAGAAGTCGTATGCTGATAAGAGACGTAGACCGATTGAATTCCAGGTGGATGATAGAGTTATGTTGAAAGTCTCACCTTGGAAAGGTATCATTCGGTTCAGGAAGCGGGGCAAGTTGAGCCCGAGATACATAGGGCCTTTTTGAATTATTGCTCGAGTAGGAGAGGTGGCCTATATGTTTGAGTTACCCGATGAGTTAAGTGGAATTCAACCGACATTCCATGTATCTCATCTGCGGAAGTGTTTAGCTGACGAGGATATGGTTGTACCACTAGAGGATATCGAAGTTAATGAAAGGCTCAATTATGTGGAGCAACCAGTGGCAATCATTGATCGCAAGGAGAAAAGGTTAAGGAATAAAGTGGTTCCTCTGGTGCGTGTACAGTGAAAGCACAGGAATGGATCCGAGTCTATGTGGGAGACTGAAGAAGAGATGAGGCAATATTACCCACATCTGTTTGAGGAATAACAAGTTTCGGGGACAAAACCTATATAAGGGGGGTGGACTTGTAACACCCGGAAAATTCTAAAAGACGAGAAAGATGGAATAAATGTGCATAAAAGAAAGAAAACACAATTTAACCCAAGTTGAGGGGCTAAATGTGTCAAAAGGACAAAAAGATTAAAAGTGGGTGCATAAAGTGGGCATGGCCGCCCACTCTTCTCTGCATATCTTCTTTTCACCAGATTGTAGAGAGAGAAAGAAGCAGAGAAGCTTTCGGGTTTTCGAGAAGAAGAAGAGGAATTCGAATTCAAGGTAAGAATTCATCGTTTTAAGTTGTTCTTAGCCGGTCTATGCCTCGGTTGTATGCTTATGTGTTTGTTTGTGTGTTCGGGTGGTGTGATTTGGTGGGTTTTAGGTGTTTGACCTCATTTGCAAACGGGTTTGAAGGAAGTCATACTCGAAGGCTGCTAAGGTGAGTTCTAAATCCCCAGTTTCTATGTTTTTAAACCTGTTTTGGGGCTGGAAATGCATGTAACTAACTTTTTAATATGTCCTGTATTTTGTACCATAAGTTTGGCCCTGTTCTTTTAGTAAGTGTGTTAGGGCCTGCATGTTTTGCTTGGTTTATGTGGTTGTATGCTTGTTCTAAGAGATTAGCATGCTAGATCGGTGCGATGAATGTATAAGAATGAGGATTGGGAACTGATTATAGTGTAAGATGTGGTTTCAGGTTAGTTGATCATCCGCATTAAATTTGAATATTTGCATAAGTGTTGTTCATCCGCATTAGTTAAGTCTTCATCTGCATTTGTTGTATGTTCATCCGCATTTGTTGTATATTCATCCGCATTTGTTGTATGCTCATCCGCATTTGTTTTATCCATGCGCATTTGCTTCAGTCATCCGCATTTGGTTCATGCGCATTTCTTTGGGACACTTAGAATATTTTCTGAGGTGTTCATCCGCATTGGTTTACTCATCCGCATATTTAAGGGGAGAGAATTTTCTGAATTTTGGGATGTAGAGCTTAAGTGTTAAGAAAAGAGGTTTTATGGGGGACTGTGCTTGTTTATGTTTTGCATGCTTTGTACGCTGTTGTGATGATGTTGTTCCATGTTATGTTTATATCGTGACCTTACGTGGTGTGGCGTATGTGTATGCTTATGTTAAGTAGTATTTAACGAAATGGAAGATAAATAATGAGAAGTAAGAATGAATGCATGCATTAATGAACGAATTGAAGTAAGAAAAGTCTTGCAAGCACTATAAGGAGGTTCACACCCAATGAAGGGTGTTAGCTCAACGGTGTGTGGGTTAGCTACCCTAGAAGTATGCATACTGGGGTCTAGTCTTTGTGACTGACCATACGTATGGGACCATTGTCGCTTACCCCGGTGCTGGGCCCGCCTAGTGCATGATGTTTGAAGTCTATTTATAGTCTTCGGTCCAGTACCCGCCTTGTGCATGATGTTTGGGGTATAGCACATGGCATTGGCCTAATTGATGATACCCCGGTGCTGGGCCCGCCTCGGGCATGATGTTTGAAGTCTATTTATAGTCTTCGGTCCAGTACCCGTCTTGTGCATGATGTTTGGGGTATAGCTCGAGGCATTAGCCTGGACCATAGAGAAGTGAAAGTAATAATGATCGAATGAAATGTACGATAAGTAATAATGAATGAATGCATGTAAGTTGACGATGATGAAAGATAATAATGAGAGTATCTATTTGTACGTATGATGTATGATCGCTTACGAAAGTAAAGTACGGTTTTAAATGAAAGAAAAGTATTTTATTTATAAAACTAGAACTCACTCAGCAACGCTGACTTTTATGTGTTTCCAGTTGGCAGGTAATGTTGCTGAGAATGGCGCGGGGCAGGTACTTGGCATTTTTGGATGGCATCCGTTGTTTAGATTATAATCTTTTTGTGATCTAATGCAAATTATGATATTTTGTAACAGTTAACTACAATGTATTAATTTGCAAATGCAATTATAATGAAATGGTTTAAAATTATTCCGCTGCAATGTTTTAGAAGTTGTAAATGAAAATTATATGTTTTATGTGCGATGATTGACCAGCTGTAAGCGTTCCGGGAACGGGGCCTTACATTAGCATGTCTTCTCTGGTCGCTGGCATGCTTAAGGCTAGGGCTGCATATCTGAGGCTCATGCATCATCTTTATCATTTTGAAAGAAAGCTCATTTACATCTACTACTTTCATTGGGCGCCTTGTTTTGCACATTTATTACTCATGGTTTCACAAACATTTACGCTTCAGCATTGATTACATTGAAAATTGTCTTTTACTCTGATTTACGTTCAAACGCTTATTTTGAAAACGCATATAGTGTCGTTTGATATTACCGTGTCTGAGATCCTGGTTTGTCACGCGCCTCGTGGTAGAACCCCGCCGGTGGATTTTAAGGGTATGACAGATTGGTATCAGAGCCACTGGTTATAAAGAACTAGGATTGCATTTGCATCTAAACTATAGCCTTAGACACACACTACCATTGCACATACTCTTATCTGTTTATTGTTTTTCAAGCACACATATCATTTCACATACATATAATGATATTGGATGTCCACATCATCATCTACCCCGCTCATGTCACTAGCATCACCCCCAATCAATGAGGAGACTAAGGATCTCGCTCTCATACCTTCTTTATCTACACTAATAGCCTCACCATCGAAGCTAAATCAGCATCAGCTGGAGCCTGCTGATAACTTCAAACAACATGGAGTGTTGTTCATTATTCGAGTCACGGGGGATACACAACACTAGAAGTGAAATGATATATGTCGTGGTAGAATGCATATAGTGTCGTTTGATATAACCGTGTCTGAGATCCTGGTTTGTCACGCGCCTCGTGGTAGAACCTCGCCGGTGGATTTTAAGGGTGTGACAGATTGGTATCAGAGCCACTGGTTATAAAGAACTAGGATTGCATTTGCATCTAGACTATAGCCTTAGACACACACTACCATTGCACATACTCTTATCTGTTTATTGTTTTTCAAGCACACATATCATTTCACATACATATAATGATATTGGATGTCCACATCATCATCTACCCCGCTCATGTCGCTAGCATCACCCCCAATCAACGAGGAGACTAAGGATCTCGCTCTCATACCTTCTTTATCTACACTAATAGCCTCACCATCGACGCTAAATCAGCATCAGCTGGAGCCTGCTGATAACTTCAAACAACATGGAGTGTTGTTCATTATTCGAGTCACGGGGGATACACAACACTGGAAGTGTTTACCTGATATGATTGCCAACTAAATCCAGAGGAGTGCGTACCCCTACCCCTTACTGCTGAAATAACTGAATGTACTCGTGCATCATCACTTATACCTCATCCGACTAAGCAGTCATTTGCCTCCCTTGTGGTAAGGTTAGATCAAAAGATTCGCAATGTACTTGGAGCACCTAGTGAGATCACTAATATACAAGAGCATCAAACCATCATTAGTGAATATGTGGAAACACTCAAGGAAGGCATGGTGGAGACTGGCACAAAACATACTACTTTCGTTGATGTATTCGAGGAAAAACAAACTAGCACAATTCACTAGATGGCATAGTCGAGGGAGCATTGGATAAGATAGAAACCCTTGAGGCTACAATGCAGGATATGCAGCAAAGACTAGTTTTATCAAAATTAAGAGTAGTTGCTAGCTGGAAGGCCTTTTTATTAGCAAGGTAAAAGTGCTTGCAAGAGAAGGCTAGAAGCCTAAGCTATAGTTGCTACTGCATCTAAGGAAGATTCAAAGGAGGAGTACTGTACACGGAATTAAACTAGAAGCCAGAAAAGGAATTTAGGAACATTAAGATGATAGGGTCAGACATAGAAGAATATACGACCCATTTCCATGTAGTGGTTGCTTTATGTAATGGTAACTCTAATCTACAAGCGTACTGAGAAGTCGATTGATGGGATAGCACCTTAGATTTAAGCAAGGCTCATCATTGTTGATCCTATAACCATTCAGCACTCTATGAGGTTATCTCACAAGCTCACTGACTTGGTTGTGGTGTAGAGCACTCTGACTAAGCATGACATCGTTGATGGTTCATCTAATAGCAAGCAGGAATAGGATGGCACGTAGAGTAATTCATTCACCATAATGGCTAGTGTGATCATTATTGTTACCAAAGCTTTTGCAGGACGGACCATATAGCCAAAGATTTTAAGGGAGAGTCAATGATCAAGCAGCAACAAACCCCAGTAGCAATGAGAAGCTGAAGCATCATAGGGTTGCTTTGAATGGAACAAAGTTAGGCAAATGAAGAGAGATTATCCTCAACCGAAAAATGGCAATAAGGACAGTAACAATAGAAAGGAACGATAAATAAAGTGCCAAGGGTCAAACCTTTGTGATTAGGCCTGGTAAGGCAAGAAATGGCTAGAATGTGGTTTCCGTTTAGCAAGCTTATAGATGTAGCTTCAACTGGAATGGAACCTAGTTACACCATTTAATTAACTGATGGTAAACTAAATAAAGCAACTTACATTCTGAAGGGATGTACGTTGGGATTGTCCGGACATAAGACAAGTATAGATCTTATGCCTATTACGCGTAATAGTTTGATATGGTTGTCAGCATTGATTGGTTGTCCAATAACCAAGCTAAATTTATCTGTCACGAAAGGTTGTTCGCATAACCCTTCATAATGGTGAAGTCTTATCTGTTCAGGGTGAGAAGAGTGTTGTAGTCTCAGATACCATATCTTGTATGATCGCCCAGAAGTACTTACGCAAGGGTCATATTGCCATTTAGCTACGATCACCAAGAAAGCAACTTAGGAAAAGAGGATCGAAGAGATCCCTATCGTTCTTTACCTCCCCAAATTTTTCATGGAAGATTTACCTAGTTTTTCCTGACACAGATATATCGAGTTTTAGATTAGTTTGACACATTGAGTCGCACCTATTGCTAGATCACCTTACAGATTAGCTTCGAATGAACTACCAAAACTATCTACGTAACGACAGGAGCTGTCAGATAAAGGATTCAACCGACCAAGCTCATCGTCCTGTTTATCAAGAAAATGATAGAACTTTTCGTATGGGTATTGATTATCGTGAGCTTATCAAAGTGACAATTAAGAACCGTTATTCTCTTCCACACATCAACGATTTGTTTCGCCAGCCTAAAGGGTCGAGTTTATATCCCAAGATAGACCTGAGGTTGGAATATCATCATGTGATGGTTCGAGAGGATGACATATATAAGATGGCATTCAAAACTTGGTATTGTCACCATGAGTTTCTAGTTATGCCAAGTAGGTTTACCAATGCACCAACGGTTTTCATGGATCTCATGAACCAAGCACGTAAGCCCCATTTGGACAAGTTTATCAATGTTTTTGTTGAGGACACTCTAACATAGACAAAGAACAAGGGGGAGCATGAGGAACATGATTTTGGAACTAATAAAACAAGGATAACTGTATGCCAAGTTTTTGAAGTGTGACTTCTGGATGAAGTCCAAAATTTGGGTCATGTGGTCAAGGAGAAAGGAATGCCTATTGACCCGGAAAAAATAAAGGCCATCAAGAATTGGGCTACATCTGAGACTCCGACTAAGGTACAACAGTTCTTTTTTTTGGTTGTCTGGTTACTACCAACGAGTCATCGAAGGGCATTCGAAGATCGCACAACCTCTTCCTACATACCTCATAAGGGCATTACAAAAGTTAGGGTGACAAATAGAAGTCCGCATTCCAAGTTATGGAACAGAAAGTCTGACTCTATCGATACTATCCCTTTCAGAGGAAAACAAGGGATTTCGTAGAATATTTTCGTGCTTCCATCGAAGGTCTCAGTTGTGTGTTGACGCAATATGAGAAGGTAATCTAATTCGCTTCCCGTCAGTTGAAAGTTCATAAGAAGTACTACATGACATACAACTTAAAGTTTAGAGTCATTGATTTGTACATAATATATAGAGGTATTACTTGTATGGTACCAAATACGACACGAAACCGACCACAAGAGCCTCTAGTATATCTTTGAAAAGAAGGAGCTGAACATAAGAAAACGTCATTGGGTCGACTTGTTGAACGACTATGACAATATGATGAAGTACCATCTAGGTAAGGCTAATATGGTAGCCGATGCCCTAAGTCAAAAGTAAACACCTAAACCAAAGCGAGTGCGAGCATTAAAGCTTACCATTCACTCCAAAAAGCCTGATCAAATCCGTAATGCTCAAATTGAGATTTGAAGGACGAGAATCTGAAGGCTGAGCCCATGCAAGACATAGAAAAGCAATTAGTGATAAAATCCGAAGGAATTCCTTATTTCATGGAAGGAATATGGATTTTTCTGTATATAAATTTACGAGAGCTGGTAATGAATGAAACTCATCCGACTCGATATCCCATTCATCGAGGTTCAGGTAAGATGTACCATGATTTGAAAGTTCTTTATCGATGGCAGAATGTGAAAGGAGATATTACTACGCATGTAAGAAAGTGTTTAACTTGTTCGAAAGATTAGGGTGTAATATCAAGGACCGTCTGGTTTACTCCAACAGCCATAAAATTCCAGAATGGAAGTGGGAGTAGATCTCAATATATTTCATTGTAAAGTTACATCAAACCGTTAGTGGATGCGATACTACTTGGGTAATAGTAGATCGCTTGGCAAAATCCGCACCCTTCCTGTATATTAGAGAGACTAATTGAATTGAGAAGTTAACTCGCATCTATCTAAGAAAAAAAAAGTCTCTCGACATGAGGTGCTAGTTTTGCATCATCTCTGATTGTGACACTCGATTCAGTTCTTATTATTGAAGGTCATTGCAAAGTTCATTGGGAACATGATTGGATAGGAGCACGACGTATCATTCGCAAACTGATAGCCAGAAGGAGCGTACCACTCAGACTCTGGAAGACATGCTGTTAGCATGTGTTATGGATTTTGGTAGTAGTTTAGAAACCCACCCATCCTTGATTGAGGTTTCTTACGATAATAGTTACTACCCAGCGATTAAGGCCGCACTGTTTTAGACACTCTATAGAAGTAAGTCTAGATCACCTATCTATTGGGTAGAAGTTAAAGGAAAGTCAACTTACTGGTCTTAAACCTATGCACAACATGATTAAGAAGATCTTACAAATTCGTAACCCCAGGGCAACAACATGTGACAGACAAAGGATTTACGCTAACACCGAAAACCCATTGAATACCCAATCAACAACACGGTACTTCTAAAAGTGTCACCTTGGAAAGGTGCAAGTTGTTTTGGAACAATGAGGGAAGTTAAACCCGTGCTAAATTAGATCTTTTGAGATAGTCAAAAGGGTTGGACCAGTAGATTAACAACTCAATTTGCCTAGAGAACTCAGTGGAGTACATAACATGTTACACGTTTCAGATATGAAGAAATGTCTGTGTGATGAAACAGCCGTCTTTCTGTTAAATGAGAAATAGATGAACGCGCAGCTACGATTCATCGAGGGACTAGTTGAAATCATGGACCAAGTGGTCAAAAACACTCAAGCATAATTGTACCTTTACTGTTAAAGTTAGTTTGAACTCTACGAGTTTACCTTGGAACACGAGAATTATATAAAGGTGAAATACCCGCATTTTACATGTTTAGAATTTTGGGGCGAAATTCCTTCAACAAGGGGATGATGTGACAACCAGGAAATTTTCTTCCGACTTTTACCAGAGTTAGTTAAATTTCGGGACGAAATTTCTTTCAACAAGGGGATGATGTGACACCCAGCATTTTCAGGTCACTTTTCGATTATCACAATCATGGTTTTACAATCATACATTCATGCATTTAGTATTGTTTACTTAAATGCGTTATTTATTGCACAAACATTCACGAACCTTTCACGTAACGGTAATTTGGAGAATTGCCAGATCGCAAGCGCGTCTGTCCTTGAACGTTGGTGACTTGTCAAAATATTTTTTAAACAATCATAATTGGTGTGAAATTATGTGTTATATGATTATGTGATTAAATGTGTAGCTTGGTTGTGAAAATTGAAAATTTTCTGGCATTTACGCTTTTTAGCGGATTTTCGGCTTTTAATGCCTAATTATTATAAATATGCCTTTGAACTAGAAAAATGAATATTATTTCATGTTATTAATGTTTATTTGATATTATATGAGCATTTGGAGGTTTCAGTGTAGAAAAAATTCAATCGCGTAGCGTTAAAACGATTTTTATAAAAGACGGGGACCTTTCTTGTAAAAACAAAAGTATAGAACCCAACCCCCCAACCATAATCATCATTTGGCCATCCCCTTCCCCTTTCTCTTCAGAATTTTCATGACAAATCAAACACACACACAAAGCACACCTTCTTTGATCTTGTTCTTGCATATTGGTGGTGATTTTGAACGTTTCTTGCATCAAACGCATACTAGGGATCATCATCTAAGCATTTCAAGTAAGTTTTTATGTTTGATTTCATGTTCTTTGATCTTCATGATGAACATGAACCCTAAATGATCCTAACAAGTCAAAACTTGAAATTGATTGAAATTGATAATGGATTATGTGTTAGTATTCAATATAATGATGTTTGTACGGATTGGTTTTGTGAAATTGTGTTGTTTTGATCAAAACCCGAGACTTACTTATAATGGAAACTTTAATTTGGGCTTTTGTAGAAATTGTATGATTTTGATGAAATTGAATTGAATTAATGGTTCTAGGATGTTAGTTGATGCTAATGGATGAAAGGTCATGTTTTGAACTTTTGATTTTGGCTCGATTTTTGAGTACTTTCCATTAAAGGAAACTTTTTGGGTAAGTTGGTTTATAAATGATGATTTATGCATGTTTGATGATATGTGATGATTGTTATATGATGTTTAGAGCATAAGGAAGGATTGGGAATAATCGAATGGTGAACAACGCTTCGTATGAACATGCTAACTATTTATGGAAACTTTTGTGACTCGATGTGTTATAAGATGAATTTGATATGTGTTGAACATGTCATGGTGATGTGTTTGATGTTGAAATGATCATAGGAACATGTTAGGAGATTTGAATGAATGTTATGCACCATGTGTTCTTATGTTTTAAATTAGGAAACTTTGGGCATGATGAAGAATCTAGGTTTGGTTAATATGTTATGGATGATTGTTGGATGTGTTACATGTATATATGAGATGGTTGTTGTGGTATTATTCATAATTTTTAATCGGGTTGCACATGTGTAACAATGCTATACTTTCCAAAAATAGAAACTTTGCAAAAATATATTTCCAACATGAAACTTTACATGAATCATTATTTGAGCTTATTGAGCATTACTAAACATGTTTTTGTTTATTTGAGTCACCAACGGGTCGTCGGGTCAGTCCGGTAAACTTTGGTAAACAAAAGTCAACTTTTTTCAAAAAGTTAAACTTGTCAAACATTTCTCGAACATGCTAACAATTACATTGTTTGGATACAACGGGGTTCATCTTGACCATTATGTACATACACACATGGACCTACATTTGTTAGGTAATGATTAGCTTCCAGTTTTTACACTTCATGTATTCATACGCATATAAGGTGAGTCTTCACGGCCCCACTTTTACTTACTTTCCTTTTTGGGGGAGAAGCATGCAAACTATTTTTATTTGGTTTTGGTATTATTGGTATATTGCTTATTACTGTAGTGCAAACATTATCACGCAAGTCCTTACACACTCGAATCGTTAATATCGGGATAGCGAGGTAATTTTTGGTAGTACTGCTGGGTTTGACAAACCCCACCCGCGTTAGTCGCGCTAACTTGACTGGAGGTCGAACGGGTGTTTAATTGACCGAGACACTTGCCATTGTTCTATGATAAGACATGGCGGAAGGCAAAACAACTCACAAACAGTCAGCTTCGGTTTGAAACGCTAAGTAACTCGATATATAGGCTAGCTACCTATGGTATACCTTTGTTTACTTTTACTAGAAAAACGTTCAAACATATTTAATGATTTAAACCTGTGAACTCACCAACCTTGTGTTGATACACATTAGCATGTCTTCTCAGGTCGCTGGCATTCTTAAGGCTAGGGCTGCATATCTGAAGCTCATGCATCATCTTTATCATTTTGAAATAAAGCTCATTTACATTTACTACTTTCATTGGGCGCCTTGTTTTGCGCATTTATTACTCATGGTTTCACAAACATTTACGCTTCAGCATTGATTACATTGAAAATTGTCTTTTACTCTGATTTACGTTCAAACGCTTATTTTGAAAATGCATATAGTGTCGTTTGATATAACTGTGTCTGAGATCCTGGTTTGATATAACTGTGTCTTTTACTCTGCTTTTTGAGATCTTGTATCTCTTTACCACCTTCACAAATGATCTTCAAAGCCTTGTACATAGTGTACCTAGTTTGATAACCATAAATTCTAGTCAAGACTTCCAATGGTAATCCCTTACACATCAGTGAATAAGCTTTGATGTCATTCATAACCTTTCTTAAGTCATCACCTTGCAGACCATCCTCAGGATATGGTTCTTGAGAGTCTTTAGTATAAACAAATCCTCTGTCTGGACCATCAGATGTGATTGGAATATAAGGTCCTTTCTCTATTGACTTCCACAAGTCAGTATCAATAGAGTTTAGATGATGCTTCAACCTTAAAGACCAGTTCTTGAAATCAGCTCTTTGGAACCCTGTTCTCAGAATTTTCAGACTTAACCATTTTGTATTTTTGAATTTAAGAAAATGACTTGTTTTTGTTGTTTTTGATTTTTGAAATAAAATTATGAAATGAAAATATTTTTGGATTTTAGTTTTTGAAAAAATTTCTAAGTGTTTACTGATAAGTCTGAGTGCTCAAGCACCTAAATAGTTATCAAGCGCCCAAACAATGGTAAGGTGAATGAATAGTTCTGAAATGCCTGACTTTGAAGTAGAAACGCCTAAGGGAATGCCTTCGATGAATTCTGAAAACGCCCAACTGGAAATGCGCCTAAACAGTTGAGAAATGCATGAACAGTTGTAAAACGCCCAGAATTACTTTGTTCCAGCAAAGTCACAATGTGTCCAAACAGTCACAATGCGTCCCAACAGTGGTAAAACGCCTACACAGTGGTAAAATGCCCAACAGTGGTAATGCGTCTAGACACTTAATTTTCAGCAGTTTTTCAACCACATGCGCCTAATTTATCTTCTCCAACGAACTCAGATCTTATGAAAATCTTCAAAACTTGTTCAATTGATCTAAAAACTTCCAATTAGGTAGTAATTAGGTCGATTAACAATCGTCAATCTTCAATTTGATCAAACAACAACTACAAATCAGTTTTAAGATTGAATTGAAGTTCGAAATTGAAGAACACAGTTCGTACACAAATTTGATTAATTCCTAAGATCTGAACGAATTGAACACCAATTGTGATTCAAATCATGTTTATATGGATGACACAAAACTGAAACAAGAATTAATTGATAAAATTGCAATCAACACAGATTTCAAGTGATTCAAAGAGCTCAAAAATGCAGATAAACTCTAATCACTGAACCGATGGCTTTGATACCAATTGATCGGTTCAAAAGGATCGAATTTGTGATGATATTGTAATGCAATGATCAATTCAAACATAAATTAATCATACACATGCAATTACATCAAAAAATTCATAGATTTCATTGATAGCAAATGCACAGGATACAATGTGTAAGGGTTACAGTTCGTTCTGTTCTAACTGTTTCTTACTTCACTAACTTTTCTAACTAACTCACTGACTGACTCAGTTCCCTACAAAATACATAAAATATCCTATTTATACTATCAAGAAACAAAAGGACATATATTTACAAAATAAGTCCCTATACTATGACAAAAAATACATAAAGACAAAATGTTAATCTTCTAGAAGCTTCAACAATATCTTCTACTTCTAACTCTTCATCATACCACACATCTGAGAATTCTGGTTCTAAATCATCTAATGCACCAATTCTCTCTTGAGATTCAGCTTCTTTACTTTCATGAATCAAAGGCTCAGATACAATATTTTGTATTTTAGACATAGGGTTAGATGATGATTCAGCTAAAACTAACACATCTAGATCATCTATCTTTCTCTTCCCTTTATCTTCCTCAGATATTCTTTCAACATCGATCTGTTGAACTTCAGATACAATAACTAATTCAGGTGATTGAGATCTCAAACTATCTTTCATACCTTTAAATTCTTCTTTCAATTTCTCATCATCTTCTTTTAACTTCTTGAATTTTTCTTCAATCAAGTCATAGTCTTTGAGTATCACGTTAAAGTTCTTTAAATTTGATTCTTTATCTTCTTCAAGTTCAGCAATTATCAAATCTTTCTTTAACTATTCATCTTTCAATTTTTCATTCTCATCTCTCAGCTTCTCAATTAGCTTAAGCTGATTAGAGTTCTCTTCTTTTAATTCATCAATTATCTGCTGGGTATTCACTTCTTCAATAAGAACTGTATCATGTTGACTCAACCTTTCCACTTCATCTGGTAATACAAATTCAAAGGCTTCAACATTTTGAACATCATCTTCATTCACCTCAGTAATGTCATCATCTTCATTAACACCTTCATTAACCTCACCAACTTCATCATCTCCATCATTATCATCATCATCATCATCACTACTCAAAGATGATCTTCCTTCATCATTAGTTTCATCATCATCTTTATTTTCTTCATCATCTTCCTCAGACAGTCATAGAGGAACTTCTTCAATCAAATCATTGGGATCGATTAGTTCGTCATCAATCAAATGAAAATGATCTTCATTTATGTTTACATTATCTCTTGCTATTGCTCTCATGTAATCAAACATTGGTACATTCTGAGCTCCAGTAATCATAGCAAGTCTTTTATAAACTGTTTCAGTCATATGCTCTAGAATCAATCTTTCACCACTAACTCCATAGGCATGAAAATCTGGATTTGCTTCATTAATAATCATTTGTAAAAATCTAGGATACATCAGGTATTTGTTCCTGACTCCTTTCTCCAAATTGAAGATAAATCCATTCATAATCCACTTAGCCATATTAAATCTTTTGTTATTTGTAATGGCTACTATAGGAGAAGCAATATCAACAGGAAAAGAGTTCCATCCTGCACTTCTTTTGGACATACCATGCTGAAAGATGTAACATAAGAGTTTCCAATGATTATAAACTCTTGTTTTGAAGAATTGTTTCTTTGGAAAATGATCAGGATGACCCATAGCTATAAAAGTTTCTCTGCACTCATTAAAAGAGAGTTCAGCCAAGTCTTGTGGATCATTATCACCAAGTCTTAAAGCTTCTTTGATTGACTGTTCAGAGATGTCAATCATACGATCATTAGTGATAAAACCTTGAACAACTTTCCTTCCTTCTTCATCTCCAGCAATTTCAGCCGTACTCCAAAATCTTTTGATTAACCGAGCATATATGACTGGCTTTGAACACATAGCATATACATACTTAGTCCTCAATAAAAATCTGATTATGTCTTCATATCCAGTAGCTTCTCGAACATCTTCGTTAAGAAAAGCAGCTACATTATGCTTTGGTTCAAACTTAAGCTCTGCCATCGGTATGCATAAAACAAAGAAAGTTAGTCACATTTGAATTTGCAAAACTTAAAATCAAATTATGATTTATCAATTTTGAACCAAAATACTTAAAAATTTTCTAAGTGTTTATATATATCTCATTACATGAACAAGAGTATATTGGTTACAAGTTTGATTTACACAATTCATAATAATCAAGTAATGCATTAAGTAACTTGAAAATTTATTAAATTTCAATTGAATTTGCATGTTTTAAATCTTTTAAACCTAACTTTCACTCTGAAAAATTTTTAAGTGTTCACATACTCTATCAAGAATAGAATACATCCAAGTTAATGTTTAAATGATTTAAATCACACTAAATTCATTAAAATTTTCTTACAATCAGATTAATGAACAATTTTTATGATTAACTTGACATTTTGATGAAAAATCGATAAATTTTCTATTCATATCAAGTTCTTATGAACTTTATGATGAACACACAATCATCAAGAACACAATTTGATGAAACTTGAATTTGACTATCATAATATGTTCAAAATCATGTTACAACAGTCATTCAATATTCACTTTTTGTCATCAAACCATATATTCATCACAAATTTCAAAATTTTCGATCAACTAGGGTTCGAACGCCTGAACAGACCTCAAACGCCCAGTCAAATTTGAAGTTTAAAACTGAAATCAGATGATGTTAATCACAAAATTATGTTTAGATTCAATGATAATACCTGTCAATCACAAGTATTAACCAGAATCAACCACATGCGCCTAATTCATCTTCTCCAACGAACTCAGATCTTATGAAAATCTTCAAAACTTGTTCAATTGATCTAAAAACTTCCAATTAGGTAGTAATTAGGTCAATTAACAATCCTCAATCTTCAATTTGATCAAACAACAACTATAAATCTATTTTCTGATTGAATTGAAATCCGAAACTGAAGAACACAGTTCGTACACAAATTTGATTAATTCCTCAGATCTGAACGAATTGAACACCAATTGTGATTCAAATCATGTTTATATGGATGAAACACAACTGAAAACAACAAATAATTGATCAAATTGCAATCAACACATATTTTAAGTGATTCAAAGAGCTCAAAACTGCAGATAAGCTCTGATCACTGAACCGAAGGCTCTGATACCAATTGATCGGTTCAAAAGGATCGAATTTGTGATGATATTGTAACGCAATGATCAATTCAAACACAAATTAATCATACACATGCAATTACATCAAAAAATTCGTAGATTTCATTGATAGCAAATGCACAGGATACAATGGTTACAGTTCGTTCTGTTCTAACTGTTCTAACTGTTACAGTTCGTTCTGTTCTAACTGTTTCTTACTTCACTAACTTTTCTAACTGACTCACTAACAGACTCAATTCCCTACAAAATATATAAAATATCCTATTTATACTATCAAGAAACAAAGAAACATATATTTACAAAATAAGTCCTTATACTATGACAAAAAACACATAAAGGCAAAATGTTAATCTTCTAGAAGCTTCAACAAAACATTCACAAACACACACCCCCATGTAAAACAGGGGTAAAATACGGTTCCAACACACTGTGAGTTATAAAATGATAGTTTATGTGCATTTCAGCCCCAAAACAAGTTTAAAACAGAAAAATCGGGGACCTAGAACTCACCTACAGCAGCCTTCGAGTAAAAGTCCTCCAAAATCGAGAGTACTTGGAGTTCAAACACCTAAACATACCAAAAACACACAACCAAACACAGAGGAACACATAAGACTTGGTCCAAATGCTGAAAATCCAATTGAAACCGAACAAAACACACGAAAAGCTCACCTTCAAGCCGATCTTCTTCTTCCTTTTTTTTCACCTGCAGCCGAAACAGTTGGTGGAGCAGGGTAGTGGGCGGCAGGCCATGCCCACCTTTTAAACATCATAATAATAAAGTTTTCCACTTGCATAACTTTAACCCCTTAACTTGGGTTATTTCATCTTTCTTTCTTTATACTTCTCTTTTCTTTTCTCTTTTTTGTAAATTTTCCGGGTGTTACATCACTCCACCTCATTCTCCTAAATCGCCCTGCTACCCTCAGCCTGGATAATATTGTCCCACCAACACAAGGCCAAATCCACAAATGAATAGGTAGCAAACTTTACCTTCTGATCCTCCGTACATTCGCTGATATCCAGCACAGCCTCCATTTCTCTCACCCATCGGTGAGCAGTAGCGTTCCCATTTCCATCAAAATTTGGGGGCTTGCATCTTTGGAATGCCCCATAGCTGCACCCCATTGCAGCTTCCTGCACCTCTTCCTCTTCCTCTTCATCACTGGAGACAACCATCTCAGTTTCTGGTTGCTCCCCTTCACCTGAACCTCTCTCCTCGCCCCCTCTCCCAACACTTTTCTTCCTCTCCTCTTGCTCTTTCTTTTCATTCTCCCTCACAGCACGAATAACCTCGGTCACCATAGATGGCAGAATTGTTTGCATGATCTGATGAACTTCCTCCACTACTGCCTCCTTCACTGAGGCTCTCAAGTTAGCACTCTCATCACCGCCTTCATGGTGATGAAGCTTGGGCTCTACAGGAGTCGTCTCAACAGTCTTAGCCTTGTTCCTTGTGGCACGTGGTCCAGCACCACGATCACACTGTACTCCACCTCGAGAAGTCTTCGAAGACCTACCACCAGCCATCCTCTAAACACTATAAGATTCAAACACCAACACGGTCATTCAAGGTAATAGCTCAGATTATGTCAAGTATAGTAAGTCCCTAATTACAATGGCCAGTTGTGATTAGCCACTTACTTTACTCTTCATCCCCCAAGCATTTCCTATCCTGACTATATCAGTATCCAAATCTACTAAGAGCACATAATCCATATAGCACATGCACATAATACCGGTTCACTTTAAGAAAATAAATTACCTGATGGCACATAGCTACTTGTGCTGGAATCCTTCTATTCGGTCACATTCTCAGTTTAAGTTTAGGTTTTTTTGAAAATGATTTACCCATTTCTCTTAAACGTTGGCTCTGATACCAACTTGTAAGGCCCCAATTCCGGAGACCCCATAGTTGGTCATTCATAGCATCATTCATTATTAAAACTCATTTAAAATATATGAACATAAGAAAATATTACGGCGGAAGAATTATCAAAAAACAATTCATGCATTAATAATTACTTTTGCCATGTAATATATCATTGATTTGAAGTTACAAAAGAATACTTACTTGTATTACAAAACAACAATATTATTATTTTTTGCATGAGATAGATGTCAGTCTTTGCTTGCCAAGTAGCTTCAACTAGGTGCCATCCTCAGCAACAACATTACCTGCCAACTGAAAATGCATATAAAAAGTCAGCGTTGCTGAGTGAGTTCTATTTTATATAAAAATACTTTACTTTTAATACAAACCTTTCCTTTACTTTCGTTCGTGATCACACATCATACGTACATCTTGATAATAATCATTTATCATCTTTTATCATCGTTCGTAATCATTCGTTTCGTACTTTATTATCTTTCACTTCTATCTAGATCCTGCCATGTCCCATCTTCTGTGCAAAAAGCGACTAAAGTCTTGGGGGCAAGTGGCAAGGACCCTATTTTCACACGTTTCTATCAGTCACAAAGACTGACCGTTAGGTGTGCACTCGGCACACTATCGAGGTGGCAACCCATAAAGAGTTGTGAACCCCTTTTTATATGCTTGCAAGACTTTAATTTATTCATTACGTTCCACTTTTTCATTATCTTTATCTTCCACTTTCATTACAATAATACTTTACATACCAGAGTATTAACACACCACGTAAAGTCACATAGTAATACGTAATATAGAACATCAACCGCAACCCACAATCATACATAACATTAGCAGACATAAACCACCAAAACATTCCAGAACTTAACACTACATTCTATTTCCCAAGATTTCAGAAAATATTAAGTCCCCAAAGAAATACGGATGAACATAGGCCAATGCGGCTGAATATTCAGCAAATGCGGACAAGCAAATGCGGATGAAAATTTCAGAAAATATTCTAAGTGTCTAAAGATGTGCGGGTGAACCAAATGCGGATGAACAAGTCCAAATGCAGATGAACAAGTCCAAATGCGGATGAACAATACTAAATGTGGATGAGGTAAGTCTTAGGTGAATGAACTTAACCAATGCAGTTGAAGTTCAACAAATACGGATGAAGATCAGAAAATACGAATGAACACTTACAAATGCGGAAGAACAAAAGCAAATGCAGATGAACAAAAATACTTAACTATTGAACATAAAACCAATGCGGTTGAAGTTCAGCAAATGCAGATGAACTCCAACAAATGCGGATGAATAAAATGAAAATGCGGATGAACACATTACTTAAGCTATTCCACCAGTTCCAAATCCTCGTTCCAACATATCCTTAGCACAGATCTAACATGCTAAACACTTAGAACAGAGCTTACAACTACACAACATCAAAGAAGGCATTTAAAACACGCACATCGCATACACATCAGATGCAAAAACATAGAAAACTCATGCTTCGGTTGTAAAAATTCAGTTAATATGCATTTCAGCCCCAAACAAGTTTAAAACAAGTAAAGTAGGGGAATCTAGAACTCACCTCTAGCAGCTTTCGAGTAAGACTTCTTTAGACCGAGAGCAATTGGGAGTTCTAGAACCTAAAGACACCGAAACAAGCAGCCAAACACAAAAGAACATATAAAAATCAGTCCAGCAGCTCGAATCCAATTGAAACCGAACAGAAAATGCAAGAAAACCTTACCACTAGGAGAATTCCAGCTTTCTCACACTAAAAACCAGTTGAAACTTCTTCTTCTCTCTTCTTGCAGCCGAAAGCAAAAGTGAAATGGGGGTGTTGGCGGCCATTCCTTGCTTTTTGAACCCATAATAGACAAGTTTGCCACTTGCACAATTTAACCCCCTTTACTTTGAAATGTTTCACTTTTCTTTCTTTTTACTCTTCTTGTCTTTTCCTTTTAATAAATTTTCGGGTGTTACACATTGAGAATTAAAGGAATAAGAAATCTTGAGTGTGCTATTCTTCCACCGGTTAAAAATAATGGTGCAATTCCACTCGAAGCAACATTTAAAATAATCTCACCTTTCGACCTTATTGCTATAGATAGTGTCTTCCATAAAAAGGTTTTCCTTGTTCCACCATAACCATAATAAAAAAAGACGTCTCCTTTTTATATCTTCAACTTCTTTCATTTTATCATCAAAAAAGCCTTTTTGTTCATTTGTTAACGAATATAAAGGGCCATCACATTCGTTTTTCAAGGTTGCTATGTCATAAGACAGCTCCGCGGTAATAAAACGATTGTCTGAAGAAGAGATCGAGTCATGATCAGGATAAGGAATCATTGGAAAGTTTAATAGGGTCGAGCTAATATGAAATAATTTTTTCCAAGTTCAAAGAGAGTCAAATTCTTAATTTGATCTTCAGAAAGAGTTAAACCTGAAATTTGATTAAAATATATTTTAATTAAGAGCTAAGTTTGATTTAACTCGAGGTTTGTTTAAAATAACCATTCTCTTCTAAAATATTAAAAATATCAATTTACCTCCAAAGTTTCATAAGTTGTTTCAATTTTAGTCCACACGTTTCTTTAATTATTTCAACTTTATCCAAAATAATAAAACTTTTGGAGTGAAATTGAAACAACATATGAAACTTTTGGGGGTAAATTGATGTTTTTAATCTTTTGAAGGAAAATAGTTACTTTAGTCAAACCCGAGTGAGCAAAATTAAAATTAACTCTTTATTTAATAAATACATCCAAAATAAATAAAATACAAATCCCAAAAGAGAAAACTTCACAAAATAGTAACCAAGTTTTAGAAGTGTTCTAATCAGGTCACTCATATTTCTAACTATTCCAATCAGATCATTTAACTTTGGTTTGATGTTCTAATCCTATGTAATTAACTTGATTAGCAGGTAATTGTTTTTCTAACCATCTCCCTCTACCTGCACCGTCGACCACCCTTCTCCTCCAAAGCTTCACCTTCGAACACTCCTCTTCCTCCACCTTTAACCACCTCCGACCACACCATCACTATCGTCCCACGACCATCACCACCTCAAACATCTGTGACCCACCCAAATCCCCGCCTCATAATCTGCAACCCACCCAAAACCGTCCCATCACCTTTGACTCCATCACTTGTGACCCCTCCCTCTCCGCCCCATTCTTCGAACACCATTGCCTACCCGAACATAAGCTTTTTTAGTTTATTACCTATTATTCAGGTTTAATATATAGGATTGAAACATCAAATAAACTTTAGCGACCTGATTGAAACAAACAAGTTTATGAGTGACCTAATTAGGATAATTTTTGAAACTTGGTTACTATTCTACAAAGCTACCCCAATTAACCCCATCACAAAATGGTATTATTGTATTTTAGAAATCTTAAAATAAAAATATTAATTTAACATGTATATATAGTAATAAGCATAAAAAAATTGATACATGGATACTTTAGTAGATGTTGTTGTTTATAAAGAATACCATCTGATAAGTATTCCCATATATTCTCCCATGCAAAACGTGGTCGAGACAAATTATCAGACATTAGCATTGTTGCAAACAAAGCTCGAAGATAATAACCAGAACTCGAGTGACTTGTGTGACATCCGGTAATTTTCCGCTACCAAACTCAGTCTCGTTAAGTCTTGCATACACATGTCGTGAGCACGCACTAGTTTTCTTAGAAGTTGGTGACCTAATAATAACTAACTAGTAACAATTTAATTAATAAGTTGATTATAAACATGTGATTATATGATTCATGAATTGTAAATATTATTTGAGAATTTCGCTTTATAGCGTGATGACATGTGATATGTGATTTATGTGAAGTGTTTCTCTAGTTAGAATGTATGATTGTTATTAGATGATAATGATTCATTATTTGTCTTGTTAAAATTATTTAAAAATTGTTAGAAAGATTAAGTTTATAAAATTTAAACAAGGAGGGTTTATTTGGTAATTATCCCAAATCTTAATATTAAGGAAAATCAAACCCTAGCCCCTCCCCATTACCCTTGTCGCGGCTGAAGCACCCACACACACACACCTTGCGATTTTGATCTTGCAACAACAAGTTTCCACAGATTCCTAGTGTCATTCAAGCAATAAAAGTGATTAGCAAGTGTTAATCATCATCATTACATGTTTAAAGGTAAGTTCTAACAAGATTTTTATGGTTTTTGTTACTTGATGAACCCTAGTTCAAAAACTGTGAAGAAAAGTTGAAATTGATGATTGTTTGATGATGATATGTTGTTAGTTATGTTATATGAATGTTGAGTTATGATGATTATGCAAGAATTCCATGGTTTGATCATATAGTTCATACATTGCCTAAAGTAGAAACTTTTCTTCATGGGAATTCATGTTTTGATGATTGGTGTATGTTAAATGGGTTATTATGGTTGCTATAAACTAGATTAGGGATGTTATTAATGAATCTATGAACAAAATTTGATGAAAGTTTGGTTTTTGGATGCGACCTTCCTAAAGGGGAAACTTTGTTGATGTGACTTGCATGATTTTATGATTTGATCATGATTAGGATGTTAGAAGCATGCTAGAGTGATCATGGATGATGTTTAATGTGTTATGAAAGTTTGGTTTTTGGATGCCACCTTCCTAAAGGGTAAACTTTGTTGATGTGACTTGCATGATTTTGTGATTTGATCATGATTAGGATGTTAGGAGCATGCTAGAGTGATCATGGATGATGTCTAATTTGTTAGATTATGATAATTGGGTTATTTGGTTGATTAGTGAACTTTTGGGAAAATCTAGGTTTTTCTTGGAAAATGTGCAAGTGTACAAGTGTGGTGTTATGTACAAGTTAGGTATCATGATGAATTGTAATAGTTGATTATTATAATGTTAATATCTTGATTATATGAAGAGCTATTGGGAATGTGATGGTGAGTATCATACACACATCTGATATGAGGCCCCTACTTAGTAGGATTGGCAGGATTTGGGATGTTAGTTGTGAGTGGCTTCACATGGCATGTTGTGCGTGACTAATCTCAATGTGAATTGTTAGATGGGAATTATTTATATGAAACTTGATCATGATGGCTTATTGGGATTTGCATGTGTTGTATGATAACCTAAGCTAGTCTGGTGATCATGATGGGATTTAAGATTTATAATATGACTTATGTGCATAGTTGGTCTGATAATCCATGAATCATGATGGTTATTGTGATAACATATTTGGCTAAATAATAACTCAACTTAACATGTCACCAACAGGTCAAGCACGTCAACTAGGTCAGTTGTGTTATTGTGTTTCCTATCACTTGGGTCAACCTATTTATTAATCCCTTAGGATCTGTTAAGCCATTCTGGTCTTGTGTACTTACAAACTCACAGGTTCTAGGTAACCTTTGACGGGTTGACTTTCCGTTCCTTCGTAGCTAGCATTATTTTGTTATTGAAGCACCAGTTGAGTTCATGCCCCATTTTTTATACACTCTCTTTTGGGGGAGATAGCATACTCTTTTACGAACGCTTTATTACATAAGTTGTGTATAGTATAACATAATGTTATATACCACTGAAAGACCTCACACTTTTGGATCGTTAATTAAGAAAACTAGCGGGAAATCTTGGGTAGTATTACTGGGTCTGACAAGCCCCATCCGTAAGACTGGAGGTCAAGCGGGTGTGTAAGGCCCCGTTCCTGGAAACCTCACAGTTGGTCAATCATAGCATTAATTATATAAAAATACATACATATTATAGAACATAACAGCGGATTAATTTTAACAAAAGACATTCATGCATTAATATTTAATGTTGCCAAATAATACATCGTTGTATTTTAGGAGTTACAAAAGAATCGTTCAGTTGCATTATAAAACAAAAATATCATCATGCACAAATGGATGCCAGTCTTGCCCGCCAAGTAGCTTCACCCGCGTGCCATCCCCAACAACAAGTTACCTGCCAACTAAAAATGCATAAAAGTCAGTGTTGCTGAGCGAGTTCTAGTTTTAAAATATTAAAATACCTTGTTTAAATATATAAAATATATTTTTCTTAAAATACTTCTTTTCATAAATCCGTTATTTCCGTACGTGATCACACATCATACGTACAACAAGATAATATTCATTATTATCTTTCATCATTCTTCTCATTCATTTCGTACTTTTATCATTATCTTTCACTTTCTACCGAAACAATGCGCAATACCCTGAACATTGTGCATGAAGACCGGCAACTGGGCCGAAGTCTATAAATAGACCCCTAACATTGCGCACGAAGCCTGACCCAGTACCTAGGGCAAGCAACAAGGGTCCCATCAACCTCAAAGATTGACCCTACATGCATCCTCATGGGGTAGCTAACCCACACATAGTTGAGCTGACAACCCGTGGCTGTGAACCTCCTTTCATTTCGCTTGCAAGACTTTCATTCATTCGTTAAGTTTCATTTTTCATTATCATTAATCTTTCACTTCTTTATGATAATACTTTACGTATAAGAGCATAAACACACCACATAAAGTCACATAATAATACATAATATGGAACATAAAAACAGGCCATAAACAAGCATAATACCAACAAACATAACCACCAAAACATCCCAGGGTTAAACCCTAAAATTTCTATTTCCCAAAATTTCAAAAAATTTTCTAAGTCTTTTAGGCGCATGAGCAATATGTAGGCGCATGAGTACTATGCAGGCGCATGAGTACTATGCAAGCGCACCAACACTTAGGCGCATGAGAAAACTTAGGCGCATGAGCACTGCTTGGGCGCATGATCCTTACTTAGGCACATGAGCACTTAGGCGTCTGAGCAGTAGGCGCATGTGCTGGTACTATTTGAGCGCATGAACAACACTTAGACTACTGGGCAAAATTTCTAGGCGCATAAGGTACTGTTTGGGCGCATAAGAAAGGACTTAGGCATTTGAGCTTAATTTCAGGCGCATGAGCCCTATTTGGGTGCATGGGTAGCAGACATACGTATTTCTAAATTATTTCTAGTCCCAAACATCATTCTAACATGCTCATAACTTAAATCTATCATTCTAAGCACCTAAAACAAGCATAAATCCAAGAAATACAACCAACCAAACACAACATACTTACGGTTATCCTACATACAAGTTGTAAAACATTTTTACATGCATTTTCAACCCCAAAGAAGTTTAAAAACACAAAACCAGGGATCTAGAACTCACCAATTGCAGCCTTCAAGCAAAACTCCACCGAACTTGAGGGCACAAAGAGTTCAAACAACCTAAACACACCAAAACACACAACTAAGCACAAAGAACACATAAAAATCGGTCCCCAAGCTGAAAACTCAGCTGAAACCGAACCAAATACACAAGAAAATACTCACCTTAGCAAAATCAGCTTCTTTCTCTCTCTAGAAACGAGAGAACTTCTGTTCTTCTTCTTCTTTCTTGTTCCCAACTGAAAGCAGATGAAAAAAACCAGTAGCATGGGCGGCCATGCTCTTTTAAATAATAGAATAATAGTGTTTTATACTTTGTACACTTTACCCCCTCCACTTGTGTCCATTATCTTTTCTTTCAAGATACTTTTCTTTTCCTTTCTTTTTATTAAAATTTTCGGGTGTTACAGGGTGCAATATTGTCCTAAAGAACAAACATTCATCACGACCTGATATGTCGTGGCGGGAGTCAAACAAACAAACACAGTCAGTTTCGATCACGAAATCACTATGCTTATTACTTATGAATATAGACTAGCTATCTATTTCAATGCACTTACTTATATTTTAAAACTGTTATGGTTTATGATAAACTCATCTCCTGAACTCACCAACCGTCATATTGACACTTTAGTATGCTATTCTCAGGTCGTTAACACCAGTTGCCAGTAGGAGCACATCACAAGTCCAGTATGCATTTTAAAGCTTCATATTATGTCTTGACATTTGGTTTTCAATTTATATGTTTACAAACAATGGGTTGGCGCGTGTTTTGCCAATGTTACACTTTTAGTGCTTTGGGTTTGACTTATTTACAAGATGCTTCCGCACAGTTTTAAAGTTTTAAACTCTGGTTTGTTTTTAAATGTTTCATATAGTGTCGTTCTGAGTAACTAATGACTTAGATCCTGGTATGTTCACACGCCTCATGGTAACGCCCCGCATGTAGAATTTGAGAGTGTGACAACTTGCCTCTTCAATGCCTTCTATAATCTTAAGCAGAGTAAACAAGTGACACTAATCATTCAATTCTTTTAAAGCTTAATATCACATAATCAAAGATCAAGTGATGAACAAAAAAAATCTTATAATCGTTTCAAGATATGAATCATTTAATCTTGTTTTCAAAACAAATTCACCATCATTTGCTAACATAGTTTATTTAGAAAGCTAATATAGAGTTTCAAACCATGTTAAATAAATTATTTGGAAAGCTAAGATAGAGCTTCAAAACAAATTCATCATCATTTACCCAACTACATATACATCAAAACAATTTGCACATATCAAAAGAATTCCAATCAATAATAATATGACAATATACATAAAAACAAATAAAGAAGTTTAAAAAGTAGAAGCATATAATACCTCCTCAAAGATGGATTGTTAAAGCAGATCACCTTCAAATCAAAAATATGAATGAAAAATAATATTAATCAAAAAACACAATTGTAGAAAATGATAGGTTAAATCATAATCGTAGAGGCTGAAAGCTCAAATATAAAAATAAATAAATACCTTTTCTTGAAGAAAACTTGATGAAACCAAAGCCAAAATGAGAACATTGATGAAGTCTGTCGAATGCGCTATCATCAGAATTTATATAAGACACATCGCGAGTGTCGTAAAGCTGGGATGGTTTTGAAACCTTTCAAAATTGGGTATCATTTCATTTCCAAAGAAAGATACCCATGAATTCCTACAAATTGGAGAGGAGTCGATGAAGAAATCTCGTAATGTTTGTCAAGATTCGAATATAAACCAAGCATTTTATGGAAACACATAATTAAGGAATCAATTTCATAGGTGAAGAGAATCATAGATAATTTCTACAGTTTGTGTTGATGAATTATTTGAGAAAAGAATAACCATCAGGTGTGATTTCATTTCCAAAGAAAGATGCACTCTAATTTAGGGTTATATTTTCAATTTTTTTTCATATGTCAAATGAACCTAGACTAACACTAAGAATATATACATATTTAGGCGGGAATTGAAAAAGTAGAGCCTTAAGGGAAGGCCATGTGGCACTAAAGTTATTGTTTTATTAATAAGTGTATATATATATGTATATTTTATTGTCTCTTCTAGGTGCTCTTAAGAGGATTTTTATCATTTGAAGTGACAAACACATGTAACTTACCCTACGAGTACTTATAGTGACTCTTCTAGTAATGTAGCTTCCCGTTTGATTACTTCCAAATATAACAAATCTTCCATCATATGTTTTAAGATTCAACAAACATGATCTGCCACCAGTCATATGCTAAGAGCATCCACTATCCACAAAATATAAGTTATCATTGGTCTGTGAAAGCCCTACACATAGAGCAATGAGTTAGTGTTGAATGGGGATGTAGACCTGTTTAGTTTTGGGCCTTCTAAATTTATAAATAAACTCATTGAAATGAATTTTTGAGTCTTTGGTTTGGTGTTTTGAGTTGACTGCTTTGATTGGTGTCAGAATATGTTCTGCATATATCTTTGGCCTCCAAATCTTCTTTGCTTTTGGTGCCTTTGAAGTGCTAGAAGCTTTGACATTCCTATAGTAACAATGGAGTTCACAACGGAAGTCTAAGTTTGATTATACATCTAAACATACATTATATTTGTCATGCTTGATAATACCATTACATCAGTTTAACTATATTAGAGTTCTGAATCATTAGTAGCGCTCTAGACCTCTATTTCCTCATAAACTAGCCCGTAATCTCCAATTTCTGCAATCTCTTGGCACCTAGGATGTGTGTCCATAAAAATATAAAACATTTGGGACTCTGCATAAAGCTTGTGAGTTCATGAACATAGTATTCTTTAAGATTCAAAACATATTAGTATTGACTATTGCATCAAGCAGATACAACCATGGTAAACAGATAGGAACAGAAGCATAGTATAAATTCACATAATCAGGCTATGTATACAAACTCCACTGGCTAAAGCAGAATCATACAAGTAGCCCTCAAGCATCCTATCAAGCATTGCCACATATCACAGATGCTATTGATAGTCAATTCTTCAATTATTACCAGTTATCAGAACATCACATCCTGTTTTAGAAAAACAGTTCAGAGGAACTCACCTGTTTAGCAATTTCCCAATAGTTGATAACCTTTTCTAGTACAATCTGGTAATATCTCTAGATCCTGATATAGTTTAAGTAATCCTAGGTTAGGTAATGATACAACTAACTAGTTATTGTAATGGTTTGATATCGGTTTACGCTGCCTTATTTAAGCATGGGTAATCAGTCCATGCCTAACGAAGGCTAAGCTACCCAAAACCCACCACTAACAATAACCCTAACGCCTAAAATAATAATACTAATAATACTAATAATACTGAAACTACTCTTAATAATAATAATAATCTAAAATCTAAAATAAATAATAATTAACTTGACATAAACTTAAATGAGAACATAATTTAAAACTATCTATGATAATTTGATGTAGAGTCTCCCTACTCGCGCTCCTACCCGAGCTTTGAAAACGACTAATAACAATACCTAAGAAGGTATTGAGAACATGAGATTCTCTTTGGGTTAGAGCGTTCCCAAGAAAATTTATACCTAAAACTCAACCCTAAGGTTTTTTATTTATAGAAGCTCCTAAAGAGTACCTCAAGTTGTCTGCGTCGATGTGGGATAACTATTTCAAAAGAAATCGATGTGGGATTGCTTCAATTGCTTTCTGAAATATGAAAGTGTTATATTATATCATTATAATATTATATTATTATAATTAATTTAGCTGCTTAACTTGTTTTTCTTTTATAACTTTTAAAATATAACGTCTTATGAAATTTCAAATATGCCGTTGAGACGAGCTTATTTTTCTCTACAAGTCGATCCAAGTTTCGTTAAAAACGGATCACGTTTAAATAAAATATATTATTATATTTATATATATTTAAACGGTCTCTTACGAAAATAAATCTCGTCTTAAACTTTAAATTTAAAATAGTCATTTCACTCATTATAATTTTGAAGTGAAATGATAAACTCTATCAAATATAGTAAGATAGGCACATCTTAATGTGAGACTAATAGCGTTTGGTTAACATTTCTATCTTATAGTTTGATAGATAGGTAGAGAGTGTACTAATTTAGTAAGCCTATCATCCACTAGATAGGTGGTGTCATATACATAATTTAATTATTAAATTAACAAAGTCTATTGGTTATCTTTCACTTCCATTACAAGATTTAAGATTGTTGTATCTAGTTAGACAATTTCTAATGTTTCACCATAATATTTAAGTAGATAAAGAAATTTCCCTGCACGCCTTGTGATTGACCTTTGATTCCCGAATACCAATAATAATTCTTAAATCATATTACAAGTTATTACTACCTGTGTGTGCTCTATATTTTGATTTATGGGCTTCATTTAGTATCATATCTTGTAACATGCTATGACTCAAAACTCATATATGATTATGGAGTCTTAAGATACTATCACTTCTATATCTTAATAGTTTTCTTCTACCAATCCTTCATTGCTTCTTAATGTGATTTTCCATCAATGATTTTTTTCTTGTGAATTTCAATTTAGTCTAAGAGGTTTATCTTAATATTATTTGTAGATATTCAAATTTTAGTGATTAGGCCCATTCTTGTTTATAAAGTGCACCAGTGATTAACTTTGCTCTTTCCTGGATGGTATCGTATATCATAGTTGTAGTTACTTAACAATTCCTCTCATTTTCACTAGTGTTTAGAAAAACTTAAATAAATCTCCAATAATAATCTTCAAATCTCAAAATCTTTAAAATCATGTGGATTTTTTTTTCATTTCTTAATTTTGCTTGTTCTTAGCACGTGTTACTTGTTTGTCTTACTTATTGAACATATGGACTATAAATTAAACTTTACATATATAAAATTTATATTTCAAGAATTAACGTAAAGTTTTTTTCTTGCTTATGCAATCTAGGATTTCTCTAAGATGATCCTCATGATCTTTTTTATCCTTAGAATGTATATCTGAATGTCATCACAGTAGAAGATAATAAATTACCCAAGTAAGGCTTATAAACTTTGACATAAGATCTATGAATATCTTAGGTTCACTGGTCAATTCAAATAGCATCACCAATAAATTATAGTGATCATATCATATTCTAAAATTGGTCTTAGGTATGTTTTCAAACCTTTTTTTTTCTTCACAGTGTTCATGACATATGCTAGATCAATAATGTATTATTTTCTTAAAAATTTAGGGACTTCAGTCATAGTGATAATTGTGACATCCGGTAATTTTCCGTTACCAAACTCCGTTAGTTCCGTTAAGTCTTGCATACACGTGTCGTGAGCACACACTAGTTGTCGTTGAACGTTGGTGACTTAATAATGATTAGTAATGATAAACTGATAATGATTTAACTAATGATGTGATTATTAAGTTGTGCTTATGTGCTTACGCGATTTAAATATTATTTGTGAATTTTATCGCGTAATGTGAAAACGTATGTATTTAATTCGTGAATCATGTGGCTAGTGAAAATAATTTATTGAATTATTATTATTGATTAATAATGTTTGTATTATTAAGTTAAAACCTTTTAAAAAGAGTTTAAAAGCTTAATTTTTTTATAAAATACATTTGCAAGGGTTTAAAGGGTAATTACCATAAAATAATTAAACAAAAAGGAAAAACACAAACCCTAATCACCCATCGGCCGCGACTCACCCTCTACACACACACACTTCGATTCCAGCCTTGAACAAGCAAGAAACCCACGGATTTGATCGATTACAAGTATTACAACACGTTGGAAACATCGAATCTTGTTCATTACACGTTTAAAGGTTAGATTTTTACATGTTTTTCAAGGTTTTTGATGTTGGCCGAGGGTTGGTGTTTGAAATCTGAAACTGAGTGTCGATTACATGTTGATTGTTGATGTTATGATGTTAGTTAGGTTATATTGATGCTAGTTTACGTTGATTGTGCAAGAAAGCTTCGATTTTGATGCGTTGTTCATAGGTTACTAATAATAGTAACTTTAATTGCAAGAATATGGTGATTGGATGATGAATTGATGTTGTTAAAGTGTTTATCATGTTATGGGGATGTTAGAATGATGATGTTGATGCTAGAAACCTAAGAATGGATGTTGTAGTTCATATGTTACCAAAAGTAGAAACTTTTGGTTTTGAAGATTGATGAATCATGATGATTTGATGTGTAGAACATGTCTAGATGATAGCATGAGTTTGAATTGGTATATTGTTAATGAACGTGAATGTATTGGGTGTTAGATAGATTTTGGGATGCACTTTCCCAAAAGGGAAACTTTATTTGCACAAAATCTTGAATATGATGAATTGGGCATGTTTGTGACTTTTGGATCATGTTAGCATGTTCATGGATGATTTCTAATATGGTAGAATGCATTGTTTGGGTTGTAATAGATCATGGTTGAACATTTTGGTTGATGTGGACTCTGTGGAATAATGTGATGATGGTTATACACGAGTGCGAATCTGAGGCCCCTACTTAGTAGGATTGGCAGGGTTTAGGGTGTGAAGTCGTGAGTGGCTTCACATGGCATGTTATGCATGATTTGACTCTATATATGATGCATTAGTTATGGTATAGTTATGTTGAACGTGATGATTATTTGAGATTCGCATGACTTGCATGAAAATCTGGTTTTATGATTATCTAGGAAGTACATGTGGTTAATGAAGTGATATATGTAAACAACTTGCATGATAATCATGTGTGATGAACTATTATATTTGATTGAATGGAATTTCACCAATAATGTCACCAACGGGTCAAACGGGTCAACTGGGTCAATGTGTTTTGTTTTTCCAAAACCTTGAGTTCTTTGGTTTATAGAGCACTTAGGGTTTCATTATGATTCTGTGTACAGGTACTTATGTACTTGCGTGTTCTATGTGACCTCTGAAGGTTGTCTTTCCACACTCTCTATCAAGTTAAGCTCTTAAGTCTTTGTTTTGCACACCAGGTGAGTTCATTCCCCACTCTTTTTCATACTCTCTTCTGGGGGAGATAGCATACTGGTTTTACAAATGCTTTATTTATATGAGTTATGTATAGTATAATATAGTGCTGAATACCATGAAAGTCCTCACACTTTCGGATTGTTAATAATGATGATTACCGGGAAATCTTGGGTAGTACTACTGGGTTTGACGAGCCCCACCTGTGCGACTCGAGGTCAAACGGGTGCAATTTTGTCCTAACACGAACATCGTCACGACCTGGTAAGTCGTGACGGGAGGCAACAAACGAAACACAGTTAGCTTTTAGTATGCTATTCTCAGGTTGAGGTTACCATTGTGTTGACTCTTTTAGTATGCTATTCTCAGGTTGAGGTTACCATTGCCTAGAAGCACGTGCATGGGTCAGCATCATTGTAGATGTCAGCATGATTGAAACTTTGTTTTAGTTTGGTTATTAAACATCTAAGTATTTGTTAGTATTACTTTGGGCGCGTGTGTTTGTGCATTTTACATTATATTGCTTTACTTTGGTCTTTCTGGTTTATAACGCTTCCGCATATTTTAAAGTTAAACTCTGATTTTGGATGATTGTTCATATAGAGTCGTTCTGAGTAACTAATGACTGAGATCCTGGTATGTCACACGCCTCGCGGTAAAACCCCGCACGTGGATTTTGAGGGTGTGACAGATTGGTATCAGAGCCATTGGTTATAGGGAACTAGGTTGCATACACACACTAGACTATAACCGCATAATTTTTAGTTACTTGACACTTATTCTTTACTGTATACTCATTGGCATACGCATCACGTACTTCATAGCATGGCATCGCCGTCCCGAAATTTAGGCAAGAGACCTGCGCGATCTGAGTCACCTCCTACTTCTCCTGTACCTGATAGGGGATTTAACTGGCCCTGACATCCTTATCCTCCTGGCGAGATAGACTGGGATCAGCCTTTCATACCGCCTGAGCTCGATCCTCCGCGAAACTGAGATTTCTACCCCACCTACATAAGCTGTATGGCTTATAGAGAGCGTGTACCACCAATTGCTCCTACTCGACCTAGGACTAGGTCATCGACAGCCTTTACATTGCCTACTCTTCCTACCTTGGACATTCCTCTTGAGCAGGCATTTGCAGCTTTGGTAGCCACTCTAGACACAGAGCGACAGCGTATCCGAGGACTCACTGATGAGAACACTGCCTTACGATCTGAGATGACGGAGGAGTATTGCCCCCGAAACGAAGTGTAGAAGCTAGAGATGGAATTCTGGCAATTTAAAATGCAAGGCTCAGATATTGAAGCCTACACGATCCGTACTCATGAGTTGGCCACACTATGCCCGAGAATGGTTAAAGAAATGCACAAGAGAGTCGAGCACTACATACGTGGACTGGTGCCCAAGATTCAGAGTATGGTAACTGCTTCCAACCCCACTACCATACAGCAGGCTATTTGGTCAGCCCACAGGCTGACTGACCAGGCGGTCGAGCAAGGACGGTTACCCAAACAGGGCGCGGTTGCTAGTGTGCCTGACAACAAATGAAAGTGGGAGAACATTAGTAACAAAGGCTCATCCTCCAGTAACCAGCCACAACAACAACAGCCGTATGTACAACAACACCCACTACCCCAGCAACAAAGGAGGTTTGATAACAACAGAAATTTCAATCAGTCATCCTCGGCATCATAGGGATAAGGAGGCTATGTGGGGAAACGTACCAAGTGCAACCGATGCAACTACCATCACACCGGCAGGTGTGACAACTTCCGATGCCAAAGTTGTGGTAAAGTTGGGCATACAGCGAAAGACTGCCGGGGTAAACTGATGAAGAAGCCTCAATAATCTCAAGAAACTCCGAAAGGTTGCTTCGAGTGCGGAAAAGAAGGCCATTACAGACGCAATTGTCCACAGCTTAGGAGGAATGGAAATGGCGGGAACAACACTAGCAATAACAACAACGACAACAACAATAACAACAACAATGGCAATGGTAATAACAATGGTGGCAACAACAATGGAGCCAAAGGTAGAGCTTTCGTTATTGGCTCAGGTGAGGCTCTAAACGATCCTACAACAGTAACTGGTAAATTCTCGGTTAATGGTCGTTTTGCTATCGTATTATTTGATACTGGAGCCGATAGAAGCTTTATTTCCACTAAGTTTAGTAGTCTTTTAAGTGATATGCCTTCAACATTAGAATCTACGTACACCATAGAGTTAGCTGACGGTAAACAGATTCACGTGACACATATCCTTAAAGGCTGTAAGATAGAACTTGCTGGTCATACCTTCGACATAGATCTCATGCCTATCACACTTGGGAGCTTCGATGTACTAGTCGGCATGGATTGGCTTTCTGACAAGCAAGCGGAAGTCATATGTCACGAGAAGGTTATACGGATTCCTAACGGCGAAGAAATTCTCTCGGTTAAAGGTGATAGGAGTGGTGCAGTGATGGGCATCATCTCGTTCATGAAGGCATAGAAGTTGTTACGAAAAGGTCGTCTAGCCATATTAGCACTTATCACTGACAAACAGCAGAGGAAAAGAAGATAGAAGATATCCCCGTGGTTTGTGAGTTTTTCAAGGTGTTTCCGGAGGACCTGCCTGGACTACCACCTCATCGGAAAGTTGAGCTCCAGATTGATCCGACTCCAGGAGCCGCTCCGATTGCAAGAGCACCTTACCGGTTGGCTCCAAACGAACTGCAGGAATTATCTGCTCAACTCCAAGAACTGTTGGATAAAGGATTTATCTGACCCAGTTCGTCGCCCTGGGGAGCGCCAGTTCTGTTTGTCAAGAAGAAGGACGGTACATTTCGAATGTGCATTGACTATAGGGAACTGAACAAGGTTACGATTAAGAATAGATATCCCTTACCTCGTATAGATGATTTGTTTGATCAACTACAAGGATCAAGCTATTATTCTAAGATTGATCTGAGGTCTGGGTATCATCAGCTAAGAGTTCGGGAGGAGGACATTTCGAAGACTGCCTTTTATACATGTTACGGTCACTACGAGTTCTTAGTCATGCCATTCGGGTTGACGAATGCACTAGCGGTATTCATGGACCTCATGAATCACGTGTGAAAACCCTATCTTGATCAGTTTGTTATTGTCTGTATCGATGACATATTGATCTACTCAAGGATAGAGGAAGAACATGGAGAGCACTTACGGTTAATCTTGGAATTACTTAAAAAAGAACAACTGTACGCTAAATTTTCTAAATGTGATTTCTGGATACGCGAAGTGCAATTTTTGGGTCATATTGTTAACGAGAAAGGAATACATGTTGATCCGACAAAGATTGAGGCGATAAAGAATTGGTCGGTTCCTAAGATGCCAAGTGATATATGACAGTTTCTTGGGCTGGCAGGATACTATCGACAGTTCATCTAAGGATTTTCTAAGATTTCTCAACCCCTCAAAGCTTTGACTCACAAGGGAATGACGTATAAATGGGGCGAGAGTCAAGAATCTACTTTCCAGTTGCTGAAACAGAAACTGTGTAGCGCACCGATATTAGCGTTACCGGAAGGAAGTGACAATTTTGTGGTCTATTGTGACGCTTCCATTCAAGGACTTGGGTGTGTATTGATGCAGCGGGATAAGGTAATAGCTTACACCTCTAGACAACTAAAGGTCCATGAGAAGAACTATACCACCCATGACTTGGAATTGGGTGCGGTAGTTTTTGCCTTAAAGATCTGGAGACACTACTTGTATGGTACCAAATGCACTATTTACACCGATCAGAAGAGTCTTTAGCACATCTTTGAGCAAAAGGAATTGAACATGAGGCAAAGACTTTGGGTAGAGCTACTGAACGATTATGATTTGCCATCAGATATCATCCGGGGAAAGCAAATGTAGTCGCTGACGCGCTGAGTAGGAAAGAAACTGCTAAGCCTCGACATGTGCGAGCTTTGCAACTTACCATTAGCACACAGTTACCTGAACAAATCTGAGAGGCTCAGACCGCAGCTCTGAAAGCAGAAAACATTGGGTCCGAATCCTTACGAGGAATGGACAAACAGCTTGAAGTGAAAGCGGATGGGATTCGTTATTTCATGGACAGACTCTGGATACCTCTACACAGAAATCTGAGAGACTTGGTCATGAGTGAGGCACACAAGTCTAAGTACTCTATACATCCTGGATCTGACAAGATGTATCATGATCTGAAGGCGTACTATTGGTGGCCTAATATGAAAGCGAATGTAGCTACCTATGTGAGCAAGTGTCTGACCTGCTCAAAGGTAAAAGTGGAGTATCAGAAACTATCTGGGTTGTTGCAACAGCCTGAGATTCCTATGCGGAAGTGGGAACAGATCTCAATGGATTTCATTACCAAGCTACCTCAGACTCCTACTGGTTGTGACACGAAATGGGTTATTGTGGATCGATTAACAAAATCTGCTCATTTCTTGGCAATAAAGGAAATAGACAAAATGGAGAAGTTAACCCGACTTTATTTGAAGGAGATATTTTCAAGACATGGTGTACCGGTTTCAATTATTTCTGACCACGATGGTCGTTTTACATCGCACTTCTGGCAGTCATTACAGAGATCTTCAGGTACGCTGTTAGACATGAGTAATGCTTATCACCCGCAAACCGATGGTCAAAGTGAGCGTACTATACAGACGTTGGAGGACATGCTACGTGCTTGTGTGATTGGCTTCGGGAATAACTGGGAAGTTCACCTACCATTGGTGGAATTTTCTTACAACAACAATTATCACACTAGCATAAAGGCAGCACCTTTTGAAGCTTTGTATGGGAGAAAATGTAGATCACCAGTTTGTTGGGCTGAAATTGGTGATAGCCAGCTAACGGGTCCTGAGTTGGTACACGAGACCACTGAGAAGATTGTACAAATAAGGAACCGTATGGCTGCAGAGCGCGACAGACAGAAAAGTTATACTGATAAGCGACGGAAACCTCTAGAGTTCTAGGTTAGTGACAAAGTCTTATTGAAAGTCTCACCGTGGAAAGGCATGATTCGGTTTGGTAAAAGAGGAAAACTAAATCCGAGATACGTTGGACCGTTTGAGATATTGGAAAGAATAGGTCCAGTGGCCTATCGACTAGCCTTACCTGATTCATTGAGTGGAATCCATGATGTATTCCATGTTTCAAATCTGAAGAAGTGCCTAACGGATGAAACGATGATCGTACCGCTTGAGGAAGTACAAGTAGATGAACAATTACGCTTCATTGAGGAACCAGTCGAGGTGATGGATCGTGAGGTAAAGACACTTAAGCAAAGCAAGATACCCATAGTCAAGGTTCGTTGGAACTCGAGATGTGGACCAGAATTCACATGGGAACGTGAGGACCAGATGAAGCTTAAGTATCCTCAACTATTCGAAAAGACGGTGCCAGCCGGAGAAGGTATCGATTTAAATTTCGGGATGAAATTTCTTTCAACATGGGGATGATGTGACAACTTACCCGAAACTCACTCGATTACTTTGTGCCAATGCAGTAGACCAGTGATGGAACACATACCATGTAACACAATTTTCGGGACGAAAGTTCTTTCAACATAGGGATAATATGACATCCGGTAATTTTCCGTTACCAAACTCCGTTAGTTCCGTTAAGTCTTGCATACACTTGTCGTGAGCACACACTAGTTGTCGTTGAACGTTGGTGACTTAATAATGATTAGTAATGATAAACTGATAATGATTTAACTAATGATGTGATTATTAAGTTGTGCTTATGTCCTTACGTGATTTAAATATTATTGTGAATTTTATCGCGTAATGTGAAAACGTGTGTATTTAATTCGTGAATCATGTGGCTAGTGAAAATAATTTATAGAATTTGTTTGTATTATTAAGTTAAAACCTTTTAAAAAGAGTTTAAAAGCTTAATTTTTTTATAAAATACAAATTGCAAGGATTTAAAGGGTAATTACCATAAATTAATTAAACAAAAAGGAAAAACACAAACCATAATCACCCATCGGCCGTGACTCACCCTCAAGACACACACACTTCGATTCCAGCCTTGAACAAGCAAGAAACCTATGGATTTGATCGATTACAAGTATTACAACACATTGGAAACATCGAATCTTGTTCATTACACGTTTAAAGGTTAGATTTTACATGTTTTTCAAGGTTTTTGATGTTGGCCGAGGGTTAGTGTTCGAAATCTATAAATGAGTGTCGATTACATGTTGATTGTTGATGTTATGATGTTAGTTAGGTTATATTGATGCGAGTTTACGTTGATTGTGCAAGAAAGCTTCGATTTTGATGCGTTGTTCATAGGTTACTAATAATAGTAACTTTAATTGCATGAATATGGTGATTGGATGATGAATTGATGTTGTTAAAGTGTTTATCATGTTATGGGGATGTTATAATGATGATGTTGATGCTAGAAACCTAAGAATGGATGTTGTAGTTCATATGTTACCAAAAGTAGAAACTTTTGGTTTTGAAGATTGATGAATCATGATGATTTGATGTGTAGAACATGTCTAGATGATAGCATGAGTTTGAATTGGTATATTGTTAATGAACGTGAATGTATTGGGTGTTAGATAGATTTTGGGATGCACTTTCCCAAAAGGGAAACTTTATTTGCATAAAATCTTGAATATGATGAATTCGGCATGTTTGTGACTTTTGGATCATGTTAGCATGTTCGTGGATGATTTCTAATATGGTAGAATGCATTGTTTGGGTTGTCATAGATCATGGTTGAACATTTTGGTTGATGTGGACTCTGTGGAATAATGTGATGATGGTTATACACGAGTGCGAATCTGAGGCCCCTACTTAGTAGGATTGGCAGGGTTTAGGGTGTGAATTCGTGAGTGGCTTCACATGGCATGTTATGCATGATTTGACTCTATATATGATGCATTAGTTATGGTATAGTTATGTTGAACATGATGATTATTTAAGATTCGCATGACTTGTATGAAAATCTGGATTTATGATGATCTAGGAAGTACATGTGGTTAATGAAGTGATATATGTGAACAACTTGCATGATAATCATGTGTGATGAATTGTTATATTTGATTGAATGGAATTTCACCAATAATGTCACCAACGGGTCAAACGGGTCAACTGGGTCAATGTGTTTTGTTTTTCCAAAACCTTGAGTTCTTTGGTTTATAGAGCACTTAGGGTTCATTATGATTCTGTGTACAGGTACTTATGTACTTGCGTGTTCTATGTGACCTCTGAAGGTTGTCTTTCCACACTCTCTATCAAGTTAAGCTCTTAAGTCTTTGTTGTGCACACTAGGTGAGTTCATGCCCCACTCTTTTTCATACTCTCTTCTGGGGGAGATAGCATACTGGTTTTACAAACGCTTTATTTATATGAGTTGTGTATAGTATAATATAGTGCTGAATATCATGAAAGTCCTCACACTTTCGGATTGTTAATAATGATGATTAACGGGAAATCTTGGGTAGTACTACTGGGTCTGACGAGCCCCACCTATGCGACTCGAGGTCAAACGGGTGCAATTTTGTCCTAACACGAAAATCGTCACGACCTGGTAAGTTGTGACGGGAGGCAACAAACGAAACACAGTCAGCTTCAATCGCGAAATCACTAAGATTATTACTTGTGAATATAGATTAGCTCTATTTCAACACCTCTTAATTTTGCAACCAATTAACATCCCCACCAATAACTAACAATAACAATAACCCAAGTAAATCCAATGCTAAAGAAACTGGTTTAATCATTTTGCAGGATGGTACTTGTGACTAGAGCATCTATGAGAAAGAAGTTCTTGCTGAAAATCAAGCACTAATGGCCAACATGGAAAACAAAGTTCCTCCAATGGCTACTGAGGTAAGAGAAAGGTTATGTTCTCCTACTTTCATAGATGAGGTAGAAAGATATAGATCACATGCTCAACAGTTAGTAGATAAAGTAAAAGAAACACTGCTTTTAAACGAATCATATGTAAGAGAACATAAACTTTATCAAGTCAAAATAAATTCTTTACAAACAGACTTAGATAAACTTGTTTCTAAAAATTACAACTTAAAGGCACAAGTTGAGCATTTGACTGCATCATTAACAAAATCTATGTCAGATCATGCATCTACTGAGGTGAAACTGCAGAAATTCCAACTGTCAGCACATCAGTATGAAAATTTGCTAAATTCTCAGATTGAGAATAAGCACAAAACAGGGTTGGGATTTCATGCAGTTCCACCACCAGTAAATGATAACTATACTTCTCTACCATAATCTATGACAAACAGTATTTCAAATCATTTTGCGTCTAGTATCTTGTTTGAGTCTGAATATAAAACTGATGACAATCTAACTAATGACACTGAAACTGATTCATCAGAATTAGAACATTCAAATCAAAGCACATCAGAATTTGATCATGACAATTGTGATGATCTAGATGATACTATTGAATCTGACCATGCTGGTGTGGTTAAGGGAAAAATTCATGTGAAAGAACACACAATTCCAAAAGTGTTAAATGAACCTAAACTACCCTATCCACCAAAACAAAGAAACCTACTGAAAACAATTCACAAAAGAATTGAACAATTAAGTGAAGGTTTACAAGAAACCAATAAACAAACAAAAGAAAAACCAGCAAAAAGAACCTCTGAAGAAAAGGCTGTGACTTCAATGGATCATCTACGGAGGAGGTCTGTCAAATCCACAAAAGCCATGAACAATCAAAAAGGCAGAGGCAAGGATTCTTCAACAGCAAAAATGGAGAAAGAGCATAAGCTACACAAAGCTACCATCAAGAAAAAGGAGAACTTGCAGAAAAAGGCTAAGGCTAAAGCTGTCTCCGAGAGTGACTCTGAAGACATGTACTGTAAATGGTGTGATATGCACAACCACAGTATAGAGGACTGCTATTTTAGCAGCTATTGCTTAATATGCAATATGAACAATCATATGACCACTGAATGTTATTTCAATAAGTATTGTGCTATTTACAACAAAAATAATCACTCTACACAAGACTATTTCTTCAACAATAAAAATAAAACAAAGATCCTGAAGAAGAAGAAAGCTGAATCCTCTGACTCAGATTCTCAATCTTCAGAAGAAGTCAACTGTCCTGCTAAACATCAAAAACAACAAAGTAAACAAAAAGGTTCCAACAAAAATGAACAGACAAACAAAAGGACAGAAAAACAGAAAGTGCAAAGAAGGACTCCACACAAGAAGGTGGAACTTGCAGGAGAGGATGACTTCTTTGATCACTTTGACAAAGGCAAACATATGCAACAATCAAAATCAAGGGATGTAGAAACATTCTCTACTTTATCTACATCAAAGAAGGATTCTGCAAAGAACAAAATCACTGATGAAGTTAGCACAAACAAAGATGAAACAAACCTCAACTTCATCCCCAACCACGAGCAAACACAAAACAAAACATAATGAACCATCAGACAACAAAACTAACATAGAAACTTCAAGACTCATACATGAGAAAGTTACTATTTTAGATAACAACGGCAAGCCCAAGACCATTAAGGCTTGGGCTCCTAAGTCTAACTGATCTCATTTTGTTTTGCAGGAACATCCAAGAAGGGCTGACAACAAGTGGTATGTTGACAGCAGCTGTTTCAGACACATGACAGGAAACTGTACCCTTCTACAGGACTTCAATCACAAAAATGCTTCATATGTAGCATTTGGTGAGGATAAAAAAGGACGTAAAATCACTGGGGAAGGGATAGTAACTAATGGAGTATTAAAATTTGAGAAAGTCAATTTTTGTGAAAATTTGCAATTTAACTTATTAAGTGTTTCTCAAATTTGTGATCAAAATTATACAACATTCTTTGATAATTCTGATTGTTACATCCTTAAACCTGGTTTTAAAATTCTAGAACAATGGATCCTTCTTAAAGCACCAAGAAAAGGTAATACATATGTGTTGGACATGAACAACACATTATTAACAAGCAAGGAGACTTGCCTGATATCTAAATCATCAGAAGATGAGTCACAATTGTGGCATAGAAGGCTAGCTTATTCCAACATGAAAAACATGAATAAACTGGTGAAAAATGACCTAGTCATTGGTATTCCTAAGAAAGAATTTTATTGTTCCAACCACTGTTTATCATGTTATAAAGGGAAACAACATAAAGTTTCCCATAAAATAAAAACAATTAACACAAACACAACACCACTAAAGTTACCGCACATGGATCTTTTTGGTCCCACTAATGTGTTAAGCATTGGCAAAAGGCAGTACTGTTTGGTGATTGTTGATGATTTCACTAGATTTACTTGGGTATTTTTCTTAAAACATAAAAGCAAAACATCAGAAATTTTAATGGAGTTCATCAGTAAGATAGAAAATCAACTTGATCTAAGAATCGAGATACTGAGAAGTGATAATGGAACTGAATTTGTTAATTATGTCTTAGACTCATTTTGCAGGGATAAAGGCATAGCTAGGCAATTTAGTGCTCCAAGAACTCCTCAACAGAATGGAGTTGCTGAAAGAAGAAACAGAACTCTAATTGAAGCAGCAAGAACAATGCTAGCTGACTCACATCTGCCAATAACATTTTGGGCAGAAGCTGTGAACACAGCCTGCACTGTTCAAAACAGAACTTTGATTGTCAAAGAACATAACAAAACACCCTATGAACTTCTGTTTAAAAGAAAACCTTTTATAGGATATCTTAAAGCTTTTGGGTGATATGTATATGTATTAAACACAAAAGAACAGTTAGGAAAATTTGCTGAAAAAGCCTATGATGGTTTCTTTGTTGGTTACTCATCAACATCTAAATCATATAGAGTCTGCATTCCACATGATAACATAGTGGAAGAAACTCCTAATGTATCCTTTGATGAATCCTTATTCCCACAGTTTATGAAAGGATCATCTTGGCTATTTGATATAGATGCATTAACTAACTCATTTAACTCTGGTTATCTTAATATGACAGGTGCTGCGGATACATGTTATCCCTATGTTCCTCCAAATATGGGTGTACCATTGACAGCTGATCCACCAAGAGTCATTACCTTAGAAAACCAAAGTGATAATGATCCTAGTACATCAGCACAAAAACACAAAAATGGTTCAGACGTTTTTGCTCCATGCACATCATCAGCAATACCCTCTACTTCCGTAGATGTCTCTACTTCCATAGATATCCCTACTGCAGATGTTGAACGGAGACCCCCCAAAAATCAAACCATATCAAAAAATCATCCAACACCATTGTCACACACAGATATGCCTTGGACAGAGACCATAGCTGATCAAGTACCTGCTACGGAAGACATGTCCACTACCCCGGATGACATACATGTTCCTGCGGAAGCTCAGACAGCTGCACCAGAAAATGAGATGAACTATTTTGTTGACTCCCCATCTCAAATACCCTCATCTCCAACAACCAACATCACAAACCTGGATTCATCCATCCAAGTTAATGATGTACCAACAGTTAGAACACATAAGTATCACCCAATTGATAACATGATAGGTGACCTCAACAGCAGAACTACTAGAAGACAAGGGGGAGCTACAAACACTTGTCTATTCTCTTGTTTTCTATCTCAAGTAGTTCCACCCAACATCACAGAAGCTTAAAAGATAACAGTTGGATTGAAGCAATGCAAGAAGAACACAGCAGTTCAAGAAATAGAAGGTGTGGAACCTAGTTGATCTCCCTGAAGGCCAATATCCTATTGGCACAAGGTGGTTATTCAAAAACAAGCTAGATGATAAGGGAATAATAATCAGAAACAAAGCAAGACTAATTGCTCAAGGCTACACACAAGAGGAAGGCATAGACTATGATGAAGTCTTTGCACCAGTTGCAAGAATTGAGGCAATTAGAGTGTTCTTGGCATATGCATCATATAAGAAGTTAACAGTTTATCAAATGGATGTAAAGTGTGCCTTCTTATATGGTAAGATTGATGAAGAGGTCTATGTATCTCAACCACCAGGCTTTGAGGATCCTGACTATCCTCATAGAGTATATAAGCTTGATAAAGCTTTATATGGACTTCATCAAGCACCAAGAAAATGGTATGAAACACAGTCCAAGTTTCTTCTAAAACATGGATACAAGAAAGGAAGAATTGACCAGACACTCTTCCTCAAACATGAACACCAAGACCTCTTAGTTGTTCAAATATATGTTGATGACATCATATTTGGATCAACAAACAAGAGACTTTGTGAAGAGTTTGAAGCCTTAATGCAATCTGTGTTTCAGATGAGTTCAATGGGAGAATTAACTTTCTTCTTAGGATTACAAGTTTATCAGAGAAACACAGATGGCATCTTCATCAATCAAGAAAAGTATATCCTTCAAATATTAAAGAAATATAACCTTGCAGACTGTACATCATGCAAAACACCAGCATCTACTATAGATAAAATTGTACCAGATCCAACAGGGAAATCTATTGATCAAAGATTATATAGATCTATGATAGGATCCTTAATGTACTTAACTGCTAGTAGACCTGACATAATGTTTGATGTGTGTGTGTGTGCTAGGTATCAAGCAGATCCAAAAGAGTCTCATTTGAATGCAGTAAAAAGAATATTCAAATACCTCAAAGGGAAACCATCACTTGGACTCTGGTATCCCAAAGAAGGAGACTTCAAGCTTTACTCCTATTCAGACAGTGACTACGGAGGATGCAACAACAACAGAAAATTACAACTAGTGGATGTCAATTTATAGGATCAAGACTTGTGTCATGGCAGTGCAAAAAGCAGACAAATGTCTCAGTATCCACAGCTAAGGCTGAGTACATAGCTGCTTCAGCTGGCTGCTCTCAGGTTCTTTGGTTGCAAAACCAATTACTTGATTATGGTTACAATTTTCTTCAAACTCCTATACATGTTGAGAACTCAACTGCTATGTTTATAACTACTAATCCAGTACAACATAGTAAAACTAAGCACATAGAAATTAGATATCATTTTCTAAGAGACTGCTCAGAAAAAGTCTAATTAAGTTGGTCAAAGTAGATACAATAAATCAGCTTGCTGATTTATTCACTAAGGCATTTGATTCTCAGATTTAACTTCTTAATAGAATCATTAGGCATGATCAACCTAGAATAAGTTCATCATATCAACAATAGACATAGGTATGTACCAACTGTGAACATATGAGACCACTTATGTAAGGCACAGATATACTAAGGACATGATAGTATGATATAACTGACATATATCCTGCTTTCAAATTAACAACTCTCTACTGATCCGATGTGTTGGATATGTGAATAGGTTCATATTAAGTGGAAAATCAGGTATGACATGCTCAACTTAAATTTCAGATGACTTCTTATGACGAAGTCATTGTGAGTTGTATACTAAGTAAGTCTAATCCGGATGTGCAAACTTCATTGCCCATGCACACTTACTATGTTGTAACACCTTATAACCTCTATCTTTGCGCATCTTGACTCTCTGTTTTGCGTAAGCAAAGACCTGAGTCATGGGTCACCTCTATTTTACGTGAGTAAATACCTGGTGACCTGATGCAAATCATAAAACTCCAAACAGGAGCTGCTCTCAAAAGAATCCAAAACTAAAAATATACAAAGAGCATGAATAAACTATCAGCATTAATAAGATTTCAAATAAATCTTAAGATAGAGCTTATAATCTACGGAACATGGGTCAAGTGTGATAACTTGATGGATTGGGCAGTTTCTGGAACGGACACACTTTCGCAACATCTTGCATGATGCACTCATCTCTGTTCATCACTAAACTAACCACAACATGATAATAAGCATGACATACTCGACATACACTATTGTTTGAACTTCTGCGGATCACAAATATTTGCAATCTGCACTAGATCAAGTAGTTAACAAACCTAAATCAGCAGGAGTGTGTTAGTGTCATAGTATGATCCTTCTTTCTTTTATGTGTTTATTCTGTTAGTCAATGTAACTGTTCACATGAACTTTTCTTATTAAATTTTTGATAAATTCTTAAGTTTCTGATTCATCACAAATTTAGGGGGAGTAATAAGTTCATTAAAACCTATGTTAAACATACTGAGTTGAAGAAAACTAGAACTTGAGCACTAACTTGGCTGCAGGCTGAAGGATATATGCAACAGGAAGCTACCACTTATACACAATTGACATGAAGCAAGTCACAAGGTCCAATAGCAAAACATCAAATGAATTGACCATGAGTCAATTCATACAAAGATACAACATAGACAACATTAAGTTTTCCTTCGGAAGATTCAGAAGACATCAAGTTTCCTTCGGAAGACATTTTTTCTTTCAGAAGATAACTTGATAACTTGTCTTCAAAAGTTTGGTGAACTTAATTATCCGGAGAATTCCTACGGAAGATAGAATGTCAACTTCCGCAGGTGCAATGCGGAAGAAAGACATTATAATTTCCATAGATGTAATCTCCGTAGATAACCATACCTTGCTTTGCTTTATTAATTGTTTGGATATTAATTGTTCTTTGCCTTACTAATTGTTTAATTACTAAGTGCATAGTTATTAATTATCCATAGTTATTAATAGGCATAGTTAATACTTTGAGGGGTAAAGTGTAAAATCGAGGAGAGATTAAGTGCAACTGGGTCCCACTGAAATAGGATAAGGTCAAAAGGTAAAACCTCGGAGGGGCTAAGTGTAATTGAAAGGCTGTCTGAAAAGGTATATATAGGGGCTTCGACCGTTGGCCTTTCTATCACTTTCAAAAATTCCCCAAATCAAACAGCATTCAAACTGAACACCATAAACCCTTACCAAAATCTCAACCTAATCTCAAATAGTTACACCTCTCAAGTAATCAACGTCGCCATCATGGCTAATCGATTCGTGAAAAAACACAATGTGTGTGCGTATCTAGATCCGAATGTCAATGATGAGTGTAGACCCATCATACAGTACTTAAGAAGATCGCGATTACACTTCGCACTAACTGCCGATCCGGTCATATATCTGTCACATATGATGGATTTCTGGAATACCGCAGCTATTGAAGAAGGAGATGAAGGGGCCATGATAACCGCAACCATTGGGAACCTACCCCTCTAGGTGAATGAAGGAATCATACACGGGGCTCTAGAATTAGGAGACGAAGAACAAGGTCATCCGGATGTATTTGACCATAAAGTATTTGACCTGATGGGGTATGATGATGTGACTATCAACACGGTGAAATCAAGAAGGGAAGGCTATGTAAGCCATATCGATTCCTGTGCCACACATACCTGAAATGCATTTCCAACCGAAAGTCCGGATTGGACAGATTCTCACGACACATTTCCTCCGGAATCATCAGCATTTTCAAAGGGAGGAAATACAACTACGCAAGATATATAATGAACTGCCTCTATGACCATGTGCGAGTGCAGAAGGAAGGAAAAATGTTCATGTTTCCTCGATTTCTACAACTGATCATAAATGAACACCTTCCGGAGGTCGAGAGAGTAGGAGATTCGTGTGTGTCGAACCATCTGAGCAGATCACTTCTGAACAAACTATCTAGGACGTACCAAGGAGGGGAGGTACAATGTTTGCTCATGTAATAGATGAGAATGAGGACATTCCTCAGGAGCTGCTATGGGTTGAGGAACCACAAACTGAAAGCTCATCAGCACCATCTGCCACACACTCCCAGCCTAAAACACACAACATGCTTCACCCAAATCACCCCAACAAGAATCACAGCCACCACCATCACCCATCCACTTGACATCTTCAAGTGAGAATACTGAACCCATCTTTCCTGACCAATCACCAATATCAATCAACTCTGCTTCTACTGAAGTAGTTGGTCAGGATGGGACTCAACCTCCACTCCCACAATCACCAATCTCTATAACATCAATTGATACTGGTGCCACAAAGCCCATATCTCCTCTACCACCAACTGAACCAACCATCTCACCCACTCCTACTGAACCCATTGACAGCCCAACACCAACAGAAGAACTCCACCTTGATGAGGATGTTGATGAAGCCATTAATGATGAAGATACAGAAGAAGTCTGTATTGATGTAGAAGAGAAAGATAAAGAAGAGGAAGTTGAGCAAGAAAAGAGTGCTTTCATTGATATTATTCCTTACAATGAAAATGACCTGAATAAAGAAGAAATAAATGTAAGCAAAAGCTACTTGGTGGCCCAGTACAACAACCTTGTACTAAAGAGTAACAAGAGGATGGAAAAGCTGAGAAGGATGAAAATGGAGTTGAATGAGAAAGTTGAAGCTATTATAAGCTTGGAGAGTAGAGTAAAAAGGCTGAGGGAAGATGAAGAGATGAATAATGAAGCAATAGATGCTTTAAATGATCTGGTAGATGAGCAAGCTGTAAGTCTGAAGCTAAAAGATAATGAGATTGAAAGTTTAAAGAAGAAATTGACTGAGGCTGAATAGATTAAAGGTGAAATAGCAATGACCACCTACAGTAGAAAAAGGAAGTACTTAGGGAAGACAGCTGATGTTCTGGGTGAATCCTCAAAAAGAGCAAAATGAGATTCACCAGAGCGGTCAGCCCCTACGGAAGAAGTCAAGAAAGATAGTGATGAAGAATGGGAGGAATTGACTAAAGAAGAGTCTCCCAAAACTGAGAAAGAAGAAATAGAAGTACGTCTGACTATTGCAGACATCCTTGATGAAAGACCACAGTCATCCATGTTCATGGAATTAATCAATCATGGATTTCCATTTGACTTGGTGGAAAAGATGAACATGGAGGAGATGATTCAAACTCTAAAAGAATTTAAAGCTGTGAGTATGATGATTCTTGTGTGTAACCTTGACACCTTCTCAAAGTTCAAGTCAATGGAGATAATAGGGAAGGAGTTAGGTCATTATGATACCTCCAGGCTAACAAAGTACAACATGGTTTGCTGGCTGCAAAGTCACAACCATGACCAAAATGAACTCAAAGGAAGAACCATTGGTTGATGGAATATGTTATGAAGGTAGAGCTGGATACAGGAGTAAAATTCAGATCCGGAGCCCCCAATCCTGCTTATCAACAACAATCATCACAAACCCCTACTGAGCCTACTGTGGTTCAAGCAAAAGATATGCATAAAGGAAAAGAACGATTGATCAGAGAGCCAAGAGATATAATTCCCAACAAGATATGGCCTCTTGGAACAGCTGTGAGGGAGATCACCCAAGAACGACTAAGTCTGATTCAACTTTTTGGTCAGATGACAACTCCAAGATCAGCTGAAGACAATCAAATTATTGCATGGAAGTATGATGGTGATTGGGAATGTGCAATGATCAAGAGGGCATCTGGCATGGTGCAATATTTTCAAAGACTAGAGAGCTTACTGTCACTGCCAGATGTTGACCTTCATACATTACAACGCCTTCCCATCATTAATTATCCCATAAGTCCAAGGGGAAGAAACTTCTCTGGGATTGTGAACAGTCTGAAGAACAAGTTCAAGGGGGATATGATCAGGGAAGCTATGATGAATGATGTTGTGCACTTTAGAAGAAAGTCAAAGTCTCAGTCCAAGTCCAAACTGGTTGATGATGAATTCTTGAAAAGGATTGGAGCTGATGATAGATTTGCTATGTCAATCAAAACAATAAATGGCTATCAGTTCACATGCCCCATTACTGACCGGGGGTATGTTGAAAGGAATAAAGAACTGGTGCTGCTAAGGAATAATCATGCTAAGAAGTCAACAAGCATAAGACTTTTTGACCCTGTATAACTGAAGTTGCTGCACCCAAGCTATACCTCTTATCTTCATGATAAACACTTTCCAAGGCTGCAAGATTCAACTGCTCAAAATGACTTGTGCTTCTATGTACACCTTATTCAAGTCATTGACAAATTGCATGCCAAGGTGCACAAGAGGAAGAAGTTTGAAGCTGGGCAGCTGATTGGGTCAGAGATAAAGCCTATAATAGAATTAAGAATTTCAAAACAGGATGAATTAGAGGTGGTGTCAAATAATAGTATTGTTGTAACACTCACCACTGAAGAGGATGTCCTGGGTATGAAATACAAAACTTTGAAGAGAATGAGCCGAAGGCAGATCAGTTTTAAATATAAAGATCAAAAAGTTGTTGCTGACTACTTCAAATCAAGAATTTTGGCAAGAGTGAATGAACTTAGAGTGCTAAACCAATTATTACTAGAGTCTAAACCTAAGGGGGGTACTGTAGGGATAGATCTCTTGTATAGGTTTAGATGATATATATCACTCTTGTAATCATAATTGTAATTATTGTTTTTAATGATATAAAATGAATATATTTGATTATAATTGTGTTTATGAACTAAATAACATTTATATGCACTTCATTTAATATATTCGTCTATGATATAATATATTTCAGAATATATGTATGAATGTGCAGGAAACATTAAACTGTGTCAATTTGGAAAAATTGACCAAGTGTTGGAACAACTGCGGATGAATAAAGTGTTCTTCCGTAGATGTTCTCCACATAACTGAAGAATGTACATCCGTGGATCTCATGCGGAAGAACAACTTCAGCAGAACAAAGAACAAGCTACTGATGGAGGGATTGTTGTGGAAGACAAGAACTCCTGTAGAAGCACAAGAACAACAGTTGCTACAGAAGACTGACTTCCTGCGGAAGAGTAAATTCCTGCGGAAGGCCAATTAACTCAGAAGTCAACATCAAGTCAACAAGTCAACGTGGCAGAACATCAACAACATTAATGACGATTGAAGATGTTTTATTCAAGTGGATAGTCCACGTCATATCAACAAATTTTATCATCTGTAGAATCATTGTAAATCTCAAATTCCTAAGCCGATAAACATGGCGAGGATTTTGGATAAGTTTGATTAGCTAAATTATAGCAACAAAATAGCCAACAATATAACAGCATTAGATCTCTATAAATAGAGACGAGATCATCAACAGATGAAATGAATCAATCAATATAAATCATATAACAACAGTTGAGATTCATTAGAATGATCAGTATTGTATTCAAGATCAATAATAGCAACAAGAAAGCATTACGATCAACATTCTTGAGTTCTCTCGGTTTGATTATTCTTATTTTATTTGTTTGATTGATTGATTTTATTATTATTAATAGATTAAACAACAAGTATTGATAATTCCACGATCAATACTTGTTCAAATCAATTTTGATAATTCCTGAACGATCCTTCGGTTCACAATTGTGTTGACTTTTTTAGTATGCTATTCTCAGGTTGAGGTTACCATTGCCTAGAAGCACATGCACGGGTCAACATCATTGTAGATGTCAGCATGATTGAAACTTTGTTTTAGTTTGGTTATTAAACATCTAAGTATTTGTTTGTATTACTTTGGGCGCGTGTGTTTACGCATTTTACATTATATTGCTTTACTTTGGTCTTTCTGGTTTATAAAACGTGTCCGCATATTTTAAAGTTAAACTCTAATTTGGATGGTTGTTCATATAGAGTCGTCCTGAGTAACTAATGACTAAGATCCTGGTATGTCACACGTCTTGCGGTAAAACCCCGCACGTGGATTTTGAGGGTGTGACAATAATGCTTTCTGCTCCGTCATCAAGTACTACCATTTTTTTAGGCAATCTAAGTTATACCATTCTTCTGTCAAACGTGACTTATACTTAGTTAAAGGTTTGCTAGTCAATTCCTTTGACTACCTTAAATTCTTTAGGTTTCCAAAGGTATCAAGTCAATAGGAATCAAGTTGCATTCAAGCTTATCATATGATTCTTAATGATGTCAACTATTATCTTTTGTCTCCCATTAGTTATTCTACTTATGAAGGTATGGTGTAAGGTTTGAGTTTCTTGATTCATATATGGCTTAAAGATAGTTCATACTAAGATTTTTTTCACACCAATGTAATCTTTTCGATTGAAATGAATATACTGCGAATTAGATCTAATTGGTTACATGTAGTCATAAATGTCTAAGACAACTTTCATTTGACTTTAGCACTCATGTGCCTCTATAGATCCCTTGTTACCAAAAGTTGGAGGGTTGCACATCATGAAGAATTTATAATGCTTTTGTACTTATTTTTCTATTTTCTAGTTTCTTTATCTACTATCTTTGTTGTAGATAACAAGAAACTAGTCTATAGTTTGTTTCATACTTTCTCCGGATTAAATCTTTGTTGAGTGGCAGTGATAATCTTGACAAATTGGGTACAAAGTTTTGTATTTTCCTTTTATCTAATTGTACCTTTATAGTTACTTATATTCGTTCTTCATTCGGATCACCTTTGGCATTCTAACTTACTTTCGGGTCATACTTGATACTAATTCCAACATTTTAGGCTATTATCCTTTCTCAATACACTATTTATCATTTTATATTTTATCTTATTGAATAACATCCTTGTTGAACACCAATACAACATTTAAGTATCTGATAATGTCCATCTAGCTCCTATGTTCATATTCCATTTGATCACTAATACTTATCATATGGAGTTGTCACGTCACCATTAAGACATAAGCATTAATCAACATGATGCAATCTTATTAAGATACATGTATTATTGTAAATTCACCATTACATAAATCTAAGCATAATCTTCATTTTACCTTACACGAATATACTAGCTTTCCCTCATTATGTATCGTAATGCAACGTCTAAATATGAGTGACATCCTTTTTGAGGATTTGCCTTTACTTTCTTACTTAATCATTCAATTCTATAATTTATTTAACTATAATTAATTATGAATTACTTTGCATGGTCACTATTGTTCTACTAGACTAATTAACATGAGACTATCTAGAAGTGTACGCCTTTAACAATTTCTAATTAACACTACCAATCTACTTCTTAAGTTAAGCAAAAATAACAGCTTAAACCAAAATACAATTTGAAAAAATAAATTTTTAATGACATTAGCTAAATGTGATTATCCTTTTACATTATTCAAGTGTTCTAGTTATTTTCTATTATATACTTAACACATATCTAACTCCTCTTATATGTCACAATGCTACTTGGTTTATTTGGTAGTCTTCTCAACTCAATTTAAGTTTAGACACTAACTGATAATGCCTAATTCACTTAAACTATGGCTCTGATACCAACTTGTAACGCCCGCCTCTCCGGCTATCCTAGGGAGCGTTACGCATCGGAAATACAGAACACATAGTAATAATGTAGTTCACAGCGGAAGTCTAACTTTGATTATACATCAAAACATACATTATATTATACCATTACATCAGTTTAACTATATTAGAGTTCCGAATCTTCAGTAGCGCTCTAAACCTCTATTTCCTCATAAACTAGCCCGTAATCTCCAATTTCTACAATCTCTTGGCACCTAGGATGTGTGTCCATAAAAATAGAAAATATTTGGCACTCAGCATAAAGCTTGTGAGTTCATAAACATAGAATTCTTCAAGATTCAAAACATATTAGTATTGACTATTGAATATGGAAAATAGATAGGAACAGAGTAAGCATAGTATAAATTCACATAACCAGGCTATGTATACAAACTCCACTAGCTAAAGCAGAATCATACAAGAAGCCCTCAAGCATCCTATCAAGCATTGCCACATATCACAGATGCTATTGATAGTCAATTCTTCAGTTATTACCGGTTATCAGAACATCACATCCCGTGTTAGAAAAACAGTTAGGAGGAACTCACCTGTTTATCAGTGCCTAAGAGTTGATAACCTTTTCTAGTACAATCTGGTAATATCTCTAGGTCCTGATACAGTTTAAGTAATCCTAGGTTAGGTAATGATAGAACTAACTAGTTATGATAATGGTTGGATATTGGTTTGCGCTACCTTATTTAAGCATGGGTGATCAGTCCATGCCTAACTAAGGCTAGGCTTCCCAAAACCCACCACTAACAATAACCCTAACACCTAAAATAATAATACTAATAATACTTAAACTACTCTTTATAATAATAATAATCTAAAATCTAAAATAAATAATAATTAACTTGACATAAACTTAAACGAGAACATATCTTAAAACTATCTACGGCAATTTGATGTAGAGTCTCCCTACTCGCGCTCTTACCTGAGCTTTGAAAACGACTAATAACAATACCTAATGAGATATTGAGAACATGAGATTCTCTATGGGTTAGAGTGTTCTTAAGAAAATTTATACCTAAAACTCAATCCTAAGGTCCCTAAGGTTTTCATTTATAGAAGCTCCTAAAGAGTACCTCAAGTTGTCTGCGTCGATATGGGATAACTATTTCAAAAGAAATCGATGTGGGATTGCTTCTATTGCTTTCTGAAATAAGAAAGTGTTATATTATATTATTATGATATTATATTATTATAATTAATTTAGCTGCTTAACTCGTTTTTCTTTTATAACTTTTAAAATATAACGTCTTATGAAATTTCAAATATGCCGTTGAGACGAGCTTATTTTTCTCTACGAGTCGACCCAAGTTTCGTTAAAAACGGATCATGTTTAAATATTGTAAGAAATAAACATTTGGATTACAATATCATTTTAACTCGAAAGTTAAAGAATACTAGGTGGGAGAACAACATGCATGCATGCGAAAAGTGGTTAACAACATGCATGCATGCGACAACAATAATACATGCTTAACACATGCAATGCGAAAAGTTCAATTGATCATTCATGCGAAAAGGGTGAAATGCATGCATGCAAATACATGCAAAGCGAAAAGTTTGGAAAGGTAGGCATGCATTTGCATGCGAAAGGTAGACCATGCATTTGCATGACATGCATGCGAAAAGTCTACTAGTATATATATGCATGTGTGTGCATCTGAAAGGTGTGGCACAATTAATTGAGAAACAATAGTGCAGAATTTAGTGTGTGTGTTTCGTTTATTTCGCTCAAAACGAGCAGATCACGTTTGTGATTCGTCCCCCTTCGGGTGAGATCAATCTTGTATCGATTATCATTGTACTCATTCGACATATTATATACATTTGAATTTCAATGATTTCATCATAAACATATGAAGTACAGTGTTTCTCGTGTGATTCAAGTAAAGTGTGCACCCGTCTTCGAATATTATCAAGTGCAACTAACAAACGAAGTTTGATCGATCGGTTTATGGACTTTACAAATATAATATATTATTATATTTATATATATTTAAACGGTCTCTTATGAAACTAAATCTTTTCTTAAACTTTAAATTTAAAATAATCATTTCACTCATTACTTACTCGTTTGGCAATATACAAAATGTAAAGTTTTTTTATTTTATTTTAACTATTACATTTGACCCTAGAACTCAGGATGTTACAATCCATAAGACTAGAGGTCAAGCGGTGCAATATTGTCCTAAAAAACAAACATTCGTCACGACCTGGTATGTCATGGCGGGAGGCAAACAAACAAACACAGTCGGTTTCGATCGCGAAATCACTATGCTTAATACTTATGAATATAGACTAGCTGTCTATTTCAATGCACTTACTTATGTTTTACAACTGCTATGGTTTATGATAAACTCATCTTTTTAACTCACCAACCATCATATTGACACTTTAGTATGCTATTCTCAGGTCGTTAACTCCAGTTTCCAGTAGGAGCACATCACAAGTCCAGCATGTATTTAAAGCTTCATATTATGTCTTGACATTTGGTTTCAGTTTCTAAGTTTACAAACAATGGGTTGGTGCTTGTTTTGCCAATGTTACACTTTTAGTGCTTTGGGTTTGACTTAATTACAAGATGCTTCCATACAGTTTTAAAGTTTTAAATTCTGGTTTGTTTTTAAATGTTTTATATATTGTCGTTCAGAGTAACTAATGACTTAAATACTGGTATGTTCACACGCCTCGCGGTAAAACCCTGCACGTGGAATTTGAGGGTGTGACAGATTGGTATCAGAGCCATTGGTTATAGGGAACTAGGTTGCATACACACTAGTCTCGCATTACTCGTTACTTATTGTGACATCCGGTAATTTTCTGTTACCAAACTCCGTTAGTTCCGTTAAGTCTCGCATACACGTGTCGTGAGCACACACTAGTTGTTGTTGAATGTTGGTGACTTAATAACAATTATCTATGATAAACAGATAATGATTTAACTAATAATGTTTATTACTAAGTTGTGCTTATGTGGTTTATAGATTATAAATATTAGTTGTGAATTTTATCTTGTAACATGACGACGTGTTATATGTATTTCATGTGTTTTGTAGCAAGTGAAAATTATGCATGATGATTATTGATGAAAAATAATATTTGTGTTTAGTAGTTAAAACCTTTTAAAAAGTATTAAAAAGATTAGTTTTTATAAAATATAAACAATAAGGGTTAAGTTTGTAATTGTCTAAAAACAAAATATTTCCTAAAATTAAACCCTAATCCCTCCCACAGCCCCCACAATCGGCCGCGACCTCCCCACCCTCTCTCCTTTGCGATTTCGACCAAGAACAACAATCAAGCATCGGTTTTGATTGAGTTTCAAGCATTACAACACGTTAGCAAGTTCAATTCTTGGCCATTACGCGATTAAAGGTTAGATTTTTATGAGTTTTTATGGTTTTTGGGTGTTGGTCGAACCCTAGTTCGAAATTGATGCTAGAATGTTGAATTTTGGTTGTTTGATGATTGTATGATGTTAGTTAGATTGTATTGATGTTGGTTTACGTGGATTATACAAGAAATTCGTGGTTTTGATGCGTTGTTCATACCTTACTAATAATAATAACTTTTGTGCATAAACTTGATGAATTGTTGATGGTTGGATGATATTATGATGTTAATAATGTTGTATGAATGTTGGATTATGATAATTATGCAAGAAATCCATGAATTGATCATGTAGTTCATACCTTGCTATAAGTAGAAACTTTTGAATATGAGATTTGTGAATTATGGTGATTTGATGAATATGATCATGTCTAGATGATAGCATGGACTTGATTAGGCATGATGTTGATGAAGTCATGAATGAATTAGGTGCTAGATTGATTTTAGGATATTACTTTCCCAAAAGGGAAACTTTATTTAGTTAGATCATTGGATATTGTTAATTGAGCATGTCTATGATGTTAGGATCATGTTAGAATGTTTGTTGATGATATCTAAGGTGGTAGATTATGTTGTTTGCGTTGTATGAATGCTTGATGCACAACTTTGAAAATTTAGACTCTTATGGAATGTACATGAAAATGCATGATGTATGATATGCTTTATAGCACTTAAGGGTTTGTAATGTGGCATACGTGAATAACTTGGGTGATAACTATGTATGATGGATTATTGGTTGTTATGTTTGATCAAACAAGAATTTAACTTGACATGTCACCAACGGGTCAAACGGGTCAACTTGGTCAAATGAGTCTTGTGTCCAAAACCTTGAGTCAATGTGTTTATTGAGCACTTAGGGTTGCTAAAGATTCTGTGTACACGTACTTATGTACTAGTGTGTTCTAGGTAACCTCTGAAGGTTGTCTTTCAGCTCACTGTTAGCTTTTATTATCGTTCATTTGCGCACCAGGTGAGTTCATTGCCCCACTTTTACTTCTCTTTTTGGGGGAGAAAGCATACTTGTTTTTAAAACGCTTTACTAATATAACATGTGTTTGGTAAGACATAGCGGGTTATACCATAGAAAGTTCTCACACTTTCGGATCATTAATTAAGGAATCTAGCAGGAAATCTTGGGTAGTACTACTGGGTCTGACAAGCCCCACCCGTGTGACCGAAAGTCAACGGGTGCAATATTGTCCTAAAGTACTAACAGCGTCACGACCTTGTATGTCATGGCAGGAGGCAAACAGACAAACATAGTCAGCTTCGATCGCGAAATCACTATTGCTCTTTACTAATGAAATTAGACTAGCTATCTATTTCAGTGCACTTGTTTATATATATCTTTACTAACGCTGCTGCTTATGATTGATTACAAACTCTTGAACTAACCAACCATCATGTTGACACTTTTAGTATGCTTTTCTCAGGTTCTTTTCTACCAGCTGCCCATAGGAGCACTCACGTGTCAAGCATGTTTTGTTCAAACATTGTTTACTTTTAATTTAGCATTTACTTACGTATTTTGGTTTAGGCGCGTGGTTTGCGCAGTTTACTTTTAGTACCTTGTGTTTGGATTTTTTTACAAAAATGCTTCCGCAAATATTTTAAAGTTTTAAACTCTGATTTGTTTAAATGTTGCATATAGAGTCATTCTGAGTAACTAATGACTGAGATCCTGGTTTGTTCACTCGCCTCGCGGTAAAACCCCGAACGTGGATTTTGAGGGTGTGACAGATTGTATCAGAGCTATTGATTATAGGGAACTAGGTTGCATACACACTAGACTATAACCGCACAGTTTGTTAGTTACTCATCACTTATTCCTTACTGTATACTCATTGGCATACACATCACATACCTCGCAGCATGGCATCGTCATCAAGAGCTCTAGGCAAGAGACCTACACGATCTGGAGTCACCACCTCCTTCTCCTGTACCTGATAGGGGATCAGACTGGCCTCGACATCCTTAACCCTCTGAAGAGATGGATTGGGATCAGCCATTTGCATTACCTGAGCGCGATCCTCCGTGGAACTAGAACTTCTATCCTACCTATATACACCGCATGGTTTACAGGGAGCATGTACCAGTTGTAGCTCCTACCCGACCTAGGACTAGGTCATTGACAGCCTCTACATCACCTACTCTTCCTTCCCTAGAAATCCCTTTCGAGTAGGCTATTGTAGCTTTAGTGGCTACGTTAGACACTGAGTGACAGCGCATTAGAGGACTCACTAAGGAGAACTCCACTTTACGATATGAGATGCGTCAATTGCGTTTCCAGGTAGAGACGCTTCAGGAGCGACACTCGATGGCCATTGGTGGGCATCATACCCTAGCAGGCAACGTTGTAGCACTTACTGAGCTCATGAACGTGCAAGAGCACCACAACATAGTGATCAACGATAGATTTGCTGATCTGGAGGCACAGCTAGCGGCGCTTCAGATTGTCGAAGCCCCTACACCTGAGGAAGATCCTATTGAAGAAGACCCAGAGGAGGAACCTGAAGAAGAACCGAAAGAAGCCCCGGAGGAAGAAGAACCAACAGAGATGGAAGAGGACAGTGATGGATATGACGTGCTGGATTGATTCTACATTTATATAACTTGGACTATATAGTGTTTCTTTTCTTTTGAAACCTATGTGGGAAGGGTTGTTTCCCACCCAACTGAAAAACTAAAATTCTGACATTGATAGAATATTTTGTGAGTCATTTACAATTTTTTGTCTTTGGTTATTATTTTGTTTATAAATGTTGTGGTTGTGACAAATTCATTATTTCTTATTATTTACTGTACTTCAATGAGATAAATATGTTAGATGTTACTCATTATTGTATTTGTGAATGTAAAGTGAAATATGGACGGATGCGGTAGAGGACGTGGGCTTGGCCGTGGACGTGGTGCCTGTGGACATGGTACCAGTGCTATAAACATGACCCCCACTGAGTTGGCCGCTCTGATTAATGAACATGTACAGGCGGCAGTGGCTGCTGCACAAACTGGACAACTAGCAGGTAAATGATACAAGTGACCTAACCAATATCTTAGTTGCTCATCTGGGCTACCCAACTAATGTTTTGGTTTGTCGGAACAGGACCCCCACACTATACCTATAAATCCTTCATGGATTGCAAGCCTCATACCTACAGTGAAACTGAAGGAGCTGTGGGACAGGTACGATGGTTTGAGAAGACCGAATCCGTCTTTGCAAAATGTAACTGTTACTGGAACTCTTGAAGGTGCAGCCCTCTCCTGGTGGAATGCCCAGGTACAAGTGCTAGGTCAAGCGATGGCTAACGACCTACCTTGGGTTGAGTTCAAGGCAATGATGATAGAGGAGTATTGCCCTCGAGATGAAGTGCAGAAGCTAGAAGTTGAGTTCTGGCAACTCATGATGCAAGGTTCCAAGATTGAGGCCTATACTACACGGTCTCATGAGTTGGCAACATTGTGCCCTGGAATGGTAAATGAAATGCATAAAAGGATTGAGCATTACATACGTGGATTGGTTCTAGAGATACAAAGTATGGTGACTGTTGCGAACCTACCTACTATTCAGCATGTTATTCGATTGGCTCACAAGCTTACTGACCAAGCGGTAGAGCAGGGAAAGCTACCCAAACGGGGCGCTGTGGCAAGCGTACCCGACAATAAACGCATGCGGGACAACTCTGGAAACAAGGGATCTTCGTCAAACAGCCAACCTTAGCAGCCTCAGCAGTAACAACACATACAGCAGCATTAACCTCACCAGCAACAAAGGAGGTTTGACAACAATCGTAGTTTCAATTAGTCATCTTCTTCATCTCAGGGACAAGGTGGATACGTGGGGAAATATCCCAAATGTAGTCGATTCAACTACCATCACACCGGCAGGTGTGACAATTTTTTATGCTAGCGTTGTGGTAAGGCTGGACATGCGGCAAAGGATTGTCGTGGTGAATTGATGAAGAAGACTCAGCAATCCCAAGAAACACCAAAAGGTTGCTTTGAATGTGGAAAGGAAGGACACTACAAGAGGAATTGTCCTCAGTTGAAGAAGAATAGGAATGGTGCTGGAAACGGAAGAGACAACAACAACAACAATAATAGCAATGATGACAATAACGGTGGCAACAACGGTGGAGCTAAAGGGAGAGCCTTCGTCATGGGTTCAGGTGAGGCTCTAAACGACCCTACTACTGTTATTGGTAAATTTTCCAGTTAATGGTCGTTTTGTACTGTATTGTTAAACACTGGAGCCGATAGAAGTTTTATCTCTACTAAGTTTAGTAGCCTCTTAAGTGATATGCCTTCTCCATTTGAATCTAAATATACGGTAGACTTAGCTGATGGTAAGCAAATTCACGTGACACACATCCTTAAGGGTTGCAAGATAGAACTTGCTGGTCCTACTTTTGACATCGACCTCATGCCTGTTACACTTGGGAGTTTCGATGTAGTCGTGGGCATGGATTGGCTTTCTGAGAAGCAGGCGGAAGTCATTTGCCACGAGAAGGTTATCCGCTTTCTCTCCTGGATGGGAAAATCCTCTCGGTTAAGGGAGAGAAAGGTGGTGTTGTAATAGGCATCATATCCTTTATGAAAGCATAGAAGTGGCTACATAAAGGTCGCTTAGCTATATTAGCTCTTGTGACTGACAAGAAACCGGAGGAAAAAAGAATAGAGAATATTCCGGTAGTTCGTGACTTTCTTGAAGTGTTTCCAGAGGATCTGCCTGGACTACCCTCTTATCGTCAAGTTGAGTTCCAGATTGATTTGATTCCCGGAGCCGCTCCGATAGTGAGAGCACCTTATGGGTTAGCTCTGAATGAACTACAGGAACTATCTGCTCAACTGCAAAAGCTGTTGGATAAAGGGTTTATCCGACCGAGCTCATCCCCTTGGGGAGCACCTGTTCTCTTTGTCAAGAAAAAGGATGGCACATTTCGAATGTGTATCGACTACAGAGAACTGAACAAGGTTACAGTCAAGAAAAGATACCCTTTACCTCGTATAGATGATTTGTTTGATCAACTTCAAGGATGAAGCTATAATTCTAAGATTGACTTGAGGTCTGGTTATCATCAGCTGAGAGTTCGAGAGAAAGACATCTAGAAGACAACATTCCTTACACGTTATGGTCATTATGAGTTCTTGGTCATGCCATTTGGGTTGACAAATGCACTAGCAGTATTCATGGATCTCATGAATCGTGTGTGCAAACCCTATCTTGATCAATTTGTTATTGTGTTCATCGATGACATATTGATCTATTCAAGGACCAAGGAAGAACATGAAGAGCACCTACACTTAATCTTGGAGTTACTCAGAAAGGAACAACTATACGCCAAGTTTTCCAAGTGTGATTTCTGGATACGTGAAGTACAATTTTTGGGTCACATCGATCCGGTAATTTTCCGTTACCAAACTCCGTTAGTTCCGTTAAGTCTCGCATACACGTGTCGTGAGCACACACTAGTTGAAGTTGAACGTTGGTGACTTAATAACAATTATCTATGATAAACAAAAAATGATTTAACTAATAATGTTGATTACTAAGTTGTGCTTATGTGGTTTATAGATTTTAAAAATTAGTTGTGAATTTTATCTTGTAACGTGATGACGTGTTATATGTATTTCATGTGTTTTGTAGCAAGTGAAAATTATACATGATGATTATTGATGATTAATAATATTTGTGTTTAGTAGTTAAAACCTCTTAAAAAGTGTTAAAAAGATTAGTTTTTATAAAATATAAACAATAAGGGTTAAGTTCGTAATTGTCTAAAAACAAAATATTTCCTAAAATTAAACCCTAATCCCTCCCACAACCCCCACAATCGGCCGCGACCTCCCCACCCTCTCTCCTTTGCAATTTCGACCAAGAACAACAATCAAACATTGGATATCTAAGGTGGTAGATTATGTTGTTTGGGTTGTATGAATGCCTGATGCACAACTTTGGAAATTTAGACTCTTATGGAATATACATGATAATGGATGATGTATGATAAGCTTTATAGCACTTAAGGGTTTGTAATGTGGCATACGTGAATAACTTGTGTGATAACTATGTATGATGGATTATTTGTTTTTATGTTTGATCAAACAAGAATTTAACTTGACATGTCACCAACGGGTCAAACCGGTCAACTTGGTCAAATGAGTCTTGTTTTCCAAAACCTTGAGTCAATGTGTTTATTGAGCACTTAGGGTTGCTAAAGATTCTGTGTACACATACTTATGTACTTGCGTGTTCTAGGTAACCTTTGAAGGTTGTCTTTCCGCTCACTGTTAGCTTTTATTATCGTTCGTTTGCGCACCAGGTGAGTTCAATGCCCCACTTTTACTTACTTCTCTTTTTGGGGGAGAAAACGTACTTGTTTTTAAAACGCATTACTGATATAACATGTGTTTGGTAGTACTACTGGGTCTGACAAGCCCCACCCGTGTGACCAGAAGTCAACGGGTGCAATATTGTCCTAAACTACTAACGGCGTCACGACCTGGTATGTCGTGGCAGGAGGCAAACAGACAAACATAGTCAGCTTCGATCTCAAAATCACTACTGCTCTTTACTAATGAAATTAGACTAGCTATCTATTTCAATGCACTTGTTTATATATATCTTTACTAACGTTGCTGCTTATGATTGATTACAAACTCTTGAACTCACCAACCATCTTGTTGAAACTTTTAGTATGCTTTTCTCAGGTCGTTTCTAGCAGCTGTCCATAGGAGCACGCACATGTCAAGCATGTTTTGTTCAAACACTGGTTACTTTTAATTTAGCATTTACTTACGTATTTTCGTTTGGCCGCGTGTTTTGCGCAGTTTACTTTTAGTACCTTGTGTTTGGATTTTTTTACAAAAATGCTTTAGCATATATTTTAAAGTATAAAACTCTGATTTGTTTAAATGTTTCATATAGAGTCGTTCTGAGTAACTAATGACTGAGATCCTGGTTTGTTCACTCGCCTGGTGTGTCACTTATGCCTTATTGTATACTCATTGGCATGCATATCACGTACACTGCAGCATGGCATCTTCTTCACGGGCTTTAGGTAAGAGGCCTGCACGATCTGATTCTCCTCCTCCTCCTCCTTTACCCGATAGAGGACCTGAGTGGCCCCGACTTCCTTATCATCCCGAGGAGATGGACTGGGATCAACCATTTGTATTACCCGAACGCGATGCTCCGTGGGATCAGAGTTACTACCCTACCTATGTAAACCGTATGCTTTATAGGGAGCGTGTTCCTGAACTCCAGCCTAATAGACCGAGGACTAGGGCTACTTCTAAGTTACCTGCACCTACCCTTCCTTCTATACCACATTCTAGTGAGCAGGTGATTGCGACTTTAGTTGCTGCTCTAGACACAGAGAAACGACGCACTAATGAGCTGAATGAGGTGGTTAGGTCTCTACAATGTGAGCTACGTGAGACTAAGATGATGGTAGCAGAAGTGAAGGAGCTGCAATCGAAGTGTTATAACCATCAGTGCTCCTTAACTGATAGTATGGCTCAGGCGATCCACCGCTCGGATGCTAGGGATGAAACTATGCACGACTATGGGGTAAGACTTGATGACTTGGAAGCCCAGTTCACCACGATGCATATTGCTGTAGAACCTAAGGAAGAACCTGAAGAGGAACCAGAGGAAGAGCCAGAGGAAGCCCCAGAAGAGGAAGAACCTATACAAACAGAGGAAAATAGTGATGGATCTGATGTATTAGATTGATCTTCATATTCATTTGACTTGGACTGTGTAGCATTTTCTTTAAAAAAACCTATGTGGGAAGGGTTGTTTTCCACCCAACTGGAATACTGAAAATTTTTACATCGATTGACTATTTTGTGAATTACCTACAATTTATTTATCTTTGGTTATTATTTTGGTTATAAATTTTGTGGTTGACGAACTTTATTATTTTCTTACTATTTACTATACTTCAATGGGATAAATATGTTAGATGTTGCTAGTTATTGTGTTTGTGAATATAAAGTGAAAATGGAAGGTGGTGGAAGAGGAAGTGACCGAGGACGAGGCGCCGGATGCAGACATGGCAAGGGAGCAGTCAATATGACCCCGCGGAACTGGCTGCCATGATAAATGAGCATGTGCAGGCGGTAGTGGTTGCTGTACAAGCCGCACAGCCAGCAGGTAAAAGATATGAGTGGCTTGACAAATACTCTAGTTGTTTGTTTAGGGCGTTGAACTAAATGTTTGGTTTGTTGGCACAGGACCCCCACCTTGTACCTATAAAGCCTTTATGGATTGTAAGCCCCATACTTATAGTGGAGCTGAAGGGGCTGTAGGGTTGGTATGGTGTTTTGAGAAGACTGAACCAGTCTTTACTAAATGCAATTGCCTGCCAGTCGACCAGGTGAAATATGCTACCGGAACACTTGAGGGCGCGACACTTTCATGGTGGAATGCCTAGGTCTAGATGTTGGGTCAGGCTATGGCCAATGATCTACCCAGGGAAGAGTTCAAGACAATGATGATCGAAGACTATTACCCTCGTGATGAGGTGCAAAAGTTGGATGTTGAATTCTGGCAACTGAAGATGCAGGGTTCTAAGATTGAGGCCTATACCACTAGGTCTCATGAGTTGGCAACCTTGTGCCCAGGGATGGTGAACGAGATGCACAAGAGGATTGAGTTGTACTTACCTGGTTTGGTTCTTGAAATTTAGAGTATGGTGACAGCCTCTAACCCTACCACCATACAACAGGCTATTTGGTTAGCCCACAGGCTAACCAACCAGGCGGTGGAACAAAGAAAGCTACCCAAACAGGGCGCGGTGGATAGCATACCCGATAACAAGCGCAAGTGGGAAAACACTGGTAATAAGGGATCATCTTTAAGCAACCAGTAATAGCAACAACATCAACAACAACTGAGGAAGTTCGACAACAACCGGAACTACAATCAGACTTCCTCAGCAGCTCAAGGACAAGGTGGATACATGGGAAAGTATCTAAAATGCAACAGATGTAACTACCATACACTGGTTAGTGTGAAAACTTCTGATGCCAGCACTGTGGGAAACCAGGGCATGCAGCAAAGGACTACCGTGATGAACTGATAAAGAAACCACAACAAACTCAGGAGACACTAAAAGGCTATTTTGAATGCGGAAAAAAAGGGCATTACAAGAGTAATTGCCCTCAGTTGAAAAAGAATGGCAATGGTGCTGGGAACAATGGAAACAACAATAACAACACTGGTAATGGTGACAAAAATGGTGGTAATAATGGTGGAGCCAAGGGGAGAGCCTTTGTCATGGGTTCAGGTGAGGCTCTAAATGATCCTACTACTATTACTGGTAAATTTCTTGTTAATTGTCGTTATGCAACTATACTATTTGATACTGGAGCCGATAGAAGCTTTGTTGCTACTAAGTTTAGTAGTCTTTTAAATGATACGCCTTCTACTTTGGAATCCCAGTATATCGTAGAATTAGCTGACGGTAAGCAAATTCACGTTACACACATCCTTAAGGGTTGTAAGATGGAACTAGCTGGACACACTTTCGACATCGATCTTATGCCGGTTACACTTAGGAGTTTTGATGTAGTCGTGCGCATGGATTGGCTTTCCGAGAAGCAGGCAAAAGTCATATGTTGCGAAAAGATTATACGTATTCCGATTGGTGGAGAAATTCTTTCGGTCAAGAGAGAGAGGAGTGGTGCAGTGATAGGCATCATATCATATATGAAAGCATAGAAATTTTTACGCAAAGGTCGTTTGGCCATATTGGCCCTTGTGACGGATAAACAGCAGGAAGGGAAGAAAATAGAGGACATTCTGGTAGTCTGTGATTTTCCAAAGGTGTTTCCCGAGGACTTGCGTGGGTTACCACCTCATCGTCTAGTGGAATTCCAGATCGAGTGGAATTCCAGATCGAGTTGACTCCCGGAGCAGCTCCAATTGTAAGAGCACCTTATCGGTTGGCACCAAACGAACTGCAGGAGTTATCTGCACATCTTCAGTAGCTGTTTGATAAAGGATTTATCCGACCAAGCTCATCACCTTGGGGAGCCCTTGTTCTTTTTTTAGGAAAAAGGAGGGCACATTTTGGATGTGTATTGATTACTGAGAGTTACACAAAGTCACGGTCAAGAATCGGTACCCTCTACCTCGTATTGATGACCCGTTCGATCAACTTCAGGGATCCAGTTATTATTCCAAGATTGATTTGAGGTCTGGTTACCATCAATTGAGAGTTCAAGAGGAAGACATCTCGAAGACAACATTTAGAACTTGCTACGTTCATTATGAATTCTTGGTCATGCCATTTGGGTTGACTAAAAAACAAACATTCGTCACGAGCTGGTATGTCATGGCGGGAGGCAAACAAACAAACACAGTCAGTTTCGATCGTGAAATCACTATGCTTATTACTTAAGAATATAGACTAGCTATATATTTCAATGCACTTACTTATGTTTTACAACTATTATGGTTTATGATAAACTCATCTCTTGAACTTACCAACCATCATGTTGACACTTTAGTATGCTATTCTCAGATCGTTAACTCCAGTTGCCAGTAGGAGCAAATCACAAGTCCAGAATGCATTTTAAAGCTTCATATTATGTCTTGACATTTGGTTTTCAGTTTATATGTTTACAAACAATGGGTTGGCGCGTGTTTTGCCAATGTTACACTTTTAGTGCTTTGGGTTTGACTTATTTACAAGATGCTTCCGCATAGTTTTAAAGTTTTAAACTCTGGTTTGTTTTTATATGTTTCATATTGTGTCGTTCTGAGTAACTAATGACTTAGATCCTGGTATGTTCACACGCCTCGCAGTAAAGCCCCGCACATGGAATTTGAGGGTGTGATAACTTGCCTCTTCAATGCCTTCTATAATCCTAAGCAGAGTAAACAAATGACACTAATCATTCAATTCTTTTAAAGCTTAATATCACATAATCAAATATCAAGTGATGAACGAAAAAATCTTATAATCGTTTCAAGATATGAATCGTTTAATCTTGTTTTCAAAACAAATTCACCATCATTTGCTAACATAGATTATTTAGAAAGCTAATATAGAGTTTCAAACCATGTTAAATAAATTATTTAGAAAGCTAAGATAGAGCTTCAAAATAAAAAATAAGTACCTTTTCTTGAAGAAAACTTAATGAAACCAAAGCCAAAATGAGAACGTTGATGAAGTCTATCGAAGGCGCTATCATCCGAATTTATAAAAGACAATCACAAGTGTAGTAAAGCTGGGATGGTTCTGAAATCTTTCAAAATCTGGTATCAATTCATTTCTAAAGAAAGATACCCATGAATTCCTTCAAATTAGAGAGGAGTCGATAAAGAAATCTCATAATGTTTGTCAAGATTCGAATATGAACGAGCATTTTATGGAAACACACAATCAAGGAATCGATTTCATAGGTGAAGAGAATCATAGATAATTTCTACAGTTTGTGTTGATGAATTATCTGAAGAAATAAGAACCATCAGGTATGATTTCATTTCAACAAAAGATGCAGTCTAATTTAGGGTTAAATTTTCAAATTTATTTCATATGTCAAATGAACCTAGACTAACACTAAGAACAAATACATATTTAGGTGGAAATTGAAATAGTAGAGCCTTAAGAAAAGGCAATGTGGCACTAAAGTTATTATTTTATTAATAAGTATTTATATATGTATATTTTATTGTCTCTTCTAGGTGCTCTTCAGAGGATTTTTATCATTTGAAATGACAAACACATGTAGCTTACCCTACCAGTACTTATAGTGACTCTTCTAGTAATGTAGCTTCCCATTTGATTACTTCCAAAAGTAACAAATCTGCTATCATATGTTTTAAGATTCAACAAACATGATCTGCCACCTGTCATATGCCAAGAGCATCCACTATCCACCAAATATAAGTTATCATTGGTCTGTGAATGTCCCTACACATAGAGCAATGAGTTAATGTTGAATGGGGATGTAGACCTGTTTAGTTTTGGGCCTTCTAAATTTATAAATAAACTCATTGAAATGAATTTTTGAGTCTTTCGTTTAGGGTTTTGAGTTGACTTCTTTGATTGGTATCAGAATATGTTCAGCATATATCTTTGGCCTCCAAATCTTCATTGTTTTCGATGCCTTTGAAGTGCTAGAAGCTTTGGCATTCCTATTTTTACTTGTCTATTAAATTCTTTCAGCACATTGTTTCTTATATCTGATGACTTCTTTTCAGCAGACAACTCCTTCTCCTTAACTTTGAATGGTTGATTACCGATAATCCATTCTTAGCAGTTGGTTCTTTAATGATGTTGATGCTAGGTGGTCGGATGATCTACTAGAGCATGAGGATTTTCTTGAATTAATTGAGCTACCAGCTACTGATTGTTAACTATTGATTGATTCGTCAGTTTCTTCTTAGATGCTAATTTTTTCTTATTAGTTGTTTGTGGTTTTTCTACTGTTAAACAATCTTGAATATACCTCCCCATCTTCTAGAAGATTTATCAGTGGTACGGTAGTTGTTAATGAAATTTAATGCTTCATATTTACTCATAAATCTTTTCCTTATTGATAGTGGATATAAGAATAATCTTTTTCCAAGTGGTCATCCTCTTCACACACCAAGCATATGAGAGGCTGTTCTTTCTCTTCTTTGACTTCTTGATATTTCTTTTAAGATTGTTCAACTCTTTTCTTCGTATGTTCATTCTTTCCCCTGGCTATCAGTTCTTGGTCAATGAAGTCTTAAAGAACCACCCTTTTTCTTGTAGTCTTCATTTGCTGAAGCATTTTTCTTTACTTTTTTCCTCTTAAACTTCTTCGTCCTTCCTTTTAGTTTGTGATTAACATGGTAACTCAAATCAATCGTTTTCCTACGATACTATGAATTATGGATTTTGACAGCTTTATAACGAGATTTTGAGTGTACAATATAGGTTTCTCTTGAGAATTTTTTGAAGTGTTTGCAGGACCAATTAAGGAATGGCCAATACAATCAGTCTCACAATGAGGAGAGTGTTAGAACACTTAACAAATCAAATGGGGAACCAGGTTTATGTAAATGATACTAAGAACACAAGTAAATAATAAGACAAAACTAAGAACAAGAACAGAGTAATATGGTTTTCAAGGATGTTGTATATTGCTCTCAAGTTCTTTTACAAGTGTTACAAAGCATAAAAAGAAATACAAGGACCTGAGATACTTGTACTACATCCTACAGTAGGCCATACTTTGAAGGCTAGCTGGAAACATTAATCTAGACAACAATATCAATGTAAAGTCAAAAGGCAGATTGCCTTTTGACTAGTGACTATGACACGCCATAGCTCACATCCTAATATATTATAAAAAGGATAAAAGGTACAAAGTAGAAATTACAGACTCAAGACCATAATCTACAGTTTACTAAGTCATGGACCTTTTTACCAACTTTTATAAGTTGGTGAGTCTTCAGAGTTGCAGCGGAAAATAAGTCAGCTTTTTTGAAAAGTAGATTAGAGAAAGCATGTCCTCTTTATCTTCGAAAGAAATCAGTCTTCACTTCATTGGCTTCGGAAGACTTCATCTTTGGCTTCGAAAGATTTGGCCTTTGGCTTCGGAAGATTTTACACTTAGAATAATTTCTGTGATGAGTGTAATACTTTCGAAGTAACTTCTACCTTGTAAATCAGTGCATGCATGCAGGAAGCTCCTTGGTTGTTTTGGCTTCTTTGGTTGCATCAGCCTTCTAATATAACCTTACAAACTCCCCCTAGGCTGAAGCTACCAAAATAGAGAAGTTATTCAGATGTTGACGGTCCTTATTAGGATTAAGACCATACCTTTCTTCATCATCTAGTCAGGATCCTTTAGATTCTCATAATATCTTCTCATGTCATGGAGATCATGTAGAGGAAGATCAAGCATGTCTTGCCGGAAATAGACATCTTGACCTCCTTGATCTCTGATGACATACCACTTGTCTGGATTAGCAGCAAAAGTCTAGGATAATATGGGTCTTCCAGTTGCAAGAGGCTCTACTTGAGTTGGAGTTGGTTAAGCAGCCTCTTCTAGCACTACCTCAAGATGCTCTGACTCATCCTGAGGTGTAGAGGTGGATGCCTTGGTCTTCTTTTTGGAAACACTCTTCATGGCCATCCTTTTCCTCCTCTTTGAACTTTTTAACTGAGAGGACTGGTCTTCAGCACCAGGTTGTTCTACTGTGTCTCTCTCAGTTGAGTTATCTTCTCTTACAGGTTCAGAAGAAGAGTGAAGAGGACCCTACTATGGATCAAAAGATGAAGTTGGCTGAGATCAGCTCTAGGTCCAGGTTATGTTGTCTCAGGGGTTCAACCTTGACCTCAACTTCAAGTTGAGCTGGATTTGGTGGAGAATGCAAGTTAATAATCTCTTCCTTCTTAATCTTTTGCTTGATCACCCTGATGTGCTCATCCATAGTGATAGAGACATTGGACCGAGCGTCCTTCTAGAGAATCCATACAACTTCAAAAAGGTCATCATCCTTTGTCTGTCAACAGACTTCTTTTGGCTCTTTTGGATGATGGCTCTTGACTTTGTAGCTTCTTCCTTTAGTTTTCTCTTAGCAGCCTTTTGTTCCTTGATGACTTGTTACTCCAGCTACTTGAGATACTCAAATTCAACATACTCATATGATAAAGGAAGAAGTACAGATGCCTGATAAAGTCATGTGGCACTCAGGTAGTTGATCATGTTTAGTCTATCAGCTTCCTTGTCTACCTGAGGTTATGTAGTTGCCACAGCCTCTGTCTCAAGACTTTCTTGAACTGGGGAGAGGGTAGGAGCATGCTTGTAGAGCCTTTTTTGTCTCCTTTCTTCCTCTTTTTAAGGAGCAATGCTACATCCTCTGCCTCCTTTCTCTCCTTGGACAATTCCTTGTCAGCCAGTTCATTCAGTTCATCTAAGGGGAGAGAGAGTAGTTCATCCATATTGTAGTTTCTGGTCCCCAGGTAGTTTATCCTGGCCGCCCTCAACTCATCATCCTAAGTATTTGGCCTGGGGGCAGCCCTGATGGCAGCTTCCATGAAGCCCTGATGGTAGCTTCTATGAAGCCTGGAGACCTTCTTGAACTTTCTCCCCTTACCTTCCTCTTCCTCTCTCTTTCCTCCCCCTCAATCTCCTCAAAAGTAAGTTTTCTTTTCTCTTTGTCACTCATAGGCCTTGGTGACTCAGGATGGAGAGAGCTTTGGCCTTTATTGCTTGATTCAGTAGTCAAGTTCTGGCCAGAGAGAGGTTGTGAAGCACCTTCATGTGAATCCAAGGATCAAATCAGAAATTATTAGTTTGATTGAACAAATAAAGATCGTGGAATTATCAATATTTGATTGTTAATTTAATTGTTTGTGAAATTGAAATCGACAAACAAAATTTAAAACAAATTGAAAGCAGAATAATATAATGCAATAAAAGATTTGTTTCAATTGTTTTTCATTAAAAACACAATCGACTACAATTTCTATGATGCTCTGGTGACTTGTGATCTCTAATGATGTTCTTGATGTTCTTGCTGCTTTGCTATTTTTCTTGAGTGATTGATTGATTGATTGATTTCGATACTAAGAATATGTCTTTTTATAGTTGTATCGATCTCCCTCAATAACCTAAAAAACTCTCCTAAAAGTGTGGATCCATACCTTATTTTTAGCAGCAGAGGGATTTACTTTACAAAAGAAATATTATTGATATGATGTGGAATATTTGCTTGACATAAATAGTGTCTTCTGTGGTCCTTGAATTGATGGCGTAACAGGTTGACTTTATGTTGTACTTGATGATTTGAGATCATACAAGTGCTTTGTTCTTCCATAGGAATTGGTCTTCCGTAGGAGTTGGTCTTCCGTAGGAGTTGGTCTTCCGTAGGAGTTGATCCTTTGATCTTGAACTTCATCCTCAACAGCAGACTTCCTTCTTCCGCAGCAGCAGCAACTTGACTTCAAAACTTGTTCTTCAGTAGATGTTGAGCTTTCGCAGGAGATCTACGGATGTGTATTCCTTGTTCTTTGTTTCACAGAACATCTACGGAGGAACAATTTGTTCATCCGCAAGAGTTCTTTCACTTAGTCAATTTTCCAAATTGACCAAGTATGATGTTTTCCTACAATTACATAAAATAAACACAAATAATATTTGAGTTAACACATATTTCATGCATTACAGAATAATAAAGAATTACAGAAGTTCATTACAAGAAACGATTCATCATCTAAACCTATACAAAAGATCTAGACCTAACAATACTCCCCCTTAGGTTTAGATTCTTGTAATCATCGGTTCAGAGCTCTGAATTCTTGAACTCTTCTCAAAATTCTAGTGTAAAAGTAATCAATTGCATTCTTTTGATCATCATATAAATGCTTGATCTTCATTCTCTTTATTTTCTTTAATGTTTTGTAATTAATTCCAAGGATGTCCTCTTCAATGGTCAGTGTTGCCATTACACTGTTGTTTGAAACCACTTCCAGTTCTGATATTCTGAGCTCAGTGATTGATGGAATGTCAGATTCAATAAGTTGACCTTCTTCAGATCTTCTTCTTTTGTCAGCTTTAGCATGCAGCTTGTCAATCACTTAGATGATATGGACATATAAGCATAAGTCATCTTGAGCTACTTTGTCATTCAATTTTGGAAAATACTTATCATGGAGATAGGATGTGTGGGTGGTATGAAGGAGTTTGATCTCTATTGGGTCAAATAGTCTTATGCTAGATGCTTTCTTCTGAGGATCATTTCTTTATTGCACAAGCTCTTTTGTTCCCTCCACATATCCCCATCCTGTGATAGGGAATGAGTATTGATTGCCTTCAATTGTTTTGATAGATGCGTCAGCCTTGTCTTCATATCCAATTCTCCTTAAAAATTCATCATCTATAGCTTGAGGAGAACCAGAATGAGACATTTTCTGCTGTTGTTTCCTTCTTTTATGCTCTCCATCATCTCTTCTAGCTTCTCTTAAGACATCTCCTTTGAATTTATGCCTTAACTTGGCAATAATTCCTAAGAAGTCTCTTCCTCTTGGATTGATTGGATAGTTGGTGATGGGAATATTTTAAAGTCTGTGAAGATCTGCATCTGGGAGAGTAAGAAGGCACTCCATCCATGGAAAGTATTGTACCATCCCAGATGCTCTTTTGATGGTAGCAGTCCAAATCCGGGTCATATCTCTATGCAATTATCCTGTTTTCTTCAGCTGAACTTGGAGTAGTCATATGGTCAAAAAGTTGTATCATCGAAGATTTCTGCTCTGTTACTTCTCTTACAGCAGTTACCAAAGGCCAGATTTTGTTGGGTATCATATCCCTTGGCTCTTTGATCAACTTTTCTTTTCCTTTGTGCATGTATCTGCTCTTAACTACTGTTGGCTCACCAGGAGTTTGTTTTGCTTGTTAATTATAAGCAGGATTAGGAGCCCCAGTCCTGAATCTTACACTAGTGTCTAGTTCAACCTTCATTACATGCTCCATCATTGCTCATAGTTCACTCATTGTTCTTCCTTTAAGCTCATGATGCTCATAGTTATGACTTTGTAACCAACAAGTCATGTTGTACCTGGTCAACTTTTTTATATCACAATGGCCCAGTTCATTCATTATCTTGTCCATTGCTTTGTATTTTGAGAATGTTTCATAGTTGCATACCGGCAGCATTAGCCTTGCAGCATCAAACTCTTTCAAAACTTGAATCATTTTAGACATGTTCATTCTTTCAACCATATCATAAGGAAAGCCATTGTTTATCAAGTCCATAAACATGGCAGATCGTGCTCTTTCTTTAAGGATGTCTTCAGTTGATAGCAAGTCATCAGACTTTGCTTCTTTAGCAGCTTCAGCAGGCTCTTCTTTTGTTAATTCTTCCTACTCATCATCACTATCTACTTTAATATGTTCAATTAGTGGTGTGTGCTCTGGAGATATTGATTTTGTTCTTTTTGGGGTGTCTCCAAGTTCAATCACATCTTCTTGAACTTTTCCCAAGTACTTTCTCTTCCTGTTATACATGATTGTTGGTTCCTTTGATTTGATCATTGGAAGGACAGTAGCTTCTTTAATTGGCTCTTGTTGAGTGATTGCTTCTTGTTCAGCCACTTTCTTTTTCAGTCTTTCTATCTCCTTATCTTTGCCTTTCAACATCTCTGACTGTTCAGTTAGCAGCTGATCCATAGCCTCAATAACTTCATTGTTGGATTCAATCTCTTCTCTTAGCCTTTTGATTGTTCCTTCAAGCTTTAAGATTGTCTCATCTTTGTTCCTCATCTCTCCCTTGATTCTCCTCAGTTTTTTCAACTTCTTGTTGCTTTAAGATTGTTATATTTTGCCATAAGAAAACTTTTGCTTACATCTATTTCTTCATCATTCAAGTCATTCTCATCATATGCAATGATGTAAGCATAGTTTTCCTCATCCTCTTGCTCAACCATTTGATCATCTTCCCTCTCAACTTCCAAACAAATCTCCTCCGTAGCATCATTTTTCACATCATTCTCATCATCCTCCTCAAGGCCTAGTATCTCAATAGGTGTAGGGCTATCAGTGGGTGAGATTGGTTCAGTAAGTCTGGGTGAGGAAGTTGGTTCTGTTGGTGGGTGTGATGGAGATTGTTGAGGATCATCAAATGAGAACACTTCTGTTTCAGCAGAGTTCATTGATGTTTGAAAAAGTGAAGAAGATAGTGGTTTTGTGTGTTCACTTGGTGGTGAGATGATATGGACAGGTGGTGATAACGTTATGTTGGTAAAGGATGGTGGTGAAGGAGGATTGGGTTCTTGATGTTGTGGTTAAGGGGATTTAGCTGGTGGAGATTATTTTTGTTGTTGATCAGAAGATTCAGCTGATGATGTTTGTTGTTGCTGATCATCAATGTATAGAAGTTCTTAAGGAATGTGAGCATTCTCATCAACTACATGAGCAAACATCTCCATTTCTTCTCCTTGATATTGCCCAGTGATCTTGTTGAGCACAAATATTCCTCAGCTATTCGTTTCTGATTGTAGCATAGATTACCTTTTCATCCTACTCCTCCTTAATTCGTGCTGAGTTCTAGAAATCGATTATGTGATCTTGATAGATAACAGGGTCTGCAGATAGAGCATAGAACAATCTTGAACTTCTCAGATATCTGATAATATCCCTGCACCCATCGGCTACTGAATCTTCTGGATTAAGAAAAGCACAGACATTATGCTCTTTTGGGAATCGATTGGCCATTTTGATGTTGTTTGAGAGGTGATTTAGGTGAGGATTGTTGTGTGGAATGAAAATTTTGAATGTTTCGGTGAGAAAGGGGTTTATGGGTAAGAGTGTTTTTCTAGGTCTGCAAAAGTGTTCTGAAAAAGTAAATACAAATGCCTACGGTCAATGTATCCTTTATAGTCTCTCAGACAATTTAAAAACCTCTTATTTAATGTTGTGGGTCCTATATACCTCTTTACCCATCCGTGGTTATCCACAGGTTTTTTCTTCCATAAATCATCTACGAAAGGCAAAACCTTCCCTTTTTGATTTGTTTTAATTTTATTCTTTCACAGCACATTTACGGAAGACAAAATTTATGTTCTGTTAATTCTTCCAAAGGTAAAATTTTCTTCCGAAGCAAATGTTTGTTTTTCTTCCGAAATTAATTTGATAAAATTTTCTTCCAAAGCAAGTGTTTGTTTTTCTTCCGAAGTTAACTTGATAAAAAAAATTCCAAATCAAATGTTTGTTTTTCTTCCGAAGTTAATTTTGATAAAACTTTTCTTCCGAAGCAAATGTTTTTGATGTGTGATACTAACATATTGTTAAATCATTTGTTGTTTGCTGTTGGACCTTGTTGACTTTGCTTCATAACAATTGTGCAAAATAAATTTTTAGTTAAAAAAAACTTCAGATATCTTGCAGCCAAGTTAGTGCTCAAGATCCAACTTTTTTGTTTTAAAAATAAAACACATTAAACTCATATTTTCATGTTGATTACTACTCCCCCTAAATTTATGATTAATGATGAACTTATGCATTTATCAAAAATTTATTAAGAGAATAGCATGAAAAGCAATTATCTGTTAAACTTATTAGTAAATAAAAGAACAATAACAAAGTCTTTTTGTATTTTTGCTTATAAGCAGAAGCTGAAACTAAATGATAAGCATTTACATCATACAATGGGATCATACTATGACACTAAGCAACTTCCTGAACCAGTTTTGTTTGATGATAGAATACATAGATCTAGTGTTGATTACAAGTATTATGATCCACATAAATTCAAGCAAAAGTGTAGTTTCAACTTGTCATGTTGTTTATCATGTGTTGGGACTGATTAAAGATAGACAAATAAAGATCGAATCAGGAATTATCAGTTTGATTGAACAAATAAAGATCACGGAATTATCAAAATTTGATTGTTAATTTAATTGTTTGTGAAATTGAAATCGACAAACAAAATATAAAACAAATTAAAAGCATAATAATATAATGCAACAAAAGATTTGTTTCAATTGTTTTTCATTAAAAACACAATCGATTACAATTGCTATAATGCTCTGGTGATCTTTGTGATCTCCAATGATGTTCTTGATGTTCTTGCTGTTTTGCTATTTTTCTTAAGTGATTGATTGATTGATTGATTTCAATACTAAGAATATGTCTCTTTATAGTTGTATCAATCTCCCTCAATAACCTAACAAACTCTCCTAAAAGTATGGATCCATGCCTTATTTTAGCGGCAGAGGGATTTACTTTAAAAAAAATATTATTAATATGATGTGGAATATTTGCTTGACATAAATAGGGTCTTCTGTGGTCGTTGACTTGATGATGTAACAGGTTGACTTTATGATGTACTTGATGATTTGAGATCATACAAGTGTTTTGTTCTTCCGTAGGAATTGGTCTTCCGTAGGAGTTGGTCTTCCGTAGGAGTTGGTCTTCCGTAGGAGTTGATCCTTTGATCTTGAACTTCATCCTCAATAGCAGACTTCCTTCTTCCCCAGCCGCAGCAACTTGACTTCAGAACTTATTCTTCAGTAGATGTTGAGCTTTCGCATGAGATCGACGGATGTGTATTCCTTGTTCTTTGTTTCACAGAACATCTACGGAGGAACAATTTGTTCATCTGCAGGAGTTCTTTCACTTAGTCAATTTTCCAAATTGACCAAGTATGATGTTTTCATGCAATTACATAAAATCAACACAAATAATATTTGGGTTAACATATATTTCATGCATTACAAAATAATAAAGAATTATAGAAGTTCATTACAAGAAATGATTCATCATCTAAACCTATACAAAAGATCTAGACCTAACACTTCCCCAGCTGGTGCCTCACTGAGGGTAATGGGTGTTGAAGAAGTTCCTGTCTCAAGGTTCACAGGTTCAACTTCTGGGCTTTCAATCAAGGCTTCCCCTTTGAAGCTAATCTTAAGGTCCACCTCAACATCCAATTGACTAAAAGTTTTACCTGCTAGCCTCTATCTATATAATCTTGACCTCAGCTTGTATTCTTCAAACACCCTTTCTTGAATTCTATCTGCTAATCCTGCAGCTTGTCTGTTTTGACTTGGTTTGACAAGTGGATGATCAATCATATGGATGCTCTCATAGAAGCTCAGGTTGAAAAAGTTGAAAATCTCCTATTGACCCTGAAATCTAGAGATGACTAGAGCTCTTCTATCAGTGTCATACCTCCATCCCATGATTGGATTCTCAAACTGAGTAGATGGGGTAGGCATAGCTCTAGGAATACTCTCCTCAAACAAACTTTGTATGAGTGAGTCCACATCCATATAGACTTGAGGAGGTTGCTGAGTATGGACCATTGAAAGTAAGGGTGGTGAATTCTCAAAGTCAATACTCTATGAAGAACTCCTAGGTTCTGTGATTGTTTGGACTTTCTCCCCCTTTTTGGTAGCATCACCTTCTTGCATAGGTGAGCTTGAGGTTGGGTCTATCGTATCCACAGGTTCTTGTGGACCTGGTTGAGTTCTCCTAAGTGGTCTCTCAGCTAACTTGCCATTGAGATCGGTGATCTCAAGTTGCTGGTCATTGACCCTCCTTTGTAAGACAGTCACCTGAGTTTCCAGGTGACTTATCTTTGAGACTAAATAGGTGCACATTTTTGTAAGTTTTTGCACTTTTAGTTTCAGACTCCCCTCATCTTCTTCAAAAGAATCATGGGGGATGAGAGAATAGGACCAATGTCTTCTTCCTCATCACCAGCGCTTTGTTCTTGGCTGCTGGATTTCCCCTGCACCATGACAGCTTCAAGTGAAGTGTCAATAGGCTGGGTTGCCATGGTTAAGGTCTTAATGATGTAGTCACTTGCAGAAGTGAGAGCCTCTTCCATATGGACCTCCTGAACAGGTTTAGGAAGATCCATCTCAGTAGTATATGGATGATATGGGCTAGACGTAGGAGAAGCAGGAGTACTCATCTCTCCTTGAGCAGGGGTGGAGAAAAGAGACTCATGATACTCACTGAAGCCCATGTCTTCATCATCATAGAATTCAAGGTTTGGGATTGGTTGGTTTAGATCAAGAGGCTGGGGATGGTAACTATCCCCTGAAGGTTGTTCACTAGAGTTTTGAAACTCTGAGTGAAAGCTTAAGGTTATGAGGGTTGTGAGTTTATCAGGCTGAGCATGAGGAACCTCAGCACTGATCATTGGTGAGATGGGAGTGGTTTGCTCCTCAAGAGAAGTTGGAGCTCTAGTGTCCACTTCCTCCTTTATAGGTGATGATATAGGGGCCTGCACAAACTGAGTAGCATGTGCAGGGGTTCGTTTGGATTTTCTTTGGTAGGTGATGGTTATTTTTTGCTGTATAGGTGGTTGGGAAGTAGAAGGTGTGGGTTCAATACTAGCTGATGCTGCTAGATTTTCACCTTGAGCAATAAGTTCTAAAATTTTTGGGACAAGGGCTGTTTCTACCCCTGAGAAGCCAACAATTGGCTTCCTCATAGTCTTGATGATGCCAGGCTTCATCTGTCCTATTTGGAAACCCAAGCCTCATTGGTCTTGGGCTTATCAAAGTGATTTGAAGGCAATGTAATAGTAAGTGATCCTATGTTCAAGCTTTGAGGATCATTAGCTGTTGTTGATGAAGAAATTTCAGTCACTTGGTCTTTCTTCATCTTCCACACCATCTTTGAAAGATTAGACTTGACCTTCCACACCTCAGAAGTTTTAACAACTTCAAAAGTTTTGGAGACCTGACCTTCGGAAGATCTTGCTTTCACTGCAATAGGCTTCAGTACTTCAGAAGCATTCCTTTCTTCCGAGACCAATTTTTCTTCCGAAGGCAAGTTTTCACTTGTCTTCTTTTTCACCTTGGAGCTTCTGAAGGGAAAAGATTTTCCTTACGAAGCTAGTTTTTCTTTCTTCTTCTCAGAAGTTTTCTCTTTGATCATGTGAATAGTACTTTTAGGATTGTAGATGCAATCCTTAGCAAGATGAGAAGTACTACCACACATGATGAAATCCATTTGCTTCCTTCTAAGAGTCTTCTTTTGACAGAAAGACTAAACTTGATCACTTTCTACCTCCATCTTCATCTTCACTGATGATGCAGCAAGCTTCTTAGGGTGAGGCTTGCTCTTGGAACTGGATGGTTCAGGCTGTGTAGCAGTGGTACGCAGTTGATCAGCCTTCTTCTCTTTGCTAGAATGAGTTGGACAAGAACTAGAACTCCTGGTATCAGAGTTCATAGTTGAGTCTTCAGCCTTCACCACTTCAAATCCTGTAGAGATAAACACTTGTTTCTGCTTAGAGTTGAAAGTGGTCTTGATCTCTTGAGCCTTCTTTGATTTTCTCTTGGATTTTGTGATCAAGTTCTTCCTCTTAAACTTGGTCATCCCAGATTCTTTTATCTCCTCAGGAAAATAGTGACCCTTCTTAGGATGATCTTCTTCACTCTTCTCAGAATCATCCTTCATTATCTCATCTTCATCCTCTTTGTTTATGGGGTCTATGAGGGGAAGCTCATCTTTACAAGTTCCACACCTTGGAGATCTTACAGATAATAGAGTGTGTGGAGGAGTTATCTCAATAGATCCCAGTCCCTGCTTATTTTGATAACAAACATTTACATGCAAGGATGAGGATATCATGTTCTTAAAGGTCTCTTTTTTCTGCCCTGGCTTTGCTGATCATAAGCTCAGCCTGGCATTCAGTTAACTTAGTGATGAGATCTTTCATCTGAGTCCTGTAATTGGTGTGTTCATGCTTTAGAGTTGAAATGGTTTTCTCTAAATCTTCTATTTTAAGTTTGTAATCATTTTCAGCTCTTTTGAAATCAGCTTTTAAAATGTTTAAGGACTCAAGATCAGTTCTTATCTCTAAGTTATAGGACCTATATCTGTTAACTTCAGCAATACATTCAGGTGTACAAAGATGTTCCAATACCTTGGCTTCTTCATGATCTGCCATCAGTGCTTGGTTTGGAGATGCATCCTCAACCTGAAAGCTCCAGTCAAAGCCTCCTTCTTCAACAGCAACTGCAGCTTGCTGCTTGGGCTTCTCATTCTAGGGAGCTCTATCAGTGTAGTTTGGTCTGGTTTGTGCTTGGCCACCACTCGTTCTTGGTGCCTTGCACTCTCTAGCAAAGTGTCCTATTGGTTACAGTTGTAACACTTCACTTTGCTTTTGTCCAGCCTAAACTTTCAACTGGTTGCATTGCTAGGAAACTTCCTCCCTGTCCTCTTATAAAACTTCTTGGCTCTGTGAGTGAGAAGAGTCATCTCTTGGACTATTTCCATGTCCTCCAGATCATCTGGATGGATACAGTCTAGGTCTTCAAGGGTAAAGAGAAAGTTTCATGTGCTTTTATTAGTATACGTAAAGGCTTGTGAAGAGCTTGTCTCTTGGAATGGGCTTCTTTGGATGTTGCTCTCTCTTGGTGTCTCTAGGAATGTGATGAAAGGACCCTTTGTGAGTTGTCAGGGTAGCAGATAAGATGATGTTGTAATTCTCTGCAATCCCTTTTAACCACATGAAGGGCTGAACTCTGCTGATTGTTGGAGTTACCAGATAGATTTTGCATGTTCATCTCCATCTGGTAGCCACTGAGGATACCATACAACTCAGTGAGAGTAAGGGTCTTGAGGTTCTTAGTCCTTTTAATGACCACAAAATAATGTGTCCATTGTCTGGGAAGAGAGGACATGAACTTCCTCACAATGTCCCTTTTCTCAAGAGTTACTCCAACATCCATTAGAGTACCCGCAATCTCAACATTAAGTCATGGTTTCACCTGCCTTAAAGGTGAAGTTCTCAAACCGCTGCTTCAAGAGGTCCTTCTTGTTCTCTTTTGCTTCATTTGACCCCTCATACATAAGCTTTAGTGCATCCGATAGTTGCTTGGCAGTCTTGCACTTCTTGAAGCCTGTATAGATAGAGTTTGGAAGAGCAGCTTGGAGGGTGGTCATGGCCTTCTAATCTATGTCTATCTTCTTCCAGTCTTCTTCAGAATAGTCAGTCACTTCCTTTGGTATCATACCACCACCAGTAGTAGCTGAAGAGGTGGATGGTACATGAGGTCCAAAGACAACAGATCCCCACATGCTGGAGTCTTGAGACTTGATGAAGCCTTCCATTCTTTGGCACCAAATATCAAGGTTATCAAGAGTGATTAGTAGAGACTTTGCAATAGTACCGATTTCCATATAAGCCTTTTTGATAGCTGTCATTTGAGTTGTTATATGTTTTGTGAAACTAAAGGGATTTAAGATGGTGAGATCTTACAATCAAGAGCCTGGAAAAGCTCTGATACCAATTGCAGGACCGGTTAAGGGATGGTCAATAGAATCAGTCTCATAATGAGGAGAGTGTTAGAACACTTAATAGATCAAATGGGGAACCGGGTTTATGTAAATGATACTAAGAACACAAGTAAGTATGATAGAACTAAGAACAAGAACAGACTAATATGGTTTTCAAGGATGCTGTATATTGCTCTCAAGTTCTTTTACAAGTGTTACAAAGCATAAAAAGAAATACAAGAACCTAAGATACTTTATACTACATCCTATAGCCGGCCATACTTTGAAGGCCAGCTGGAAACATTAATCTAGACAACAAGATCAATATAAAGTCAAAAGGCAGATTGCCTTTTGACTAGTGACTATGACATGTCATAGCTCACATCTTAATATATTATAAAAAGGATAAAAGGTACAAAGTAGGAAGTTACAGACTCAAGACCATAATCTACAGTTTACTAAAGCATGGACCTTTTCACCAACTTGTATAAGTTGGTGAGTCTTCAGAGTTACAGCGGAAAGTAAGTCAGCTTTTTGGAAAAGTAGGTTAGAGAAAGCATGTCCTCTCTATCTTTGGAAGAAATCAGTCTTCACTTCATTGGCTTCAGAAGACTTTGTCTTTGAATCTTTTGAAGACTTCATCTTTGGCTTTGAAAGATTTGGTCTTTGGCTTCAGAAGATTTTACACTTAGAATAATTTCTATGATGAGCGTAAAACTTCTGAAGTAACTTCTACCTTGTACATCAGTGCATGCATGCAGGAAGTTCCTTGGTTGTTTTGGCTTCTTTGGTTGCATCAGCCTTCTAATATAACCTTACAATATTGGCACAATAACTTCTATCATGATATATATATATATATATATATATATATATATATATATATATATATATATATATATATATATATATATTATATATATATATATATATATATATATATATATATATAATTTCCCCACCTTCCATTTTTTTCATCGGTAGTTTTAAATTTTAGACTGATAGTTAATTTATATATATATATATATATATATATATATATATATATATATATATATATATATATATATATATATATATATATTAAGTCCGCCCTCATGTTAAAAAAATTTAAATATTATATTCGCTCCCGCCCCCTCCCCTAAAATTTTTACATATGTTAAAAAAATTATAATACTAGAAAAATTAACGTGTACTAAAAAAATTACGTGTATGAGTTGTCCTCCATCTAATAATTTAATAGGCTTTAAATTTTTAATGGGCTAATGACATTAAATCATATAATTGGTACTGGGCTACTTAGTGACCAAGTGACTGTTCCCTTTTACGGTTTCCTGTGGCTCGAGTACCACCCCCCCCCCCCAACCGGTGACCAGCTTACTGCTCACCTCCACGGCTCCACCGCCGGCGACTACCTATAATTGGTTTGCTTACTAATCACTAACTCAGTTTTTATTGTTTCATCTATTCTTCATTTGATTATTTGAACCTAGGGTCTTTAGTGATGGATTAGGGTTTATATTGTTCAAGTTTTTATTATTGGTTCATTGATAATTGATTGATTATGAAAATGTAAAATTATTGATTGAATATATGTTTTAATGAATTTAGGTTGATAAATTAAGGTAAAAATGAAAATCATTGAGAAGCAAAATGAAGATCTAATATTGAAGAAATTGAAAGCTTCAGTTGACGTAGTGAAGTGTGTTGACATTTCAAACTTGTGCTTTACGAGTACATGATGAGTCTTCTAGTTCTAAGAATCCAGGTAATTTTCTTGAACTACTACAAGCATAAGATAGAAATGCCGGATATGAACACTCCATTTACGAGAACATGATGAAAGATTTAATTCAGAATACATAAAAGATGATTTTAAAAATCTTAAAAGTTATTGGGCCGAACTATAGCTCTTCTTTCAAGTACTCGTCTTTCTCTCGCATCATCATTAAATATTTCTTTATAATTTTATGTGTAAATCGGTCCTTTGAATGAAAAAATAAAATTTAGATATTTATAGTTTTTTTATCATTTGTCCCGACCCGAATCACTACCCCGATTACCCCAAACATATAACCTGAAACATAGCGATACAAAATAAAATTCTCATCTTGTGGCCGTGACTTCCTACCCCCACTCCGTCTGTATTTTAATTTAAGCTCCGCCACTGAAGTAAGCAGTTTCCTTTAATTTCAGCTTGCTAGTTATTATTCACATCTAAAATCTTTACTTCACTTGCATTTAGTATAGGATTTATTGGTTGACTTTCGATGCAATGCTCATGTGGGCGTGTGACTTTGATTACACCACTTAAATGCTTCATAATTTGATTCTTATTTAACGAAAAATATACGATCTTATTTCGAATGATAAGTGTTATTTTAACTGAGTATATCTATTTGTTTTCTAACCATGATCGTACTCCTAACCTCATAATGAGAAAACCCTGAAAAACCCCTGGCTCCATTATGCCTACAAATTACATATATAAATTTCTAATATATAACTTAATATGTTCATTCATAACAATAGACTTAGTTTATTAATTTTTAGTTTTGATATTTTGTATTAAAACGTTATTTCAGAGTTTGATAAATGGTTTAATTAATTGTAGGTTTCAAGTTTTGTTAAAATTCATTTTTAGCTCATGGTCTTCTGAAATATTCAAACTTTAAATTTAAACCAGTTAACTTAACTTTATTGTTAAAAACACATAATTAATTACAATCTGTGTGCAAATTACCTGTTCATCAGTAGCCTAATTAAAACATATTTTTGAAACTTTATTACTATTTTATGATATTTTTCCTTTCATAAATCCTTGTTTTAAAACTTGGTTATAGTTCTGTAACATCATTTGATCATTTGATCAATCCATAGAATTGATTATACCAAGATCTTGATATAAAACATTTTGCTGTGAAAAATAGTAATTAACTGATGGTGTTGATTATTTACAAAAGTATTTTGAAAATACTTCCGTTGATTACATAAACTCTGATAAATTTTCAAAATAAATTGGGACCCGTCACATAATATCCACCGATCCTGCTCACACGACCATCCTGAAGCCGAAGTGTGGCAATAGTTTATGATTCAGAGTTCGAATTGGTGTATGTAAAATAATGCTGATTTTTCCAATATTTTGGTATCGTCATTACAAGCTCTTAGGAAGATATCTTAAGTGTACCTGAGTACCTGTTTGTCAGCATGAGCTCTAATAGTAGTACTTTCTTATCTTGACTTCTTTTCAACAGGAGTTCGGGTACCAGTTTATGCTCACTATGTTAGATGTATGGAAGATAAGAGCATTCATTAGTTGTCGCATTTTGATATGAGTGTGTGCCTTATATTATGACGGATGGTTGTAAGGAATTATGAGTGAAAAAATAGAAAATTTATGAAGAATGTACCGTGATTCCCATATTTAGAGAAACACGGTACGACCCTCTAAATTTTTTAATGTTTTTAAAAGTAGTTGTGAGTGTAAGAGAAAAAAAATAAAATTATAAAGATATAAAAAATATCATTTAATTAAAAGAGAGTAAAAAAGTAATGTTTTTAATGTAAATATGGGGATGGAGATCGGAAAGCTAGTTGTGAATTCTATGCATTTTCAAATAAATGTTATGAAATTCGGAACTCACTGAATGTTGTCTGTGAGTTGTTTATTGGGTTTGCAAATGATAAGTTCGATGATAGATATCCAACAAATCCTTGATCATGATTGTTTATTTTTATCTCCCAGATTATGTACATTTTCTTATTGTTGTTCTTGCACATATATATTGACTTTGGTCTTATTTTGTTCTTTAGAAACTATGATAGCTCTTGGCTTGCTAAGAAGGTGGGGATTAGTGAAATCACTGAGAGCATGATGGCTTTCAACATCAACTATAAAGACACTAGCCTATTTGGTTTCTATGTTGTTGTTAAGGTTAGTTTAAAATTTTTAGTTAAATAGATCGATCACTTAATTTTATTTATTTGGTGTTATTACTACTATGCAATGCTTTCTTGCTATCAACTACATCGTCGTTTGTCACATGTATTTCATTTACTTCTTTTTAAAACCTTTTAATTATGAAAATGGTGAAATCTTGTGGATCTTAATATTCATTAATAATGACAATTTTTTTCCGTTTATGCATTTTCACACTAATGATGTGGTGCTTAGTGGGCGTGTCATCATGTTACTTATTCTTTTGTGTTCAGCTATCATGGTTTTTTAACTTATTTTTTATAGGAAAGATCATAAGGTGATCTTGGTTTTAAAAAGGCGTGCATTATGCACGGTGTGTTTATGCACTGTTGCGAGCGCATTACAACATCTTATGCATTGTATTTTCATGAGGCAATGATGCGCTCCTGATGCATCAATGGGCAAGATGCGCTCCTGGTGCATCAATGGGCAAGATGCGCCTTAATGCGTGCATTATGCACTGTTAAGTTTTTTCTTTAGTTTTGGACCTGCTCGAATCTTTTCAACATGAGTATGGTCTAACCTCTTAACATTATGGTGTGTTGTTTCATATTTGTTTTATGTTACAAGTGTTTTATAAGTTTGTTAATAAGTAGTCTTTTTGTTAAAGTTATAATGATACAAAAAAATATTTTGTATATTCGCTTTTTGGTATTTTTTTAATAACTAAAGCATCGTGCATCAACATTTGGGGCCAATATGCATCAGAGCTCATAGCATAATTAATAAACCAAAAAGGAGATACAATCAATTTTTGGTATTTTTCAGTAACTAAATACGTAATGCATGCACATAACGCATCGGGGTTTGGGATCAAAACGTATCGGAGCGCATCGTGCAGATAAAAACCAATAAGGCAATATATATGTGTGTATGTATGCACGTACGTACGTACGTACGTACACACTTGACTAAAGATATTATCACTAGTATCTTGTGTTACAGAAGCTGAAGTAATTAAAATAATCAAATGTTCATTCTTAGAATTTAATTTCCTTAATACCATTTGAAAAGAAGATTTCATTTACGTTTAAAAGAAGAAATTTTTTTTTCTGTATGCTTCGCCATGACGATAAATAAAAAATTAATGTCAATCGTTATCCATAATTGGTTTGTATCTAAGACAAACCAGTCTTTTTACACTGTTAGCTCTGTGTCGCTTTGTATAGAGTTAAAAGTATAAATGGACTCAAACTTGTAATTGTTGATAAATATAGTAAGCTTACTAACAATATATTCATTGTTGTCCATAAGAAGTTTTTAGAAATTTATAATTTGTATTTGTAGATATACATATGTTACTTGTAAATGTAATATTAATATTTGTTTGTAAATGAAATACTGTAAAATATAATATGTATTTTTTCATTATAAATGTTTGTTAATTTTAAAGTTCGTTCAATCCATTTCTGTGTACCTGAGGAGTTGATAACCTAATGTTTTATATAAGCTTACATAAAACTTTTGGGATGTTATAAACATTTGAGTGTATTTAAATTAATCATACCCTTAAAATAAAGTTCTATCCATTTTTTACTCTTGTTGACGTAGTTATTTTACCTTTGCTTGTTTTAGGTTGTTGACGTAGATGATTTGCTATTGTTAGCCATTTTGTTAGCTCGTGATATTTATGTCAATTCTCAGATTTTGTTGGGGTGCATTATGGTTCTTTTGTCGTATCGATCTTCAAATTACCCATGATTTTACCTCCACCATGCATAGTTGATGCACAACTCGATCGTGATGCTTCTGTTCAACTTCTAGATTAATTAGCTCGGTCGGTTGATTACTTAGACATTTTTTCTTGTAGTTAAGGAGAAAGGGTATGAGCATATGAATAATACTATTTAGCATTTGTATCGCATAAGCATATATTTGTGGTTATAAAATAAAATATATTTTATAGTGTGTGACCGATCATGTATGTACCAAAATGTGTGATCGGGGCCAATCCACATTGACTATTAGCGTAACTAATTTAAAAGAGGCTTAAATTTTAACCATTAAAAACCCTTAAATTTAAAGAGGGTGATAGTCAATATACTTATTAAATGGATCTTATACGGTTTAAACTTTTGATTAAACAAGTAGCTTAAACAAACTCGTGTAATACACTGGTTGAATAAATAAAATATTAAATATGATAAAATTTTATTAATTATAAAACGATATTCTAATATAAAATATGATTGAAATTACGTATGACTAAAGACTGTAAGTAATAAAACAATGATACCAACTTTTAATTTTTTTTCTCATTTTCTATAAAATTTTTACATTTTGTTTTAAGGCAAACTTTTTAAAAAAAATTGTCATTTTTAATGCTTTCCTAATTATAACTATCAATGTTATTATTTTTTTTATATAAGATTAATATTTAAAAATATCAATTTTAATTTATTTTGTATATTTGAAAAAGTTTTATGTTTTAGAAATTTTTTTATTTTATAAAAATTAATTTCTTTAGAAATAACATTAATACAAAGATTTATTTTTTAATTTATTTAAAAAATATGTTTAATCTAAAAAAGAATTAAATAAAACTATTAGTATTTAATTTAATTATTTAATAAAAAGAAGCTAGAAAATTATGATAAGAAAAAATGTGATATCGTTAGGTGTTCTTTTTGATTAATTTTTATTAGAGAAGAAATGTTTTAAATTTAGTTTTTTAATAAACATGCAATGGTAATCGAACCAAATTTTGGTCATCTTTTTGTCTAATTCATGCTATGTTTCGCCACATGTATCCAATAATAACATTGGAAAACTATGCAAGTGACAACGGAAAATAAAATTCAATTTTGTTCTACATGTATGAATTGCAAAGCCTTAAAGGGAAAACTCAAAAATGAAAATATATTGTATTTATTTATAAATTTAAATTCATCAAATGTTTACAAAAAAATGAACTGTAACAAAGAATATGGCCAGTTTTTGATCGCAATCGATACATTGCAAATAACAATTCCTTAAACTGTAGCTAGTTGATTTGCGACCGATCATGACCTTTTCCCGACGGCCTGACCACAGAGGAGCGCGTTCTGCGGTAGTGGATACTCATCTCGTGGCGACATCACCGGAGAATAAACACGAAGGTAGAACTGTTCGCCAAGATATCGTCGCACCCAAAACTCGTTTCTTACGTTCCACATTCCGACGTTGTCGAGTGCTACATATATCACGGTCCACGCTTTTGGATATACCTGCATTCAAAGGTCAAAGAAATAATTTAGTAAATTACAAATATGACAGCTTGCGCCGGATAGATGTCCTTTTAAGAGATTATATATAAAACTAGTAAAAACGCCACCCCTACCGACACTTTTATTGTTGTCGCAAAGGCTGGTTTTCGCTAGTTGCATGATGTGAAAATCGGCAAAAGGAAAACGACTAACCTGTACGGTACAGCGTGAGACTGCATCGACAAGATTGTAAGTATTTCGACTCTTATCACTCCATCGTCCTCCATCCATTCTGTGAATCGAAAAAGGTTATTAGCGATAGATTTTGGTGTCGCAAATGCTTAAAGTAAAGTTTATGAAAAGCAAATTACCCAACAACAAAGAAATTGTATCCATCAAGATGCCAACTTTGGATGATATTCTCTCTATTCTCGAACACTATCTCAACAAATGCTCGAAAATCGGCACCCATAACTGAAGTGTCAAGATAGGGGGCGTTATCCGTGGGAGCGTCAGGAATACTCCCAACCTTAAAAACGCCACTAATGTTGAAGTAATCTGCCAGCTTAAGAGGCGTGTCAGCAGCGACGAAAGACACACCGTTAACGTGATATCGCTGCTTTCGATCAATAATAGCAGCAGCACCAGTTATTTTAATCGTTCGGGTTATGTTAATCTGTCCGTAATGATATGACCCTTGTGGGTTTGGCCTCGGTCCACTGGCAGTCAGATTAGTCCTGAAAATAAACAAACAATCAATACCCGACGCCACATTCTCATTCGTCGCAAATAGCGACCAAAATTAAATTTTTTTCTGTTTTTTTTACCTTATTGATCTCGCTTGGTTTAGCGACCAAGTGATGTCAGAGCTGGGAGGCGGTGGAGGTGTTCCAGACTCCGCCTTCCCAGAGTTGGCATACCGAAGGATTGCGGTCGTGTTAAGGTTCTGACTTGTGAACCTGGAGGAAACAGCAATGTAGTAATCCTGAGGTGGTTGATCAGCAGTGACTAGCACAGAGTACGATTGTCCGACATGAACATCTAGCGACGATAACGCTGTTTGCACCGTGTGAGTCCCCTCGACTTCCACCAAGGTCATCGTGTGACCTTCGATTCGGAAATTGAACGAGTTTTGTAGACCCACGTTCGATATCCTTAGCCTATAAGTCTTTCCTTGCTCGATGGTATATGTCACACCACCGTCACCGCGACCATTGATCAACACACCGTTGGGAAAGGGGAGCCTCCATCCAAGGTCCATAATCTTCTCCAATCTCTGAAACATAAACCATCACCAAGATATTATAAATGCAATAACTAACTTAACATATATATATATCCAGTCTTATCTTATACTTTATATAGCAGATAAAATATTATTAACTGTGTAGCGCGTTAAAAATGATAATGAAGTTTAATTACCGTGTGATTTGTGGTGTACCAATCTCCGATAAGGATGGAGTAGTCATCGGCGGGGTCGGGGAAGGGGACGGGAATGCGGGGCCGAGAGAGGATTTTGATGGCCCCGAAACCACCCGCGGCTTTCTGGAAGCCGAGTGACGGGAAGTAGAAGAAGCTACCGATTTGATCTTTGACTTGTAACTTGTAAGTGAAATTCTGTCCCGGCGGGATCGGACACGTTGTACCGTAAACTCCGTCTTCGTACGAGTTCCGTCTTTGTTGTATTCCATTCCTATTATTAAACACAAAAAAATCTCATTATTTCCGAATTTGTCTTTCATGGTTTTTTCCGAAAACTATGTAGTTCTGTTTGAATGTTTTTTTCCCAAAAATTGCTAAACGTACACAAGATTACTTTATAGTGCGAGATGGTTTCAACGCGTATGTAAGAGGAGTGGTACGTTTAGCGGTACACTTTTTCTACTGGTCATTTAATTGTTAAACGTATAGTAACCGTTAAATTCACTGAATGTACCATCTCCTCCTACTACTGAATGAGGTATTTTTGCTTTTTTACTTTTACTTATGTTATATAAGGGGCAAGTTCTTGTCCCTTTCCATTAAAAAAATTGAAAATTTGATTGAAATAATAAACAAATTAGTTCATAATTAACGCGGAATGTGGAATATTAAGAGAATGTTCACACTTAATTAATTGACTTACTATTTGTCAGGACATACAAGCATTACAAGCTTGTACATTGTACACTATCTTAAGTACCTACTTCATAGTTAAAATGCTCAAAATAGCGCAAGATGTAAAGATTACCATGAAATGAGAAACGGCTCCGGCAGATTATTGAACACATTGATGATCAAATTATCGTTCGTGACCGAATAAATCTCCGGGCCCGGAAATTGCCCGTTGATCAAGATTCCCTGCGAATCAAGTGTCGAAAACATCAAATTCATGAACAAACACACAATATTTGAATCAAAGATCTATGATTCATACCTGTTGACGAACACCCATAGGGTATATGTCACCATATGTAACATTCCACGTAAAAAACCGATAAGGGTCTTCTGCGCTCACGATCACAACAAGCCAAAGGACGACACACAAATACAATGACCCGAAAGCGACCCCATTACGCCTCTGCATTGTTTCAATAACAAGCTTGACGAAGAGAAAGATGAGAGAGATAGAGATATTGGTTGATTTTGCATGGAGTGTTTAGTTGGAGAAAAGTGTTTATATAGGACTCATATTAACGCACATGGACCCACTTGTGAGTTGTGTATTTATGTAACAGGAACCATCCGGGAGACTACATAATGTGAACCTTAATTTGCAAAATTATGTAAACGTATTTCAATCATAATAATAATTAGGGGATGCATAATAATAACTGGAAACAAAGATGCTTTGAAGCAATCAATAAGTGAATCAGGAAATGGAAATAATGTAACAGAAAATTGGTTTGGTTTAGGTTTCTCACAAACTTTGTCTCACACCTAATAATGAATATTCAGAAATATATTTAAGAATTTCTTTTTGTATTTAAATTTTAATAATTTGGTTTCTAACTTTTGTATGGTTTGGTTCTTTAACTTCAAACTATCAAGAGTCACGATAACGTGTTTGAAAATGTAATGAATCAAGAACCAAATACTCTAATCGCTATTATCTTTTTCAAAAGCTTATAATGACTAACTTCAGCTAACAATTCACATACTATTACAACAAAAGGATGTTCATTAAAATTTTCAAAACATGTATAGAAAATGGTCCACAACACTCCATTCTTGGAGTCGCATGTCGTGACATGTAGGCACACACCTCAAGTCCAAGCGTCTGGACTTGGTGACACAACAAAAAATGCATGTCCTCAAGGGCGCTACATGGTAGGTTCTTGTGGGTCACATAGTTAAAAACTTATTACTTTGAAAATAAAATAAGTATGTTTGTGAAAAAAATAAATGTACCAACATTAAATAAGTTTGTGAGAAAATAAATAATAATTAAATGTGACGGCTAACCAAACATGTTTGTAAAAAAAATGATACATTGTCAATGATAATTATCATACATTCAACCGCTTCAACTATGTTAATTTGACACATGTTAGTATATGTTAATGTGTCCCTTATGTTTTAACTTTTTTTTTTTTTTTTGCTTTTTTCTTTATAATCATGTACTCTTTATAGAACAGAAGATACATATCCATATGTGTTTCACTTTTTTATACTTCGTACTATATATTATTTTCTTTATCTATATTATTTTTTGCATGGACTACGTAATATGTAAATGATTTATCTTTAAACATTGATATTAGAGTATGTACTGTCGTATAAAATAGTAATATGACTCCATCTACGAGATATATAATATAAGTATATCTCTCAGTGATCAAATATTTCTTTGGTATGAATAAACGTGAGTGTCACAAAAAATGTCATACGTTTATAGTAACTTAAAAAGAGATATATGTACATAATATGATTTGATTAGTTGTAAGTTAGGAGTTCCTTTGAGCACACAAGAAAGAGTGCCGCCCGGGCTACAATAGTTACAAGTTAAACTAAGGTGGTGTTTGTTTTTTGTGAGAAGTACTTTCTGGCCTCTTTTGTTTACGCCACGCAGACCACGCGCAGACGTTGAGGTCTGCAGACTGCTTGTTTTTGGAAGACCTTCATTAAAAAAGATTTTCCTGAGATCTGCATGAGGCAGACATAGATCATTCACTTCTATAATCTTCTAACCTCTTCTCGTTCTTCACCATCAACTTCAACCCAAACCTCCTCCCCCCCCCCCCCCCCCCCCCGCCACCCACCAAGATCGCAGCCGCCGGCCACCGCAGCGACCACAGCCATCGGGCCCTGACGGCCGCCCCCCTCCAGCCACCGCCACCGCAGCGCACCACCGGCCGCCCCCCCTACAGCCCCCGTCACCACCCCCCTACAGCCCTCGCCACCGCCCCCTAGCAACCCTCCCGTCGCCGACCTCCACTAGCGCAGCCCGTCGCCCATCGCCGTCCTGTTTAACTTGTGTTTTGGTGTTGTTATTTGATTTAGTGATCTGGGGTTGCGTTTGTGGAGTTGATTTTAGGAGTAAATCGCTGGTGAATGATGGTGTTTGATGTTGTTGTTGTTGGGGAAGATGAGTAGTGGTTTGGGTACATCTGAGTACTCTTCGGGGGTGTCGATGAACTTGTTTGTTGCTCTTCTTTGTGATTGTATTATAATTGGGCATCTTTTGGAGGAGAATCGATGGAAGAATGAATTCATCACTGCACTTGTGATTGTACGTATGATTGTGTTGGTTAATTTATTCTATTGTTGTATTGTATGTACATCAGTTATTAGATTTGGTTAATTCATGGGTTGGATTATTATGGTTTGTGATTTGGTTTAAGTTTTTCTTTGATTTGGTTTAAAGTAAGGTTTGATTTGGTTTAATTACAGACTATTTTTGTAGTCTGCAGACGTTAAAAAACAAACAGTTTTTCTTTTGCAGACTGCAGACGTTTGGTCCACCTCTTCTCCTGCAGTTGTTTGCAGATGTGGTCCGCAGACTGCAGACATTTTGCTGCAGAAAAAACAAACAACACCTAAGTGTTAAAAACATATATCAAAATATTAAAATTTTAAGATAATTATAGGGTTGAAAATCATCAAATGAAAAGTTGAAGTCGATCTAAATATTTTTTTCCTGCTAATATTCACACCTCAAACTTTTCAATAATGATTAGGGTCGAGTAAAAGGAGGGAAAAAAATAAGAAGGGAAAGAAGCATTATTAACAATCAGATTTTAAATCTAATGTTTAATATTTTAGTGGATAATGATAAATAATTAAAATTTATGATAGACTAATGGTAATTTAATTTTAACCATATTTTTAAGTTCTATAATTTTCTGTAAACGTTCATAACTTTTAAATACAATATTATTTTTTTTTTAAATGCATCATAAAAATAAATATTTTTTTATTTTTAAAACGCGTATAATGTTGATATATTAAAAAGAACTTTTTCATGTTAATTCAGTTATTTGCATTATACTCGTCTGATCATTATGTAATATCAGGTTATTGTATAATATTGGTTAAATCATTGTGTCTATGTTGATCATATGGTTTTCTATTGTGTTTTTTTAAAATAATAATTTTTAAATAATACAATGTTAATAATGTAATTTTTTAAGTTTTCTAGTTTATTATGTAATAATGATCAGGTTATCATGTAATATTCGTCAATCAGCTGATTGTGTTTAATTATGTTGATAATCGTGTCTAGTGCTAGTTATTGTGTTATTCATTATGTCTAATCCTGATGAGGTGATCGAGTAATTCTCGTCAATCAGCTTATTGTGTCAAATGTTACACTTTTTAAATTAAAAAACTTTGTATTTGAGCATTTCATTAATGATTAATGACACATTCTACACGTAAATACAAGCACTAATTTCGGTATTGAGATTTTGGTACATTTTACTTACAAAAGAAACTTGTTTATCCTATAATAGATTTAATTACAACCGAATACCAAGAAACATGTAAAGTTATGTGTCACTATACATAATAACTAATTAGTTTTTATAAGTTTAAGATTCATAATTGTCTTTTATGAAATGGAGGGATGAAAACCTACAATGTCTTTTTCATCATGCATTGTCTTATTTGCAACAATTAAATTTATTTATATACTAGCAACTTATAAAACCCGTTATCTAAAGTAATATGTAATAAGGCATTTGTTTATACAATTTCGCATACTTTTTATACTAAATTTTCTTTGATCAAGAGATCATATTTAGACAGAAATTCCTAAATAAGAGACCTACAGGAATTTACCCATAAATGACACCTTTGTTATTAGTAAAAAGTTATGTCCGTCTTTGATAACATAGTGCGATTACGAAATCCAGAGTCATCAGAGGACATGTACCCTAACGGTATCAACTTGTTAACATAATATTACTCACAAGTGATGCGAGTTCAAATCTTGTTATAACATGGATTTAAATAAGATGTTCAACCGTTGTGTGAGGTCGTCGTTAAAACTTTGTTATACACACAATATCTTAAAAAAAATACACCTCATAAACCACAAATTTATAGAAACATTTTATAAAACCCATAACTAAATACAAACATCATTCAAAATTTCAACATCACTCTATCCTTCAAAAGAATTAAACAACATACTTATTATACAGTCATTTTCAGGACGTATTATCTTGCATATGTGTCTCCTTGTCACGATAATGTGCAATATACAAAATGAGTATTTCCGCTCCTTTAATTGTTGTTTTTTTTCCTACGTTATCAGCACGAAATCCTAAAACACTAGCATTTTCTCCTACACCGTCCGAGCTGTATTTTTTATAATTAAATACTAGTAAATTTTAAATAAAAATAATAATATAATAAATTTTATGTATTTATAAGTCCACTTTATGAAATTAGACGTAATAAGAAGCACCGAAATCCTAAAATAAAGCCACCGCGTAGGACCCGTGATTAGAGACGACGATATACACGGGAATTAACATGTGTCTTTCTTTATACAGCTCACACAACTCATCTCGTCCGTCCATTTTGATAACGTGTTATTATGGTGGAAAATCGACGGTGTGGATGATAGCACCAACTTGCTATTATTGTACGCGGTTAACAGCTAATTTGCATCAGTTGTTGCGAAGCATACGGCGTTCGACGCCCGCAAACAATACATGTTCATTTTGGACTTATTTCTACCCAATCATTTTTATTTTATTTTATTAGTTTAATTGTTTTGACTTTGACTTATATATTGTCCTTGAATATATATAAAGAGGGTAGTATATAAATGTGTGTTTCAACTGTTACGTTGCTTGGATGTACAAGTTGAGAAAGGTCTAGCATGTGCATTTATTAATTTTTTTAATCTTGCTTTTGAATGGCATGCATTTATTAATTTATTTATTTTATTTTTTGTAGTTGGATCTTTAAGAAACAAGTTAGGCCATGTGTCGTGGAATAGAACCCTCCTTAAGTTATTTTTTATATTTCGACATGTGGCACTGATTAAATGCTAACTGGGTACCGAATAAAACCACTGATCAAATAGTTTGACCCGTTGTAGATAAGATGATCAGAGATTCTAACAAATTAATTTATTTAATTTTTTTAAATGTAAAACAATAATTTAAAATTAAACATTATAATCAAATAAAATTCATTAAAAACATAATAACTAAAAAACATATTACTAATCTTTTAAAAACAATACAAATACTAGTTTAATACAAATACTAGTTTAAATAAAAAACACATTACCAATTCATGATGAAAGTTTTCATGTATTTAACGGTTCTTGATTAATGCTATGTTTTCTAGTCTTTGCTAGTTTGCTCGACCACCCTTTTCCCCGTTTCAAAAATAAGCTCGTCTTCTTTGAAAAATTCGGATGAGGAGGAACTTCATTTTATGGTTGAGACAGAGTAGTTTTTAATATATGCTAGAGAGAAAGTGAGTAAAATGGGATGATTTATATAAAACTAGGTTAGTAACCCGTGTATTACACGGGGTGTATAAATAAAATATTAAATAAATAATAATTATTATTTATGAATTATAAAACAATGCTTAAGATAAAATATGATTATAATTACGTATATATAGCTATTTTAAGTAAATAAACAATAATGTATTTTTCGTAAACTTTTGTTTCATAAAAAAATTGTGCTTTTTAAATATTTTTTAAGAAAAATAAACTTTCTTAAAAAAATTCGTTGTATTCTATTGTGACATCAGGTATTACCAAACTCCGTTAGTTACGTTAGGTCTTGCATACACGTGTCGTGAGCACACACTAGTTGTCGTTGAACGTTGGTGACTTCATAACAATTACCTATGATAAACAGATAATAACTTGATTAATAAGGTGATTATTAAGTTGTGCTTATGTGCTTATGTGATTTTAAATATTATTTATGAATTTTATCTTATAACGTGACGACGTGTTATATTTATTGCATTTGTTTTGTAGCTATTGAAAATTATGTATGATTATTATTGTTAGTTTATAATATTTGTACTTTGTAGTTAAAAATGGTAAAGTGTTAAAAGAGCAAGTTTTTATAAAATGTGATCAAAGAGGGATTAATTTGTAAAAACTACAAAACTTAAATATGGTAAAAAACCAACCCTAATCCCCTAACCCCCCTTGCGGCCGAAACCATACACACACATCATTTTCGCGATTTTGAGTCAAGAACATCAAGAATCATCAAATTCTAGTGGCAATCAAGCATTACAAGTGATTAACAAATGTTAATCATCATCTTTGCACACCTAAAGGTTAGATTTTATTGGTTTTTTAGTGAGATTTTGATTATGGCCGAACCCTAGTTTGAATTGGTGATGAATGTCGAAATTTTGTGTTGTTTGATGATTATATGATGTTAGTTGTATTGTATTGATGTTGGTTTACATGGATTATACTAGAAATTCATGGTTTTGATGCGTAGTTCAAACCTTACTAATAATGGTAATTTTTGTGCATGAACTTGATGAATTGGTGATAGATTGATGATGTTGTGATGTTAATGATGTTGTATGAACGTTGGATTATGATTATTATACAAGAAATCCATGAATTGATCATGTAGTTCATACCTTGCTATAAGTAGAAACTTTTGAATATGAGATTTGTGAATTATGGTGATTTGATGAATGTGATCATATCTAGATGATAGCATGGACTTGATTAGGCATGATGTTGATGAATTCATGAATGAATTTTGGTGTTAGATTGATTTTGGGATGTTACTTTCCCAAAAGGAGAACTTTATTTGTATGGAACATTGGATATGGTGAATTGGGCATGTTTATGATGATAGGATCATGTTAGAATGTTTATTGGTGGTGTCTAATGTGGTGGAATGTGTTAATTGGGTTGTATGGATACTTGCTTGGTCAATTGGGAAATTTGGACTTTTATGGATTATACATGATGATGGATTATGTTAGGAGATTATGGAATCATGCTTGGGATTGTAATAGATCATTGTTGGGTATGTTGGTTGGCATGAATCTTGTTGAATAATGAGATGATGATCGTCATACACACGTGCGAATCTAAGGCCCCTACTTAGTAGGATTGGCAGGGTTTAGAGTGTGAAGTCATGAGTGGCTTCACATGGCATGTTGTGCATGATTAGACTTTATGTATGATGTACTAGTTATGATGTAAATATAATGGTGTTGAGCATGTTGACTACTTGAGATTCGCATGAGTTGTATGATAATCTAAGTTGTAAGATGATCTTGGTAGAACAAGTGGTTGATGAAGTGATATACGTGAACAACTTGTATGATAACCATGTATGATGAGTTGCTATGCTTGATTAAAAGGGATTTCAATTAATATGTCACCAATGGGTCAAACGGGTCAACTGGGTCAAATGCGTCTTGTTTTTCTAAAACCTTGGATCAATGTGTTTATTGAGTACTTAGGGATTGTTGATGATTCTGTGTACACGTACTCATGTACTTGCGCGTTCTAGGTAACCTCTGAAGGTTGTCTTTCCTCTCTCTCTCAAGTTAGCTTAATATCATTCGTGTGCACACCAGGTGAGTTCATGCCCCACTTTATTTACGCTCTCTTTTGGGGGAGATAGCATACTCGTTCTGAAACGCTTTATTGATATTGTGTATAGTGTAATGTAGTACGATATACTATGAAAGTCCTTACACTTTTGGATCGTTAATATTGGAATAGCGGGAAATCTTGGGTAGTACTACTGGGTTTGACAAGCCCCACCTGTGCAACTCGAGGTCAAACGGGTGCAATATTGTCCTAACACATGGTGTCACGACCTAGTAAGTAGTGACGGGAGGCAATCAAACGAAACGTTGTCAGCTTCTATCGCGTAATCACTATGATTATTACTTGTGAATTTAGACTGACTATCTAATTCAATGCACTCTTATGTTTTATAACTGTTACTGTTATGTTTTACGCAAACTCTTGAACTCACCAACCATTGTGTTGACTCTTTTAGTATGCTATTCTCAGGTCGTGGTTAACGAAAAGCCTAGGAGCACTCACGGGTCAGCATTTGAGGGTCAACATTGTTGGAAACATTTTATTTTAGCAATTGAAACAAGTTTTTGTACTTGGTTTTGAATAACGGTTGGGCGCGTGTTTTACGCACCTTACATTTTGTACCCTTGTGTTTGCTTTACTTACAAAAACACTACCGCAAATATTTTGAAGTTTTAAACTCTGGTTTGGTTTGAATGGTTCATATAGAGTCGTTTTGAGTAACTAATGACTGAAATCCTTGTTGGTTCACATGTCTCGCGGTAAAGCCCCGCACGTGGATTTTGAGGGTGTGACAGATTGGTATCAGAGCCATTAGTTATAGGGAACTAGGTTGTATACACACTAGACTATAACCGCATAGTTTGTTAGTTACTCGTCACTTATTTCCTTACTGTATACTCATTGGCATATGCATCACGTACTTCGCAGCATGGCATCGTCATCCGGATATTTAGGCAAGAGACCTGCACGGTTTGAGTCACCTCCTCCTTCTCCTGTACCTGATAGGGGACCAGACTGGCCTCGACATCCATACCCTTCTGAGGAAACTGATTGGGATCAGCCATTTGCATTACCCGAGCGCGATCCTCCGCAGAACTAGAACTTCTATCCTACCTATATACACCGCATGGTTTACAGGGAGAATGTACTAGCTATAGCTCCTACTCTACCTAGGACTATATCGTCGACAGCTTCTCCAGCACACACACACTTCCTACCTTAGACATCCCACACGAGCAGGCATTGTAGCATTGGTGGCTACACTAGACACCGAGCGGCAGCGTATTAGAGGACTCACTAATGAGAACTCCGCTCTACGATACGAGATGTGACAGTTACGGTTATAGGTAGAGACGCTCTAGGAGCGACTTTCGATGGCCATTAGTGGGCATCATACTCTGGCAGGAAATGTGCTAACGCTTACCGAGCGCATGAACACGCAGGATCATCAAAACATAGTGGTAGATGATAGATTTGCTGACCTAGAGGCACAACTAGCAGCGTTTTAGATTGCTGAAGCCCCTGCACCTGTGGCAGACCCTAAGGAAGAAGACCTGGAAGAGGAACCTGAAGAAGCTCCTGAGGAAGACCCTGAAGAAGAAGATCCAGAGGGAATGGAAGAGGATAGTGATGGATCAGACGTGTTAGATTGATTTCACTTTCTTATGACCTGGACTATATGGTGTTTCTTTTCCTTTGAAACCTATGTGGGAAGGGTTGTTTCCCACCCAACTGAAAAACTAAAATTTTGACATTGATGGAATATTTTGTGAACCATTTACAATTTATTTATCTTTGGTTATTATTTTTGTTTTAAATGTTGTGGTTGTGGAAAATTCAATATTTCTTATTATTTACTGTACTTCAGTGAGATTAATGTGTTGGATGTTACTCATTATTGTATTTGTTAATGTAAAGTGAAATATGGACGCAAGAGGTAGAGGACATGGACGTGGCCGTGGACGTGGTGCCGGTGGTCGTGGTACCGGTGCTATAAACATGACCCCTGTTGAATTAGCTGCCCTGATAAATCAGCATGTGCAAGCAGCGGTTGGTGCACAAGCTGCCCAATTTGGAGGTAAATGATGACCCTGGTCATCAACTGCATAAATTTTTCTACTAGATGGTTAAACCATTTGATTGGACTAAACAAATCGAAACGTTGAATACAGGACCGCCAGCGTGCACATATAAAGCATTCATGGACTGCAAGCCCCACACGTATAGTGGAGCTGAGGGAGCTGTAGGGCTCGTACGTTGGTTTGAGAAGACCGAGTCAGTCTTCTCCAAATGCAACTGTCCAGTGATGGATCAAGTAAAGTATGCCACGGGGACGCTTGAGGGCACATCACTCTCGTGGTGGAATACCCAAGTACAAATGCTTGGTCAGGCAATCACCAATGCTTTACCATGGGATGAATTCAAGGAAATGATGACGGAGGAATATTGTCCTCGTCGCGAAGTTCAAAAGATGGAAGCCGAATTTTGGCAGTTCAAGATGGAAGGATCGGAGATTGAGGCCTACACAACAAGGTCTCACCAGTTGGTAACGCTTTGCCCAGGCATGATTGACATGCCAGTTAAGCGGATTGAGCTTTATCTACGCGGCTTGGTTTCGGAGATACAGAGCATGGTGACTACTGCAAACCTCCCTACTATTCAACAGGTGATCCGACTAGCCAACAAACTTACTGATCAAGCGGTAGAGCAAGGCAAACTACCCAAGCGGGGCGCTATGGTAAGCGTGCCCGATAATAAACACAAGTGGGACGGCTCAGGCAACAAGGGATCATCATCAAACAGTCAACCTCAGCAGCAACAACATCATCAGCAACAGAAGAGGTTCGACAACAACAGAAGCTTCGACCAGACGATTCCCTCAAACCAAGGGCCAGGCGGATACGGAGGGAGACACCCAAAGTGCAACAGGTGTAACTATCATCATGTGGGTAGATGTGACAACTTCAAATGCCAGTATTGTGGAAAGATTGGACATGCAGCAAAAGACTGCCATGGCGAGCTGATGAAAAAGCTACAACAATCCCAGGAAACACCCAAAGGCTGCTTTGGATGTGGGAAAGATGGCCATTACAGGAGAAACTATCCTCAGTTGAGGAAGAACAGGAATGGTGCAAACAACGGTGGGAGCAACAACAACAACAATAATGGCAATGGCAGTAGCAATGGTGGAACAAAAGGGAGAGCCTTTGTTATCAGTTCAGGTGAGGCTCTAAACGACCCTACTACTGTTACTGGTAAATTTTCTGTTAACGGTCGTTTTGCTACTGTACTATTTGACACTGGAGCCGATAGAAGTTTCATCTCCACTAAGTTTAGTAGTCTTTTAAGTGATATGCCCTCAGCATTAGAATCTAATTACACCGTAGAGTTAGCTGATGGTAAGCAGATTCACGTAACGCATATGCTTAGAGATTGCAAGATAGAACTTGCTGGTCATACCTTTGACATAAATCTCATACCTGTTACACTAGGGACTTTTGATGTAGTAGTAGGCATGGATTAGCTTCCTGAAAAGTAGGCGAAAGTCATATGTCACGAGAAGATCATACGAATCCCTATTGGTGAAGAAATTCTTATGGTCAGAGGCGATAGAAATGGTGCAGTGATGGGTATCATCTCATTCATGAAAGCACAGAAGTTGTTGCGAAAAGGTCGCTTAACCATATTAGCCCTCGTTACTGATAAACAACCAGAAGAAAAGAGGATAGAGGATATCCCTGTCGTTCGTGATTTTCCTGAGGTGTTTCCAGCATGGATTACCACCTCATTGTCAAGTTGAATTCCAGATTGATTTGACTCCAGGAGCCACTCCGATTGCGAGAGCACCTTATCGGTTAGCTCCGAACGAACTACAAGAAGTATCTGCTCAACTATAAGAGCTGTTGGATAAGGGGTTTATCCGACCGAGCTCGTCACCTTGGGGAGCACCAGTTCTGTTTGTCAAGAAGAAGGATGGTACATTTCGAATGTGCATCGACTATAGAGAACTGAACAAGGTTACGATCAAGAATAGATACCCACTACCTTGTATAGATGATTTGTTAGATCAACTTCAAGGATCAAGCTATTATTCTAAGATTGACTTGAGGTCTGGGTACCATCAACTGAGAGTTCGAGAGGAAGACATCTCGAAGACTGCTTTCCGTACACGTTACGGTCATTACGAGTTCTTGGTCATGCTATTCGGGTTGACGAATGCACCAGCCATATTCATGGACCTCATGAATCGTGTGTGCAAACCCTATCTATATCAGTTTGTATTGTGTTTATCGATGACATATTGATCTACTCAAGGACTGAGGAAGAACATGAGGAGCACTTACGTTTAATCTTGGAATTACTTAGAAAGGAACAACTGTACGCCAAGTTCTCCAAGTGTGATTTCTGGATACGTGAAGTGCAATTCTTGGGTCATATTGTTAATGAGAAATGAATACATGTCGATCCTGCAAAGATTGAAGCAATAAAGAATTGGGCGGTACCCAAAATGCCAAGCAAGATATGACAGTTTCTTAGACTGGCAGGATAATATCGGCGATTCATTGAAGGATTTTCTAAGATCGCTCAACCTCTCACAGCCTTGACTCATAAGGGAACAATGTACAAATGGGATGAGAGTCAGGAATTTGCTTTCCAATTACTAAAACAGAAACTGTGTAGTGCACCGATATTGGCGTTACCGGAGGGAAGTGATGACTTCGTAGTCTATTGTGACGCTTCTATTCAAGGACATGGTTGTGTCTTGATGCAACGTGATAAAGAACATAAGGAGCACTTACGTTTAATCTTGGATTTACTTAGAAAGGAACAACTGTACGCCAAGTTCTCCAAGTGTGATTTCTGGATACGTGAAGTGCAATTCTTGGGTCATATTGTTAATGAGAAACGAATACATGTCGATCCTGCAAAGATAGAAGCAATAAAGAATTGGGCGGTACCCAAAATGCCAAGCGAGATACGACAGTTTCTTAGACTGGCAGGATAATATCAGTGATTCATTGAAGGATTTTCTAAGATCGCTCAACCTCTCACAGCCTTGACTCACAAGGGAACAACGTACAAATGGGATGAGAGTCAGGAATCTGCTTTCCAATTACTGAAACATAAACTGTGTAGTGCACCGATATTGGCATTACCGGAGGGAAGTGATGACTTCGTAGTCTATTGTGACACTTCTATTCAAGGACATGGTTATGTCTTGATGAAACGTGATAAAGTTATAGCCTATGCTTCGAGACAACTTAAAGTACATGAGAAGAACTATACCACCCATGACTTGGAACTGGGTGCGGTAGTTTTTGCCTTAAAGATCTGGAGACATTACTTGTACGATACCAAGTGCACTATTTACACCGATCACAAGAGTCTTCAGCACATCTTTGAGCAGAAGGAATTGAACATGAGGCAAAGACGCTGGGTAGAATTATTGAACGACTATGATTATGCTATCAAATATCATCCGGGAAAGGCTAATGTAGTCGCTGACGCACTGAGTAGAAAGGAAACTGCTAAGCCCCGACGAGTGCGAGCTTTGCAACTTACGATTAGCACTCATTTTCCTGAACAAATACGAGAAGCTCAGACAGAAGCCTTGAAAATGAAAAACATTGGGTCTGAATCTTTACGGGGAATGGACAAACAGTTTGAAGTGAAAGCGGATGGAATTCGTTACTTTATGGACAGACTTTGGGTACCATTGTATGGAAACCTAAGGGACTTAGTTATGAGTGAGGCTCACAAGTCTAAGTACTCTATACATCCTGGATCCTACAAGATGTATCATGACCTGAAGGCACACTACTGGTGGCCTAACATGAAAGCGGATGTAGCTACATATGTGAGCAAGTCCTTGACCTGCTCGAAAGTAAAAGTGGAATATCAGAAACCATCTGGGCTATTACAACAATATGAGATTCCTATGTGGAAGTGGGAACAGATTTCAATGGATTTCATTACCAAACTACCCCGGACTCCTACTGGTTGTGACACGATATGGGTGATCATAGATCGATTGACTAAGTCTGCACACTTCTTGGCGATCAAGGAAACGAATAAAATGGACAAGTTAACTCGAATTTATCTGAAGGAGATAGTTTCGAGACATGGTGTACCGGTCTCAATTATTTCTGACCGTGATGCTCGTTTTACATCGCACTTCTGGTAGTCATTACAGAAATATTTGGGTACGCGATTAGACATGAGTACTGCTTATCATCCACAAACCGATGGTCAAAGTGAGAGTACTATACAAACATTGGAGGACATGCTACGTGCTTGTGTGATTGACTTTGGGAATAACTGGGAAGTTCACCTACCATTGGTGGAATTTTCTTACAACAATAGTTATCACACCAGCATAAAGGCGGCACCTTTTGAAGCCTTGTATGGATGAAAATGTAGATCACCAGTTTGCTGGGCTGAAATTGGTGATAGCCAGCTAACGGGTCCCGAGTTAGTGCACGAGACCATTGAGAAGATTGTACAGATAAGAAACCGTATGGCTGCAGCTCGTGACAGACAGAAAAGCTATGCAGATAAACGACGGAAACCTTTGGAGTTTCAGGTCGGTGACAACGTGTTATTGAAAGTCTCACCGTGGAAAGGCGTGATTCGATTTGGTAAAAGAGGAAAGCTAAATCCAAGATACGTTGGACCATTTGAGATTTTGGAAAGAATAGGTCCGGTGGCCTACCGGTTAGCCCTACCTGACTCGCTGAGTTGAATCCATAATGTATTTCATGTCTCAAACTTAAAGAAGTGCTTAACGGACGAAACAATGGTAGTACCTCTTGAGAAAGTGCAAGTAGATGAGCAATTACGCTTCATTGAAGAACCAGTTGAGGTGATGGATCGTGAGGTAAAGATGCTTAAGCAAAGTAAGATACCCATAGTCAAAGTTCATTGGAACTCAAAACGTGGACCGGAATTCACGTGGGAACGTGAGGATCAGATGAAGCTCAAGTATCCTCATTTGTTCGAAACAACGATGCCAGCCGGCGAAGGTATTGATTAAATTTCGGGACGAAATTTCTTTCAACATGGGGATGATGTGACAACCTACCCGAAACTCACTCGATTTCTTTATGCCAATGTAGTAGACCAGTTATGTAACTCAACCATGTAACGCAATTTTCGGGATGAAAATTCTTTCAACATGGGGATAATGTGACATCCGGTAATTTTCCGTTACCAAACTCCGTTAGTTCCATTAGGTCTTGCATACACGTGTCGTGAGCACAAACTAGTTGTCGTTGAACGTTGGTGACTTAATAAAAATTACCCATGATAAACAGATAATAACTTGATTAATAAGGTGATTATTAAGTTGTGCTTATGTGCTTATGTGATTTTAAATATTATTTGTGAATTTTATCTTGTACGTGATGACGTGTTATATTTATTGCATGTGTTTTGTAGCTATTGAAAATTATGTATGATTATTATTGTTAGTTTATAATATTTGTACTTTGTAGTTAAAAATGGTTAAAAAGTGTTAAAAGAGCAAGTTTTTATAAAATGTGATCAAGGAGGGATTAATTTGTAAAAACTACAAAACTTAAATATGGTAAAAACCTAACCCTAATCCCCTAACCCCCCCTGCGGCAGAAACCATACACACACACACCATTTTTACAATTTTGAGTCAAGAACATCAAGAATAATCGAATTCTAGTGGCAATCAAGCATACAAGTGATTAACAAGTGTTAATAATCATCTTGCACACCTAAAGGTTAGATTTTATTGGTTTTTTCATGAGCTTTTGATTATGGCTGAACCCTAGTTTGAATTTGTGATGAATGTTGAAATTTTGTGTTGTTTGATGATTATATGATGTTAGTTGTATTGTATTGATGTTGGTTTACGTGGATTATACGAGAAATTTGTGGTTTTGATGCGTAGTTCATACCTTACTAATAATGGTAACTTTTGTGCATGAACTTGATGAATTGACAATAGATTGATGATGTTGTGATGTTAATGATGTTGTATGAACGTTGGATTATGATTATTATACAAATCCATGAATTGATCATGTGGTTCATACCTTGCTATAAGTAGAAACTTTTGAATATGAGGTTTGTGAATTATGGTGATTTGATGAATGTGATCATGTCTAGATGATAGCATGGACTTGATTAGGCATGATTTTGATGAATTCATGAATGAATTTGGGCGCTAGATTGATTTTGGGATGTTACTTTCCCAAAAGGGAAACTTTATTTGTGTGTAACATTGGATATGGTAAATTGGGCATGTTTATGATGTTAGGATAATGTTAGAATGTTTATTGGTGGTGTCTAATATGGTGGAATGTCTTAATTGGGTTGTATGGATACTTGATTGGTCAACTAGGAAATTTGGACTTTTATGGATTATACATGATGATGGATTATGTTAGGAGATTATGGAATCATGCTTGGGATTGTAATAGATCATTGTTGGGTATGTTGGTTGGCATGAATCTTGTGAATAATGGGATGATGATCGTCATACACGCGTGCGAATCTGAGGCCCCTACTTAGTAGGATTGGCAGGGTTTAGGGTGTGAAGTCGTGAGTGGCTTCACATGGCATGTTGTGCATGATTAGACTTTATGTATGATGTACTAGTTATGATGTAAATATAATGGTGTTGAGCATGTTGACTACTTGAGATTCACATGAGTTGTATGATAATCTAAGTTGTATGATGATCTTGGTAGAACAAGTGGTAGATGAAGTGATATACGTGAACAACTTGTATGATAACCATGTATGATGTGTTGCTATGCTTGATTAAAAGGGATTTCAATTAATATGTCACCAATGGGTCAAACGGGTCAACTGGGTCAAATGCGTCTTGTTTTTCTAAAACCTTGGTTCAATGTATTTATTGAGCACTTAGGGATTGTTGATGATTCTGTGTACACGTACTCACGTAGTTGCGTGTTCTAGGTAACCTCTGAAGGTTGTCTTTCCTCTCTCTCTCAAGTTAGCTTAATATCATTCTTGTGCACACCAGGTGAGTTCATGCCCCACTTTATTTACACTCTCTTTTGGGGGAGATAGCATACTCGTTCTGAAACGCTTTATTGATTATAAGTTGTGTATAGTGTAATGTAGTGCGATATACTATGAAAGTCCTCACACTTTCGGATCGTTAATATTGGAACTAGCGGGAAATCTTGGGTAGTAATACTGGGTTTGACAAGCCTAACCTGTGCGACTCGAGGTCAAACAGGTGCTATATTGTCCAAACACATGGTGTCACGACCTAGTAAGTCGTGACGGGAGGCAATCAAACGAAACGTTGTCAGCTTCGATCGCAAAATCACTACGATTATTACTTGTGAATTTAGACTAGCTATCTAATTCAATGCACTCTTATGTTTTATAACTGTTACTGTTATGTTTTACGCAAACTCTTGAACTCACCAACCATTGTGTTGACTCTTTTAGTATGCTATTCTCAGGTCGTGGTTAACGAAAAGCCTAGGAGCACTCACGGGTCAGCATTTGAGGGTCAGCATTGTTGGAAACATTTTATTTTGGCAATTGAAACAAGTTTCTGTACTTGGTTTTGAATAACGGTTGGGCGCGTGTTTTGCGCACTTTACATTTTGTACCCTTGTGTTTGCTTTACTTACAAAAACGCTTCCGCAAATATTTTGAAGTTTTAAACTCTGGATTGGTTTGAATGGTTCATATAGAGTCGTTCTGAGTAACTAATGACTGAGATCCTGGTTTGTTCACACGCCTCGCGGTAAAACCCCGCACGTGGATTTTGAGGGTGTGACATCTATATTTTATAAAACTTTTGTTTCTAAAAAGTGTGTGTTTTAATTAAAAAATAGGTTTTCATATTATCAAATTATACATTTTTTAATTTGAAAATTGTATGAGTAATATTATTAGTATTCAATAGTACTTTTAATAATAGAAAGAAATAAGAAAATTAGTATGATGAGGCTTACAATTGTATCACATATTATTTTTGTTTTTTTATTAGAGATAGATAGATGGGCTAGATTCCATTTATTAAACGGATTATAGTTAGTAATAAACACAAAAAGGTATAATACTATATTTTATTTTAATATAATATATGATTAAAAATATATATAAGTAATAGTTCAAGATATAAAACATGTATACTATTTTAACGCTCTTATCTAAATAGTTTTATTTTTAAATATTCATTTTAAGATTATAGTTCATTTTTTTAAAATAGGACCAGTTAAAATATTTTATTCTATAAGGTTTAGTGTTTTAGAAAATTTCATAATATATAAAATTTTTGTTTTTTATTATTTCTAGTTTAATAAAATGTTGGAATTTTAAATTTCCTTAATAAAATATATATTTTAAAAAAGATAAATTGATTTTAAAAAATCTAGATGAGATAAATATAACAATTAATAAAATTGATTTTTAATAGGAGAGAAATTAGTTTGTGTGTTTTACTATTTTGGAGGGAAAAATAATATGAGGATAGATAAAAAAAAGACGGGTTAAAAGAGTGACAAATGATAAAAAAATCATTGCTTTATTAGATACAATAGATTTGAAGATAGGTATATATAGGTAAAAAAAAAGTTCAAATTTTTTTAATAAGCCTTTAACGACTATTTTATTTGAAACTCACTCACCCCAATGGTCAATTCGAGCCACCGGCCCCCTCACGAAATCGCGATCACGCCCCTCATCGCGTCCATTGGTTGCGGTGACCAGGGTGGCCGGCCATGTTGCTCGCGCCCTGGTTCACAGCTCCGGCAACAAATAGTCTTAGAATATTTCAGTTGAGCTATTGAGAATCTAGTAGCGGGACGACCGGCCCGAAGTGCTGATAAGTAGAATAATTTTGATCATATTATGTTTTGTTCTAAACGTCACCCTCACTTTACAATATTTTTAATAAATTTACAAATTTGTTAAAATTAAAATTAAGCCCTAAGTGTTGCGGCCGAACGTAAAACCGTACAGAATAGCATTAATGTCACACAATCGCCAGCTATCACCAACACTAAAGTTGTGATGTGTTAATCCGAATAAATTAGACTAAAACGTAAAACATAGAAAAATATAACTAAGTTGATCTACGATCAGCGCGTTACAACAAACCTGTCAAACGAAAAAAAAAAATAGATTTAAAAAAGTTGAACCACACAGGTACATTGCGCTGTGTTAGCTCAGAAAATTTAGGACAAAATCTAAAGTAAAGCGTAAAAATATTGAGTCACACATAAATGTTGCATCGTGTTAACTTGCAAAACCTAGAATGAAACGTAAAACAAAAATTTACGAAATATGAAATGTATCAGATGTGAGGTTAAAATGCAAAAAATAAAAAGTTTTAGGTTCAAAGTAAAAATATTAAATTTTGTGAGGTTAAATTACAAAAAGTGAAAAGCTTGGGGTTAAAAGTAAAAAATATTTTTTTAAAAAAACACATAAACATAAGGTGAAACGTAATAATGCATAAACATTTTGATAATTAATAGAATAATAAGTTAAATGTTACGATTTCTGTTAAGCAATGCATTAACAACTTACAATACTTTTAACGTATAACAGTTGTTTTAATTTCAATTTAATCTATAAGTTTCCATTCCAATTCCATTTACTTGACCTTCTTATTTTCGTTTTGGCAAATTTTCTTAAAAAACTGCCCTCAGTCCAAAGGCCCTTAGTGAACTATTCCTTGTATAAACTTTACCTTTATTTCTCTATTAGTAAATCCCTCTTTATGTTGTTATCTACATCAAGATATTAACATGTCACACGCTAGTACGTTTATCATGAAAGTTCTCGATCATATTTGATCGAATGCAACATGTAAACACGTGTTCTTATTTTTAGTTGTATGTTTCACTGTTTCTTATGTGTTTGAGTGATATAGGAAAACATACGTGAGATTTACATGTAAGTTTTATTTACAATGGTTTAATGCTAACTCGAAAGGTAATTAGAGAAAGGCCAAGGCATGGGCATCCACAAATGAAAGAAATATCAACGTATATTGTTTGAAAGAACACATCTAAATCATAGTCGAGAGTCAAGACACAACAAACGTCATCATTATTCAAGAAAAATCCGAAGACTCGATGACAAAGACATAATATAACTTAGGAATGTTACGGTTGGAGAAGTGAAGTCTGCACAGTACGTCGAGAAAATGTCCCTCGAGGATGGGAGATAGTATCTATTTCAATTTCAACATCGCAGTCTTATAAACTAAATCAGATCGGATAGTAGAGGGTTCAACGGATTCAGTTTATTAATTTATTTTTTGCTTTTTAAAAAGACTAACCTACACTAATTCTATACGACATCGTAAACTACTCGCTATGATATTTGAATCTGAGTTTACTCCAAATAAATTTTAGTTATCATTCAGCTGCAACTCAAGGTGTAAAAAAATACTTTTTGTTACTCTCTCGATGTATTTCTCTTTACTCTAATACTTTCTATAAATATTCAGTTTAAAGAAATTTATCAATTTTAAAATCTACCCTTTATCATAAACTTCAATGAATTATATGGAAATGGAAGAGTATTAAACCAAATAGTTATCACCAAATTGAACAGAACCACCAAATCACCAATGACTAACCTAAATAAAAATTGAGCCCCGACTTGTTGTCAGCTAAAGCCCAAAATCCTGAAAGAAGCATATGCCAGATTGTATCGGGCTTGCAAGAGGGTTGAAATAGGGTCTACTAGGGTTTTACCATGTTTGAACTGGTTATGCCCTATTAGGTTAAGAAACGATGAAAACTATGCCATGGGTCAGGTTGGAGTCGAGCTGGATTGAGACTGTTTTGACAGCCAGGTCAGGTCGGGTTGTCGGTTTTGGCCTCGGAACAAGTTTTTTTTACTAGATTTATAAACTACTTATTATATTATATAATATTTTATTTTAATTTATATACACACATTAATTATCAACTTTGGTATGCATCATGATGAGTTGTATCATGTGTTTTAGTGGGTTGTACATATCTTTTATTTCTTATCTTTATTTTTTTTTATAATTTTAACTCAATACTTTTACTTATTTTACAATTTATCCCTAACATTTTTTTTACTTTCAACTTTGATCTCCTGTAACTTTCATAGTTACAAATTTTTCACTTACTTTTCGGTCTAAATTTAGCAAGTTAACATTTCACAACGTGTGAGTGTGATTCAGCGTTTTTACGCTTATTTTTTCCTCGTTTAACTGCTGTTGGATTGGGTTGGTTTAGACTAACAAGAACTTTCTCTTTGATCAGTAACTAACGAATACGGAATATAAGTTAGTTACTTACTGTCACAACACAAATACTTTGAGAAAATATAAATACACAAGTTGTTCTTTCAAAGTATTCACTTGAATAATATGTTTTGTATAAAAAGTACAATTTGACAGATACAATCAAATGGCTAAACTTGCCTCTACTATACAAATGTGAGAACTTTTATACTATGAAATCTAAATAATAAGAATAAACTATTCTATGTTTAGAGTTTACAGCAAAACAGATAATTTGTGTATTGGAGTTGGCAGCTTCAGTACTATGTTGTCTCCAAAAGGTGAAACACGGTAGCTGTCGACACAGACAATCTTGTTCTGAGTAGCAGTTGATCAGCAGCTCATGGAGTTCACTGCTGATCAGCAGCATTCGATTAGCAGCTCATTGGTAGAAGGCTGATCGGCACTTGCTAGGCATATGTTGATCGACAATCATTCAGCATATTTAATTCGGCAGTTGATTCAGCACTTGGCTTGATTCAGCAGTTGACAGCTAGTGTTGAAATCCCGAGTTTTCGGTAGCTTCATCCACTTCATTCCTTTCAATGATCAACAACTGCCCTGTCGCAACACGTTGGTCCTAAGTCAACTTACTTAATGTTTTATATGTTTATGTTTCGAGTGCATTGTTCAACGTTTTTACGTATACTTTTTGTTCGGTATTATTCTTTTCATTTTATATTTCGTTTTTAATATGAGTCTTTTCGGTATTTGTGGTCACTAGCAGTGGTGTGTCATTGGTGCTACTTAGCACGGTTTCATGCTATCGCTGCAACATGGGGGGCCTTATACTTGTATATACTAATAGCTAACTTGGTTATGCATCATATGTTCTATCATCTGTTAAGTGGGTTGTACCCACCTTTTGTCTCTTTTTTATTATTTTTTTTTATTTTATTCTATAACTTTTTTTTTGTTTTAATCTAATTCTTTTACATCTCTTACAGGTTAGCTTTAATATTCTTTTGTCCTCTATGCTTTTCATATTTTAAAATTTTTTCGTTTAGTTGCGGTCTAAATTTTGCGAGCTGACATGTCAAAGCGTGCGTGCGTGCATGGTTCAACATTTTTTAGCTTATTTTTCTTCGTTAAATGACCGCGCTAGTCCTAAACGACTTACTTATTGTTTTATGTTTCGCATGCGTGCTTCAACGGTTTTACGTCTAATTTTCATTTGATTTTTTTTATTTTTTTATTTTCTAATACAAACCTTTTTGGTAGTGATGGTCAGTGGTGGTGGTGTGCCATTAATACTACTTGGCATAGCTTCACGTCTCTTGCTGCAACACGAAGGTTTAATACTAGTTATATATAATACTAATTGCTAAGTGATTTGTGCATCATGTGTTGTACCTAAGCTTTATTGGGTTGTATTCGTTTTGGTTTTGTTTTTTTTAACTTTCTTATTTTTAACCCTCATACTTTTACATCTTTTACACTTTAACCCCTAGAATTTTTCACTATCAACTTTGGTTCCATAGACTTTTCACATTTTACAAACTTTTCATTTTACGTTTTGCTTTAAATTCTACAAGTTAACACGCCGCAACGTTCGTGTGTGGTTCAACGTTTTTACGTCTACTTTTTCCCGTTTAACGTCCCCGTCACAATGCGCAGTTCTTAGACCGACTTAGTTATTGCTTTTAATATTTTACGTTTCACATGCGGGGTTCAACGTTTTTACCTCTACTTTCAATCCGTTTTTATTTTTCTCGTTTATATTTTTTAATACAAGTTTTTTCGGTGTTGGTGGTCTCTGATAATGATGTGCAATTAATGTTACTTGGCATGGTTTTATGCCAACCACCGCAACGAGGGAGGGCTTAATACTAGTATATACTAATTATCAGCTTTTGTATTCATTATGAGTTGTACCATACCTTTTTTTTAACTTTAACTTTTTTCTTTTAAACCAATACTTTTATATCTTTTATAATTTACCCTCTTTACTTTTTTTTACTTTCAACTTTGATTCTCTATACTTATCATATTTTATAAATTTTTCGTTTTACGTTTCGGTCTAAATTTTGCGAGTTAACACGCCATAGCATGCATGTGACGGTGCCGTATGTGACGTGATAAAATATAAACTACAATTCCTCTATGATGTTATTTATGACACTTTCACTATTTATTTTCAATTCATTTAGAAAAAAAAAGTTAACTAAGCTTGCCATTCGAATTTCACATTATATATATAATAAAAGCTGCAGGTCGATGTGAACAGTAATTTAGATTTTTTTTTTAATGTTATTTTTTGTTTAGCATAATTTTTTAATACTATTTTTTGTTTATAATAAATTTTAACTTTTAAGTTTTAACTCAATACTTTTACGTATTTTATAATTTAACTTTTATATATTTTTATTTTCCGTTTTGGTTCCATATACCTTTCATCTTTTAGAAAATTTGCGTTTTACGTTGCCGTTTAAATTTTACGAGTTAACACGCCACAATGTGCGCGTGTTGTTCAACTTGTTTACGACTACCTTTTTCCCATTTAATGGCCCCTTTACAATGCGCAAGTCTTAGATCGACTTATTTATTGTTTTTAATGTTTTACGTTTCACATGTGGGGTTCAACGTTTTAAAGTTTACTTTCCATTGAGATTTATTTTCCCGTTTTTTTAATACAAGTTTTTCGGGTGTTGGTGATCGCTAAACCTATAGGTCGGTGTGAACAGTGGTTTTTTTTTTATACTATTTTTGTTTTTTTTTGTTTTTTTAATGCTATTTCTTGTTTAGCATAATTTTTTTTAATACTATTTTTGTTTAGAATAAATTTTAACTTTTAAGTTTTACCTCAATACTTTTACGTATTTTATAATTTAACCTTTATATATTTTTACTTTCCGTTTTGTTTCCATATACCTTTCATCTTTTAGAAAATTTGCGTTTTACGTTGCGGTTTAAATTTTACGAGTTGACACGCCACAATGTGCGCGTGTGGTTCAACGTGTTTACGACTACCTTTTTCCCATTTAATGGCCCCTTTACAATGCGCGAGTCTTAAATCGACTTATTTATTGTTTTTAATGTTTTACGTTTCACGTGCGTGGTTTAACATTTTTAAGTTTACTTTCCATTGAGATTTATTTTTCCCTTTTTTTAATACAAGTTTTTCGGGTGTTGGTGATCGCTAAACTTATAGGTCGGTGTGAACAGTGGTTCTCTTTTATACTATTTTTAATTTAGCATAATTTTTTTAATACTATTTTTTATTTAGCATAAATTTTAACTTTTAAGTTTTAACTCAATACTTTTACATATTTTATAATTTAACCTTTATATGTTTTTACTTTCCGTTTTGGTTCCATATACCTTTCATCTTTTAGAAAATTTTCGTTTTACGTTCCGGTTTAAATTTTACGAGTTAACACGCCACAATGTGTGCGTATAGTTCAACGTGTTTACGACTACTTTTTTCCCATTCAATGGCCCCTTTACAATACGCGAGACTTAGATCGACTTAGTTATTGTTTTTAATGTTTTACGTTTCACGTGCGGGGTTCAACGTTTTTAAGTTTACTTTCCATTGAGATTTATTTTCCCGTGTTTTTAATTGGTGATCGTTGTTGATGGCGTTAAATTGACGTTACTTGTTATGCTTTTACGCCCCCGCCGCAACGCGAGGGTTGTAATACTAGTTTCTCCTTATGATCTAAAGATTTGGACAAACATAATCAATATCTATCTTGGAATAGATGTCCATTTATAAATCTCCATCTAACTTTGCTAACAAAGTAATGCACTGACATTTGAGTATAGAACATAACTAGTTATTTTATCCGCCGCGGGTGTCATTATATGCGGCGTGATAAAGGTATAAAATGCAATCGACACAACACGTTTCCGAACGAAATTTATGTCGAAACATGAAGTAGCTCGAATTTATACCGTTAAATAAAAAGATTTTATATTTGACCCCACTTTTTTCAAAACAAATTTATGTCGAAACGTAGACCAACCTAAAACCTACATAAAAAAACACATGTCATAAGTATAGATTACAATCGTCCCGACTTGTTTTCAAACTAATTTTACGTCAAAACATAGAGTAACTCAAATTTATATCGTCGCATTTCCAAACAAATCGTACGTCAAAACGTAGATCAACTCACAACTTATATAAATATAAGCACAAAATGTTTTATTTTGACTTGGCTCATTGTGGACAAAATTTACGGAAAAAAGTAGACGCTTGTCGAAATGTAGATTATCTCAAAGTGTATAAAAAAATAAACACGAAAACATTTAAAAATTTGACCCGACTAATTTCTAAACATATTTACGTGAAAACATAAAAAGAGTCGAATTTATGTCAACACGTACATTAATATTTGAATGTAAAAAATTAACTTTTTAAAGTAAAAATTGTACAACGATAACCTAGAACTTTAGAACCTTGAGATGACCTAGAACTTTAGAACCTTGAGATGACCAAAGTGACATTTTCCAAAGTTGTTAAAACTTGCTCGAGATCAAAATGTTTAGTAGAAATTTAAAGGTGGAGAAAAAGTTATATATTAATAAAAATAATACTAATATAAAAGTTTTATACTAATAAATCAAAATCTCTATAAGACACGTACCATTTTTTTAGGATGTCTACCTAGGTTCCACCTAAGATTTGCACATATATTTTCACTATAATAAAAGTTATAAATTAGTATATAAAATATAGTTTTCTTAATAAATATCAATTTACTATTATGTTAATTAAAGTAACTTTTTTTTCTAAAATAAATAAAATGTATCATTAATTTTTTTTAATTAGCGTTAATTTTGTTAAAACTAAACTTACTTTCTAGCTAATCGCGATTAAAATTAAAATATTTTAAACATCGTATTTTATTAAACAAACATTTTTTAAATTTCAATATTTACGAAATCAAATACAATTATAACGAGCGATTATTCAACATAAAAACATTTCCATTTCAATGTGTATCACGATTTTATCTTCTCAAATTTAAGTATGTTTTAGTAGCCTCACACTTTCATATTCACAATTCCATGTTTTCAAATATGATGTTTATTATTTCAACCTGTGTAACACATGTGTATCTAACCTAGTCTGTTCTAATAATATATTCTATTAAAATAAAATAACTATCAGTCACATGGTCACTTTTTATCATTTTCACATCGTCTCCACCTAGGCTACAACTAGGATTATCCATGTGTCACCACTATACTAAATTTATAATTTTGGTAAAAATTCTGACTTCAAAGAACTTTCCTTATAACTTTCAATCATCTATACTAATAAATCAAAATTTTTATAAGATACATGTCATTTTTTTAGGATGCCCACCTAAACTTCACCTAATATTTGTAAACATATCCTTACTATAATAAAAGTTACAAATTAGTATATAAATATAGTTTCCTTAGTAAATTTGCTTAATAAATGTCAGTTTACTATTATGTTAATTAAAGTAATTTTTTTATAAAATAAATAAAATGTATCATTAAAAGTATTTTAATTAGAGTTAATTATGTTAAAATTAAATTTAGTGTCTAGCTAATCGTTATTATAATTAAAATATTTTAAACATTGTATTTTATTAAACGAACATTTTTATAATTTCAATATCTATGAAATTAAATACAATTATAATGAGCGATTATTCACCACAAAAAATCTCTATTTCAATGTGGATCACGATTTTATCTTCTCAAATTAAGTATGTTTTAGTACCCTCAGAATTTCATATTCACAATTTCATGTTTTCGAATACGATGTTTATTATTTCAACCCGTGTAACAAACGGTCATTTAACCTAGTACATTCTAATAAAGTAAAATAACTATTAGTCACGTGATCACTTTTTAGCATATGCATGTCATCTTCACCTAGTCTACAACTAGGATTATACATGTGTCACCACCATACTAAATTTATAATTTGGTGGAAATCTTGACATCAAAGAAGTTTTCTTAATAACTTTCAATCAATTATACTAATAAATCAAAATCTCTATAAGCTAGATGTCATTTTTTAGGATATCCACCTAAGCTCCATCTAAGATTTGTACACATGTCCTCACTGTAATAAAAGTTATAAATTAGTGTATAAATATAGTTTCCTTAAAAATTTTCTTAATAAATGTCAATTTACTACTACGTAAATTAAAGTAACTTTTGTGTTCTAAAAAAATTAAATGTATCATTAAAATAATTTAACTAGAGTTAATTTTATTAAAATTAAACTTAGTTTCTAGCCAATCGTTATTAAAATTAAAATATTTTAAAAATCGTATTTTATTAAACATACATTTTTAAAATTTCAATATCTATGAAATTAAATACAATTATAATAAGCGATTATTTATCATGAAACCTCTCAATATCAATGTGTATCACAATTTTATCTTATTAAATATAAGTACGTTTTAGTACCCTCGTAATTTCATATTCACAATTCCATATTTTCGAATACGATATTTATTATTTCAACCCGTGTAAGACACGTGTATCTAACCTAGTATATTCTAATAAAGCAAAATAATTATAAGTCACATGGCCACTTTTTAGCATGTTCATGTCATCTTCGTCTATGATTGTCAATGTGTCACCACCACACTAAATTTATAATGAAAGAGATTTAAATACAAAGTGTATTTTTGCTACAAAGTGTGAGAGGACACAATGAGTCAAAAAAAGTCACAAAAAAATTATATCTCATCCGAGCTTTTGTTCCCCTAGCCGTCATCACTAAAAAATAAATAAACGAAAAATAAAAAAAATTAACTTTTTTTTATTGTGTCATTTATGAAAGACACAATGACATCCTTGTGTCTTTATGAAAAGCACAATGACGTCATTGTGTCATAAAAGGCATAATGAAATTTTTATTTATTTATTTTTATTTTTTTTCTGAAAGAGGACGATGAGAGGAACAGAGACTCCGAAGTACTTTTTTGAAATTCGATTTAGATTTTTAGATATAATTTTTAAGTGACTTTTTTAGTCTTATTATGTCTTCTCACGGTTTGTAGCAAAAATACACATTTTAAAATAACCTCACCCATTTATAATTTTAATAAAAATCTTGACTTCGAAAAAGTTTTCTTGATAACTTTCAATCAATACTATAATAATCAAAATAATTTCTTTCCAAAAATAAATAATATTTTTTTTAAAAAATACTTTAATAAAACTTACTTTTATTAAAATATAGTTTAACTTGTAGCTAATCATTGTTAAAACTAAAATATTTTAAAAAGATATATATAAAGGTTTATGTATATTTATGAATAGTTAAATCTTTTTTTCTTATTTTACTGTAGTTTATACCTTGGATATGTTTGTTATATATTATACATATATATAATCTATTAGATAATTTTGTATTTTAATCCGTGTAACATACGGGTATCTAACCAAGTATTATTAATAAATCAAGAGGTTATTTTTTATGATTTAAATTGGATTTGTTTTACATTAATAATAAAAAAATAGAGTAAATTACTATTTTGGTCCCTGTGATTTGGTCAGTTTAACCATATGCGTCCAAAAATAAATTTTCTAACAAATCAAACCCCATGGTTTATATTGTATAATTCTTTTAGTTCAATACACTAACATAGTTAATTTTTTTAGTTAGTTTCTAATAAAATAACCAAAATACACTTGGACTGAAAATAGTTATTTTTAATAACTTTAAGGACTAAAAACGTAATTTACTCTCTCACACAAACATTTTTTATTTTTATTATAATTAAGAGTTTCACATTTAGATAGATGGGCTAAAAGGATTTCTGATTGAAGGGTTCAATAGATGAACCTAAAATTGCCTCATAGATTTTCTTCGTTTCAAAGAAATTAATAATTTCTTACACATTCAAAATCGTGTCATGATCTTGTCAAGTTCTCACCAATCCTTTTAATGTGCATTAATAATTACTAGTGGGTGTGACTCGTGCTATACAGCATAGGTTATAAAAGTTCAAAGATTTAATCATGATAATTTATACATTAGTACTAACCACCCAAAATAAAATTACATACGAAATGCTGGTAAAAAATTGTAATAGAAAAAATAAAAAAAATACCTTAAAACATAGAAGAAAAATAGCAAATGCTATAATTAACAAGCTCTGTTGTAAATTGATAAAAGAAAATTTAGCATAACTCGAATGCTTAAGTATATAACTTAAAAATAATTAGTTTATTAAATGTAAATATGACAGAACTTGAGAGGCTTAAGTATAAAATATAAAAAATTTAGGTGATTAGAGGTAAATCTGATATAACTCGAAGGCTTAAATATAAAATTTTAAAAAATACAAAATGAGTAGGTATCAATTTGAAAAAATAGCAAAGAGCTAGAGAAAATATTATAGTTAGTTTCAAAAAATCCTTAGAGGCTTAAATATAAAATTATAAAAAAATAAAGTCGGCTTTTTATTAGGTTGGATAAAAACAATTATTGTGGTAACATTGAGAAAAGCTACGTTTTCACTATTCATAATTTTTTCTATTTGTTATATACAATGATTTGGCGGGTGTTCTCGAGACTCTTTTCCGACCTGTCTTAAAATTTGATATATTTGGGTATTATTATTATTATAACTATGTAAATATTTATTGATTTATATTTTAATGCTTAAATTACATAGTACTTTATCAAATATTATTAAGTTATAAAAATATAAATAATAAATATATATATTTTAATATTAATTTAATATATTATAAATAAGATAATACTTAAAATAAATATATATTAGATAATGTATTAATTGAAAGAAAATTATTAAATATGGGCAAATTAGGAACTATTGTATATAACAATTGTAACTTATATTTAAAAAGTTATATTAGGTGTATTAAAATTTGAGTAAAATTACAAGTGTGTTCTCATCAAATGTTTTATATAATAGTGTAGATAATATATATATATATATATATATATATATATATATATATATATATATATATATATATATATATATATATATTTATAATTATTATTAAAAAGTATTTAGTGATTATATAGTTAAGTATTCAAATAAGATAATACTTATATATAAATTTAATTATTATTATTATAATAAAAGTATTTAGTAATTATATAGTTAAGTATTCAAATCAGATAATACTTATTCATAAATTTAAATGTGAATTTAATATACTATAAATAATATAATATGTAATGTAGTAAATTAAATAATCTTATATTATTAAATAATGTATTAATTATGATAATAAAAGTATTGTCCTCAAGGGGATAGCTTAATAGTAAAAGGTGTGTTCCCCAACAAAATAGTCGAGCCGAGCACATGATTCGTCATCTCATCGACATCATGCTTGCCTTACTAACCCATGCCCATCTACCCATAACCTTTCGGATAGAGGCCCTTCACACCTCTACCTATTTACATAATATTTTTCCCACCAATTGACTTCATTTTTTCACCCCACACTATGCCCTTTACCTTCGTCACCCAACATACAACCACCTACGTGTGTTTGGGTGCGCATACTACCCCAATACCACTGCCACTCAACCTCATAAACTACACCCTCATTCCATTCGGTGTGTGTTCCTTGGCTACCCAGCCAGGTTTCATCGCTACCGTTGCTATGACCCATCCACGGGGAAAGTCTTAATCTCCTAACATTTTGTGTTTGACGGCTCCTTCTTCTTGTTTCAACAAACCCAACATCCAGATACATAGACATTCCTTGATGACCCTCATATCCCTTTCCCTATGGCCAACTTCCCTTAAACCACACCTAGTGTGCCACCCGTCACATACACACTTAACCTGCCCCCTACCGACCCACCTAACACTACAACCGCTAATGAGCCGGACACTGATCACGTATTGATATTCTTAGGTTTATTATACTTAAATACTTGATTTTACATCATGATTATAGTTAAACAAGATGACTTTGTTTGTGTTTTATCCATAGGTATTGAAGCTTAGAGGAGAATAATTTAAGGCAAAAGAAGCAAAATAATAAAGTGGGTCCGGATGTGCAATAACATGAAATATACAGGCAAATCAAGTCAATAAGGCACCACTATATTAGTCACCGTATCATACGCTGACCACCGTATCAGTCACCGTATCCACCATCGTATCATACACTGATGTGACATCCGGTAATTTTCCGTTACCAAACTCCGTTAGTTCCGTTAAGTCTTGCATACACGTGTCGGGAGCACACACTAGTTGCGTTGAACGTTGGTGACTGAATAATAATTAATAATGTTAAACAATAATTTCTATGTTGATTATTGGTTGTGATTATGTGATTTAAATATTAATTGTGAATTTTATCGCGTAACGTGAAAACGTGTGTATTTACTTTGTAAATTTTGTAGCTTGTAAAGATAATACATATAATTGTTACTACTAGTTTATATGTTTATTATTCTAGTTAAAAACATTTTAAAAGAGTATTTAAAAGCCTAATCTTTATAAAATACAAACTATGAGGGTTAAAAGGGTAATTATTGCTAAATAATTAAACAAAACACAAAACCCAACCCTAATCCCACCCATTCGGCCGCGACCCTCATTCCCACACCCTCACCATCGCGAATTCAGCCAAGAACAAGCATTCACATTCGAATTTGGATCGATTTCAAGGTATACAACAAGTTAGAACCTTCAATTGCAAACTATTACACATTTAAAGGTTAGATTTTTATATGTTTTTGATGATTCTTCATGTTGGCCGAATGTTCCATGCGAAATCTGCAATTGATGGTCGATTGATGCTTGTTTGTTGTTGTTAATGTGTTTGTTGGGTAGATTACATGTTAATTAACATCAAGTATGCAATAAAGGTTGGATTTTTACAAGTTCTTATGGAATTTACATTAGGGCCGAAACCCTAATTCGAAAATCTGAATTGGATGTTAGTTGTTGGTTGTTTGTTGATGCTATTATGTTAGTTGGATTGTATAGATGCTAGTTAACGTCGATTATGCAAGAAAGCTTCGATTTTGGTTCATGGTTCATATGTTATTAAGAATAGTAACTTTATTTTGCATGAATTGATGATTTGATGATGTATGAATGTTATGGATGTGTTTGTGATGATAATTAGATGCTAGGTTGATGATATGAACAATTCAAAATCGAGAAGATGTCTTATAGTTCATACATTGCTAAAAATAGTAACTTTTGGTGTTGAATGTTGATGAATCATGATGATTAGGTGTTGTTGATCATGTTTAGATGTTGTCATGGACTTGAATTGGTATATAATTGATGAATTCATGAATGTAGTGTGAGTTTGATGAATTTGGGATGAACTTTCCCAAAAGGGAAACTTCAATTGTCCAAATCCTTGAATTGGATGATTTGAGCATGTTTGGGATATTAGGACCATGCTAGTGTGTTCATGGATGGTTTCTAAGGTGATTAAATGTGTTGTTTATATTGTATGAATGTTGATTTGGTTTGTTACCTGTTTTGGCTTGTTTGTGGAAAAATCATGGTATGAGTTATATAGGTAAGCTAGGACTTTTGTGGATTGATGATTGATTAAGAATGAACATTTTAGATGTTATGAGCATGATAATAGTTGAGATTTGCATGGCTTTTATGATATCCAGTTGTATGTTGATCATGTATGATATGCTGTTGTGTTAGTATTAACGAGTTATCACCTATAATATCACCAACGGGTCAAACGGGTCAACTGGGTCAAATGTGTCTTGTCTTTCGTAAACCTTGAGTCCCTTGGTTTGTAGAGCACTTAGGGTTTCATGTTGATTTTGTGTACACGTGCTTATGTACTCTTGTGTTCTAGGTGACCTTTGAAGGTTGTCTTTCCCTCTTTCTTTCAAGTTAAGCTCTAAGTTAATTCTTGCGCGCATCAGGTGAGTTCTTGCCCCACTTATTTTACATAATCTCTTTTGGGGGAGATAGCATACTGTTGATCACAAAAGCTTTTATATATGAGTGTGTATAATATTGATATAGTGCTGTTTACCATGAAAAGTCCTCACACTTTCGGATTGTTAATATTGACTAGCGGGGACATTTTGGGTAGTACAAATGGGTCTGACGAGCCCCACCTGTGTGACTCGAGGTCATACGGGTGCAATTTTGTCCTAACATATATTCGTCACGACCTGGTAAGTCGTGACGGGAGGCAACAAACGCAACACATTCAGCTTCGATCACGAAATCACTATGATTAATATTTTTATGTTAATAGACTAGCTATCTATTGCAATACACTACTTATGATTTGAAAACTGTTTATCGGTTTACCTATTAACGCAAACTCTTGAACTCACCAACCATGTGTTGACTTGTTTAGTATGCTATTCTCAGGTTAAGGTTGCCAGTTGCCTAGGAGCACACACGTCAGCATTGTTGAGTTGTCTACATTTGCCTTGTTTACAAATTTGGGATTATTTTCATATTAAACAATTTTGTTAGGGGCGCGTATGTTTTGCGCATTCTCTTTACATACTACTTGTTTTGGGTTTTCTGGTTTTAAAAATGCTTCCACAGTATTTTAAACGTTAACTCTGGTTTTGTTTATTAATCATGTAGAGTCGTTCTTAGTAACTAATGACTGAGATCCTGGTAGGTCACGCGCCTCGCGGTAAAACCCCGCACGCGGATTTTGAGGGTGTGACAGATTGGTATCAGAGCCATTGGTTATAGGAAACTAGGTTGCATACACACACTAGACTATAACCGCACAGTTGTTAGTTACTCATTGCTTACTCTCCTTACTGTATACTCATTGGCATACGCAACACGTACTTCGCAGCATGGCATCGTCGTCTAGAAATTTGGGCAAGAGACCTGCACGATCTGAGTCACCTCCTACTTCTCCCGTACCGGATAGGGGATTTAACTGGCCCCGACATCCTTATCCTCCTGGCGAGATAGACTGGGATCAGCCTTTCATACCTCCTGAGCTCGATCCTCCGCGGAACTGGGATTTCTACCCCACCTACATAAACCGTATGGCATATAGAGAGCGCGTACCACCAGTAGCACCTACACGACCTAGGACTAGGTCATCAACCGCCTCTACTTTGCCTACACTTCCTACTTTGAGCATCCCTCTGGAGCAGGCATTTGCAGCCCTAGTAGCCACACTGGACACAGAGCGACAGCAGATTAGAGGACTCACTGATGAGAACTCTGCATTACGATCTGAGATGCGTCAGCTGCGTTTCCAGGTAGAGACGCTTCAGGAGCGACTTTAGATGGCCATTGGTGGACATCATACGTTGGCAGGCAACGTGGTAGCACTTAGTGGGCGCATGGACGCACAGGATCACCATAACGTTATGATCGATGATAGGTTTGCTGATTTAGAGGCACAACTAGTAGCACTTCAGGTTGTTGAAGCCTTTGCACCTTTGGTGGACCCTGATGAGGAAGACCCAGAAGAGGAACCCGAGGAAGCCCCCGAAGAAGAACCAGTAGAGATGGATGAGGACAGTGACGGATCTGACGTACTGGACTGATCCTACTTTTAAATGACTTAGACTATGTAGTGTTTCTTTTCTTTGAAACCTATGTGAGAAGGGTTGTTTCCCACCCAATTGACAAACTTAAATTTTGACATTGATGGAATATTTTGTGACTCAATTGCAATTTATTTATCTTTGATTATTATTTCTGTTATAAATGTTGTGGTTGTGGTGAATGCATTATTTCTTATTGTTTACTATACCTTGATGAGATTAATGTGTTGGATGTTACTCATTATTGTAATTGTGAATTTTAAAGTGAAATATGGACGCACGTGGATGAGGACGTGGGCGTGGTCGTGGACGTGGCGCCGGAGGCCGTGGAGCCGGAGCCATAAACATGACGCCTGTGGAATTGACGGCATTAATTAACGAACATGTTCAGGCGGCAGTGGCTGCTGCCCAACCGGGACAACCAACAGGTAAATGATAACAAGAGGTTAAACTAGTTATTCTAGTTAATTGCCTAGGATATCTGACTAATGTTTGGGATTGTCAAAACAGGACCACCACCATGTACCTACAAGTCCTTCATGGACTGTAAACCCCATACCTACAGCGGGACAGAAGGAGCTGTAGGGCTTGTAAGGTGGTTTGAGAAGATAGAGTCTGTCTTCCCGAAATGCAACTGCCCGCCTGCTGATCAGGTGAAGTATGCCACCGGGACATTGGAAGGCGCAACACTTTCCTGGTGGAATGCCCAGGTGCAAATGCTGGGTCAAGCCATGGCCAATGAACTACCTTGGGATGAGTTCAAGGGGATTATGACTGAAGAATACTGCCCCCGAAATGAAGTGCAAAACTGGAGATTGAGTTCTGGCAACTCAAAATGCAAGGCTCAGAAATTGAAGCCTACACGACTCGTACTCATGAGTTAGCCACTTTATGCCCAGGGATGGTGAATGAAATACACAAGAGGGTGGAGCATTATATACGGGGATTGGTGCCCGAAATCAAAGTATGGTAACTGCCTCTAACCCCCTACCATACAACAAGCAATCCGAACAGCCCACAGGCTGACTGACCAGGTAGTTGAGCAAGGACGGTTACCCAAACGGGGTGCGGTGGCAAGCGTGCCCGACCAGAAACGCAAGTGGGATGGTTCAAGCAACAAGGGATCGTCATCCAGTAGCCAATCTCAACCTCAACAACAGCAGCAAAGTCAGCAACAGCAACGGAAGTTCGATAACAATCGAAGCTTCAACCAGGCGACTCCCTCAAATCAAGGACCCGGTGGGTATGGTGGAAGACAGCAGAAGTGCAACCGGTGTTACTACCACCATGTGGGTCGATGTGATAACTTCATGTGCCAACGTTGTGGGAAGATTGGTCACGCAGCCAAAGACTGTCGGGGTGAACTGATGAAGAAGCCTCAACAATCACAAGAAACTCCGAAAGGTTGTTTTGAGTGCGGAAAAGAAGGCCATTACAGACGCAACTATCCCCAACTTAAGAGGAATGGTAATGGCAACAACAACAATGGAAACACCAACAATAATAACAATGGCAACAACAATAACAACAACAATGGTAATGACAACAACAATGGAGGCAATAACAACAATGGAGCCAAAGGAAGAGCCTTCGTCATTGGCTCAGGTGAGGCTCTAAACGATCCTACAACAGTAACTGGTAAATTTTCGGTTAATGGTTGTTTTGCTATCATATTATTCGATACCGGAGCCGATAGAAGTTTCGTGTCCACTAGGTTCTGTAGCCTTTTAAGTGATATGCCCTCAACCTTAGAATCTAAATACACTGTAGAGTTAGCTAACGGCGCACAGATTCACGTAACGCATATTATTAGAGACTGCAAGATAGAGCTTGCTGGACATACATTCACCATAGATCTCATGCCTGTTACACTAGGAAGTTTCGATGTGGTAGTAGGCATGGATTGGCTTTCCGATAAACAAGCGGAAGTCATATGCCACGAGAAGATCATACGGATTCCCATTGGTGAAGAAGTCCTTACGGTCAGAGGTGATAGGAGTGGTGCGGTGATAGGCATCATCTCGTTTATGAAAGCAAAAAAGTTGTTACGAAAGGGTCGACTGGCCATATTAGCACTCGTCACAGATAAACAGGTCGAGGAAAAGAAGATAGAGGATATCCCCGTAGTTCGTGAGTTTCCCGAGGTGTTTCCGGAAGACCTGCCTGGATTACCGCCTCATCGTCAAGTTGAATTACAGATTGAGTTGACTCCAGGAGCCGCTCCAATTGCGAGAGCACCGTACCGGTTAGCTCCGAACGAACTGCAGGAATTATCCGCCCAACTACAAGAGTTGTTGGATAAAGGGTTCATCCGACCGAGTTCGTCGCCCTGGGGAGCGCCAGTTCTATTTGCGAAGAAGAAGGATGGTACATTTCGAATGTGCATTGACTATAGGGAACTGAACAAGGTTACTATCAAGAATAGATATCCCTTACCTCGTATCGATGATTTGTTTGATCAACTGCAAGGATCAAGCTATTACTCTAAGATTGATCTGAGGTCTGGGTATCATCAGCTGAGAGTTCGAGAAGAGGACATCTCGAAAACTGCCTTCCGTACACGATATGGTCACTATGAATTTTTGGTCATGCCATTTGGGTTGACGAATGCACAAGCAGTATTCATGGACCTCATGAATCGCGTGTGCAAACCCTATCTCGATCAGTTTGTTATCGTCTTTATTGATGACATACTGATATACTCAAGGACCGAGGAAGAACATGGAGAGCACTTACGTTTGATCTTGGAATTACTTAGAGAGGAACAACTGTATGCAAAGTTTTCTAAGTGTGATTTCTGGATACGTGAGGTACGATTCTTGGGTCATATTGTCAACGAGAAGGGAATACATGTTGATCCTGCTAAGATTGAAGCGATAAAGAATTGGTCTGTTCCTAAGACACCGAGTGAGATTCGACAATTCCTTGGATTAGCGGGATATTATCGACAATTCATCGAAGGATTCTCTAAGATTGCACAACCTCTCACAGCCTTGATTCACAAGGGAACGACATACAAATGGGGTGAGAGTCAGGAATCTGCTTTTCAGTTGCTGAAACATAAATTGTGTAGCTCACCAATATTAGCGTTACCGGATGGTAGTGATGACTTCGTAGTCTACTGCGATGCGTCTATTCAAGGACTTGGATGCGTCCTGATGCAGCGGGATAAAGTGATAGCTTATGCCTCTAGACAGTTGAAGATTCATGAGAAGAACTATACCACCCATGACTTGGAACTGGGTGCGGTAGTTTTTGCCTTAAAGATCTGGAGACATTACTTCTACGGTACCAAATGCACCATCTACACCGATCACAAGAGTCTTCAGCATATATTTGAGCAAAAGGAGTTGAATATGAGGCAAAGGCGCTAGGTAGAATTGCTGAATGACTATGACTGTGCTATTAAGTACCACCCGGGGAAAGCAAATGTAGTTGCTGACGCGCTGAGTAGAAAAGAGACTGCTAAACCTCGACGAGTGCGAGCTCTGCAACTAACGATTAGTACGCAATTACCTGAACAAATCCGTGATGCTCAAACTGAAGCTCTGAAGGTAGAAATATGAGTTTAGAAGGGTTACGGGGAATGCAAAAGCAACTAGAAGTAAAGGCGGATGGGATTCGTTACTTCATGGATAGACTATGGGTACCTCTACACGGAGACCTGAGAGACTTGGTGATGAGTGAGGCTCACAAGTCCAAGTATTCTATACATCCTGGATCTGACAAGATGTACCACGATTTGAAGGCGCACTATTGGTGGCCTAACATGAAAGCAGATGTAGCTACTTATGTGAGCAAGTGTCTGACCTGCTCGAAGGTTAAAGTGGAGTATCAGAAACCATCTGGTCTACTACAACAACCCGAGATCCCTATGTGGAAGTGGGATCAGATATCAATGGATTTTATTAGTAAGTTACCTCGCACTTCTACGGGTTGTGATACAATATGGGTTATCGTGGATTGATTGACAAAATCTGGTCATTTCCTAGCGATAAAGGAAACAGATAAGATGGAGAAGTTAACCCGACTTTATCTGAAGGAGATCGTTTCGAGGCATGGAGTACCGATCTCAATCATTTCTGATCGCGATTCTCGTTTCACATCACACTTCTGGCAATCACTGCAGAAAGCTTTAGGTACGCGATTGGATATGAGTACTGCTTATCATCCACAGACTGATGGTCAAAGCAAGTGTACTATACAGACTTTGGAGGACATGTTATGTGCTTGTGTGATTGACTTCGGGAATAACTGGGAAGTTCACCTACCATTGGTGGAATTTTCTTACAACAACAGTTATCACACTAGCATAAAGGCAGCACCTTTTGAAGCTTTGTATGGGAGAAAGTGTAGATCACCAGTTTGCTGTGCTAAAATTAGTGATAGTCAATTAACGGGTCCTGAGTTGGTACACGAGACAACTGAGAAGATTATCCAGATAAGAAACCGCATGGCGGCAGCGCGAGACAGACAGAAAAGCTATGCTGACAAGCGATGGAAACCCTTAGAGTTTCAGATAGGTGACAAGGTTTTATTAAAAGTCTCACCATGGAAAGGCGTAGTTTGGTTTGGTAAGCGAGGAAAGCTAAATCCGAGATACGTTGGACCATTTGAGATAGTGGAAAGAATTGGTCCAGTGGCCTATCGACTAGCCTTACCTGATTCATTGAGTGGAATCCATGATGTATTCGATGTTTCAAATCTAAAGAAATGTTTAACGGATGAAACGATGGTTGTACCGCTGGAAGAAGTTCAAGTAGACGAACAGTTACGCTTCATTGAGGAACCTGTCGAAGTGATGGATCGTGAGGTGAAGACACTTAAGCAAAGCAAGATACCCATTGTCAAAGTTCGTTGGAACTCAAGACGTGGACCAGAATTCACGTGGGAACGTGAAGACCAAATGAAGCTTAAGTACCCTCAGCTATTTGAAAAGACAATGCCAGCCGGCGAAGGTACTGATTAAATTTCGGGACGAAATTTCTTTCAACATGGGGATGATGTGACAACTCATCCAAAACTCACACGATTTCGATTTCCTTGTGCCAATGCAGTAGACCAGTGATGGAACACTCACCATGTAACGCAATTTCGGGACGAAAATTCTTTCAACATGAGGATAATGTGACATCCGGTAATTTTCCATTACCAAACTCCGTTAGTTCCGTTAAGTCTTGCATACACGTGTCGGGAGCACACACTAGTTGTCGTTGAACGTTGGTGACTGAATAATAATTAATAATGTTAAACAATAATTTCTATGTTGATTATTGGTTGTGATTATGTGATTTAAATATTAATTGTGAATTTTATCGCGTAACGTGGAAACGTGTGCATTTACTTTGTAAATTTTGTAGCTTGTAAAGATAATACATATAATTGTTACTACTAGTTTATATATTTATTATTCTAGTTAAAAACATTTTAAAAGAGTATTTAAAAGCCTAATCTTTATAAAATACAAATTATGAGGGTTAAAAGGGTAATTATTGCTAAATAATTAAACAAAACACAAAACCCAACCCTAATCCCACCCATTCGGCCGCGACCCTCATTCCCACACCCTCACCATCGCGAATTCAGCCAAGAACAAGCATTCACATTCGAATTTGGATCGATTTCAAGGCATACAACAAGTTAGAACCTTCAATTGCAAACTATTACACATTTAAAGGTTAGATTTTTATATGTTTTTGATGATTCTTCATGTTGGCCGAATGTTCCATGCGAAATCTGCAATTGATGGTCGATTGATGCTTGTTTGTTGTTGTTAATGTGTTTGTTGGGTAGATTACATGTTAATTAACGTCAAGTATGCAATAAAGGTTGGATTTTTACAAGTTCTTATGGAATTTACATTAGGGCCGAAACCCTAATTCGAAAATCTGAATTGGATGTTAGTTGTTGGTTGTTTGTTGATGCTATTATGTTAGTTGGATTGTATAGATGCTAGTTAACGTCGATTATGCAAGAAAGCTTCGATTTTGGTTCATGGTTCATAGGTTACTAAGAATAGTAACTTTATTTTGCATGAATTGATGATTTGATGATGTATGAATGTTATGGATGTGTTTGTGATGATGATTAGATGCTAGGTTGATGATATGAACAATTTAAAATCGAGAAGATGTCTTATAGTTCATACATTGCTAAAAATAGTAACTTTTGGTGTTGAATGTTGATGAATCATGATGATTAGGTGTTGTTGATCATGTTTAGATGTTGTCATGGACTTGAATTGGTATATAATTGATGAATTCATGAATGTAGTGTGAGTTTGATGAATTTGAGATGAACTTTCCCAAAAGGGAAACTTTAATTGTGCAAATCCTTGAATTGGATGATTTGAGCATGTTTGGGATATTAGGACCATGCTAGTGTATTCATGGATGGTTTCTAAGGTGATTAAATGTGTTGTTTATGTTGTATGAATGTTGATTTGGTTTGTTACCTGTTTTGGCCTGTTTGTGGAAAAATCATGGTATGAGTTATATAGGTAAGCTAGGACTTTTGTGGATTGATGATTGATTAAGAATGAACATTTTAGATGTTATGAGCATGATAATAGTTGAGATTTGCATGGCTTTTATGATATCCAGTTGTATGTTGATCATGTATGATATGCTGTTGTGTTAGTATTAACGAGTTATCACCTATAATGTCACCAACGGGTCAAACGGGTCAACTGGGTCAAATGTGTCTTGTCTTTCGTAAACCTTGAGTCCCTTGGTTTGTAGAGCACTTAGGGTTTCATGTTGATTCTGTGTACACGTGCTTATGTACTCTTGTGTTCTAGGTGACCCTTGAAGGTTGTCTTTCCCCTCTTTCTTTCAAGTTAAGCTCTAAGTTAATTCTTGCGCGCATCAGGTGAGTTCTTGCCCCACTTATTTTACATAATCTCTTTTGGGGGAGATAGCATACTGTTGATCACAAAAGCTTTTATATATGAGTGTGTATAATATTGATATAGTGCTGTTTACCATGGAAAGTCCTCACACTTTCAGATTGTTAATATTGACTAGCGGGGAAATTTTGGGTAGTACTACTGGGTCTGACGAGCCCCACCTGTGTGACTCGAGGTCATACGGGTGCAATTTTGTCCTAACATATATTCGTCACGTCCTGGTAAGACATGAAGGGAGGCAACAAACGCAACACAGTCAGCTTCGATCGCGAAATCACTACGATTAATATTTTTATGTTAATAGACTAGCTATCTATTGCAATACACTACTTATGATTTGAAAACTATTTATCGGTTTACCTATTAACGCAAACTCTTGAACTCACCAACCATGTGTTGACTTGTTTAGTATGCTATTCTCAGGTTAAGGTTGCCAGTTGCCTAGGAGCACGCACGTCAGCATTGTAGAGTTGTCTACATTTGCCTTGTTTACAAATTTGGGATTATTTTCATATTAAACAATTTTGTTAGGGGCGCGTATGTTTTGCGCATTCTCTTTACATACTACTTGTTTTGGGTTTTTTGGTTTTAAAAACGCTTCCGCAGTATTTTAAACGTTAACTCTGGTTTTGTTTATTAATCATGTAGAGTCGTTCTTGGTAACTAATGACTGAGATCCTGGTAGGTCACGAGCCTCGCGGTAAAACCCCGCATGCGGATTTGGAGGGTGTGACAATTGACCACCGTATCAGTCACCGTATCCTTAACAGAATCCAATGAACAAGCTCCGTACAACTTCATACCTAACGTATAAAACACGGGGGGCAGAGTATGATACGCCAGTGACTCAACAAACTTCCGTATTTTAGAGATTTTTAAGTTTATTTAAACCAAATCAATCCCAATTCAAACTACAACTTCCCCTACATGAAGTCTAGCAAATTCAAGGAGATTTTTGGTGATTTGAATCTTCCGAACATCCTCCACATCATTATTGGAAGCAAGATTGAAGATTTAACAAGATGATGTGTGGCTAGGTTTTCTTGATTGCTTTCAGGAGTACGATTCTTGTCAAGTGAGACAATTGGTATGCTTTATATAGGTTTTTGTGATGAACACTAGACTATTGAATGAAGTTTTATGTTTTGATTAATTTTAAAGGTTTACTTGTAAATAAAGTTATGTGCTTGATTATCAGTTTTCGGTTTCCTTGCATCTTGAGCTCATTAAGAAAGGTAGACCACTTGATATGAGTAAATTGGTAATCTTATGAACGAATGAGTTCTAAAAGATTGTTCTTGGGTTATCACTTGTTTTGTTTTATTATGTTCAATCACTAAACGCAAGCACTTAAGTGTGGGAAGGCACAAATCAATTGATGACGACTTTCACTAATGATTATGATCAGATCCATGTACTCCTTTCTTATCTTGTTTGTTTTGTGTTCAATTATGATTTTTTTTTGTTATAGTAATTGTTTTCACTTAGTTCATCGAATTTCATTCTTTCAGTTTGTGGTTGAATCATAACCGAGAACTTCATCCTCATAATGTTTATTCTTATTTTAAAAACCATACATTAGGGACAATGTATCCTAAGTGTGGGGATGGGGAGAAGTAAAGATGGGGAGAAGTAAAGAAGAATGCATTGAGAAGTTGAAGAAAGAAGTGCCAAATATGATAATTTGAATACTTTTTAATTTTTTTGTGAAAATATCCCAAGCAAGCTTAAAAATATGTAAAGATTGAATCTTTAAATACAAATCTTTAACTATTACACACTAAAACATTGTTTTTGATTTTTTGTCATAGTTAGATTCATTGTGAAGTTTATTTAAGAAAAAAAATTTAAATTTTTAGATTTATCTTACCGAGGGTAATAAGCTAGAGGGTAGACCTTAAATGCATAGATTACATTATGTTCACAAAGTTAAAAGAATAAATCATATTAAATGTTTTAAGCAAGAAATCAAATTATGCACAAAGATGATAAAGGTATTAAGATTTAGCCTTAAAAATTGGAAAATACTTTAATTTTTGTTTTTTAAATCATACCTAAGGTTAGCCATTAGAAACCAAGAAAAAACCAAAAATTGACACTCAATGTTATATGTGATGAAAAGAAGAAATATATAAAGTCTTTTATCTTTCTAATTCTGTTTTGATGAAATCCAGATTGGATAAGTGATTAGGTGCTAAAAAGTGGCCAAAGTGCCAAAGCCTCGTTTTTCGATAAGTCGATAAGGACATTTTCAAATAATGTGAAAATATAGGCTGAAAAAGTTCATATCGTTCAAAAAGTCAAGAAATCAAAATAGGACCAAAATGTTATGTGCCCCACAAAAGTAAAAAATCAAAAGATGGGTCGATGTTTGCCTCATAATGCAAAATACATTAATACCAATAATAGATCTTCAAAGAATGTAGCCTTACCTAATTGTTTGGATTTCATCACTTTTTAGCCATATATATCCTTAAAATCCTACCCTACCCTAAGCCCAATTAAAAACCCGCAAAAGTCCTTTTGATTTGTGTGCGATTTAGGTGGTTTGTAAGAAAAATATGACTATATGCATGGGCAAAACGTGAAGCCCTATTAGGCTCGGTTAAGTGAATTTAGATTTAAAGTGACATGATCTTGTTGGAAAAACAAAATTGATTTTCAAACAAAATTGACAAATATGTTTAAAAAAGCATGTGAATTTAGGTATGACCTTGAACCGGAACTAAGAATTACTGAGGGATTGGTGAGTGTATTTGTGACAAAAGGGTTAACAGTACTTAAAGGATTTGCTTTGGGACAAGCAAAGAATAAGTGTGGGGATGTGATCATGTATCGATATTCTTAGGTTTATTATACTTAAATATGTCATAGGTCTTGAAGCTTAGAGGAGAATAATTTAAGGCAAAAGAAGCAAAATAATAATGGAAGGACCGGATTTGCAATGACAAGAAATATAGAGTCAAATCAAGTCAATCAGGCACCATCGTATTAGTCAACGTATCATACGCTGACCACCGTATCCACTATCGTATCATACGCTGACCACCGTATTAGTTCCCGTATCCTGACAGAATCAAGTGAACAAGCTCCGCACGACTTCATACCCGGCGTATGATACACCGGGGTCAGAGTATGATACGCTGGTGACTCAACAAACTTCTGGATTTTGGGGATTTTCAAGTTTATTTAAAAAAAATCAATCACAATTTGAACTACAACTTCCCTTACAAGAAATCTAGTAAATTAAAGGAGATTTTTGGTGCTTTGAAGCTTCCTAACATCCTCCACGTCATTATCGATCATCATTGGAAGCAAGATTGAAGATTTAATAAAGATGATACGTGGCTAGGTTTTCTTGATTGCTTTCAGGAGTACGATTTTTATGAAGTGAGACAATTGGTATGATTTATATAGGTTTTTGTAATGAACATCAGACTATTGAATGAAGTTTTATGTTTTGATTAATTTAAAAGGTTTAGTTGTAAATAATGTTTTATCAGTTTTCGGTTTTCTTGCATCGTGAGCTTATTAAGAAAGGTAGACAACTTGATATAAGTAAATTGGTAATCTTATGAACGAACGAGTCTTATAAGTTTTTTCTTGGGTTATCACTTTAAATCAAAAGTTAAAATCTTGAAGTTAAGTTCGTACAAACCCTAGGTTAAAACACACCAATTGTTGAACTTGTGGAATTGAAAACCCGTAAGTAATTGTTTTTCATTATTTAGGTAAATTAGTTTCAAATTTTATTGCTTTATGCACGTGTGTTATTAAATTTATCGAAAGTTCCAATTTTTAATTCTAAAGTTCGTGTCTTTAAGTTAATCGAGTCATATGGATTAAACACTTTCAACCAATTCCCTGTGGAGACGACCTTACTTACCCTTAAGCAATTAAGGTAGCTAAGACTGATATATTAATTTGTTTTTGATCGAGTGCCAACAACCAGATCAGACATCGCCTCACCCACCCCTCCTAAACTGCCCGCTAACTCAACCATTCCCTCCTACACCACTCCGCCCTGCCTAACACCGGCCCACCCCATGACCACCCGAGCCAATTCCGGTATCACCAAACCGGTCGAGCGACTTAATCTTCACACCACCACCACACCACCGATCTCACCTATACCCACCTCCCACAAACAAGCCTTGTTGTATCCAAATTGGCAACTTGCTATGACAACAAATTTAAGGCTTTACTAGAAAATAGCATGTGGGAACCTATGCGTCAGCCAGCCGATCGACCCATTATATGGTGCATTTGGCTTTATCGACACAAATTCAAGGCTGATGGTGCCCTGGACTGATACAAAGCAAGACTAGTGGTTAATGGCAGGTCTCAAACTATGGGTATTGATTGTCATTAGTGCGGTTGTCAAACCAGCAACTATTCGCACCATCCTTACATTGGCGGTCTCCCGTTCATGAGCTATCCATCAATTAGACGTCAAGAACGCCTTTTTGCATAGACACCTAAATGAAACAGTCTACATGCACCAACCCCTAGGTTTTGTCGATCAACGAGTTCCATCACATGTATGCCGCCTCAAGCGCTCTTTATATGGCCTCAAGCAGGCTCCACATGCTTGGTACAACCAATTTTCTACATTTATCATGTCTCATGATTTTTGAAGTGCTATATGTACCATCACCGGGGGGAAATAACTTACTTATTATTGTATGTGGATGATATCATCCTTACAGCTTCGGATCCTAGCTTGCTTCAAACCATTATTAATACACTATCTCGGAAATTCTCCATGACCGACTAAGGCGTTCTTAACCATGTTTTGGGCATCACTGCCACTCGAGATAACAATGGTCTTTTTGTATATCAAGCTTCATACACTTGAGACATACTTCACCACGCCGGCATGACTTCGTGCAAGCCATGCGCCACTTCGGTGGACACGCCCACCAAACTCAACGCCTCCTCGGGCACGCTCTTACCGGATGACACCCATTATCATGTTATTGCCGGTGCCCTTTAATACCTCACGTTTACCCGGCCAGACATCTCTTATGCCATGCAATAAGTATGTTTATTTATACATGCTCCACGTGATGCTCACTACATTTTTATGAAGCGTATCTTGCGGTATTTGAGTGTCACCATTGACTACGTTCTACGTCTTGTTCCCACTAACATTAATCTCTTTTTGGTCTATTCAGACGCTGATTGGGCCGGGTGCCCTAATACCAGAAGATCTAACTTTTTGTGTTTTTGGGCGATAACCTTGTCTCATGGTCTTCTAAATGTCAACCGATTATTTCAAGATTAAGTGCAGAAGCCGAATATCGTGGGGTCACTAATACTGTCACTAAAACCATGTGGCTACGCAATCTTTTATCTGAGCTTCACGTCCCGCTAAGTAAGGCCAAAGTTGTTTATTGTGATAATATTTTCGTGGTTTACTTGTCGGAGAATCCTGTTCAACATCAATGTATGAAACATGTGGAGATTGATATACATTTTGTTTGTGATAAAGTTCGTCTAGGCCATGTTCGAGTTCTTCATGTTCTGTCTTCATCTTAGTATGCTGAAATTTTTACAAAGGGCCTCCCCCGTCAACTTCATCAAGTGTTTCGCTCCAGGTTGACCGTCCAACTGCCTACTGCTCAAAATGCTAGGGAATATTAGCACACATATATTTTCGATATTTTATAGATTTATTATTATTCATTGTAATCTTTTTCTAGAAATAGAATATATTGTTTATATCTCTTCCCTATATAAAAGGATTCATTCTTCAATGAGAGATCTTCAAATATCGTGAAACCATAAACACTTTCAACGAGAGCCTTTTCAAATTAATACGTTTATTAAACTAATAGTGTTTTTAATATATGAGTTATATTAACCAACCTGAAAACTGATGATTTTCATGTCGTATTCTTATCATATTTTGAGTTGTGTCAAAATTGTCACCTATAATTTTAATCTGAAAAGAAGTAGAAACAACTAACTAAATAACTAAGAAAATTAAGGACGAGCACTAACGATCGAACCATGAATAATCCTGATATAAACTGATCAACTCAAACATAGACTTAGCAATTCGATAATAAAGGACACACAACATGATTCTTGTTTATCCATTGTGAAGCATAGAAAAAGAACATCAATCAAACGAACAAGAGGCATACAATTGATTCTAATATTGTATCATACATTATCAGTTTCTCATTTTTCATACAATCGTTCATTATCTCATAAATTTTAATATAGTGATCATGGCTTTCACTTCTTCCTGTTGATGTTGATTTTTGCCATATTCTTGTGTTTGGACTCTATTTTTGATGATCTGGTTTTTATTATTGCTAATATTTATGCCGACACTTGCTATATTGATTTTGTAGCTATTTCTTGTGCAATTGAAGATTTTTATAGTGCATTTCGTGTTGTTCCCTTGGGGCTTCTATGATTGAGCATTCTGTTGCTTATAATGCTTTCAACCTTGATTTAATATTGGTTCGATTATGCTCATTTTTTGTGTGGATTATGAATTCATAAATGTTATTCAACTCTTTGCTAGCAGCTTAACTATCTAGTTAATATATATCCATGATTGTTTCCTTATTCTGCTTCAAACCCCAGCTTTTATGAGTAGTTATTTGTTCATTTAACTCTAATTATTGTTGCTTGATTCTGTTTTAAGCCTCACATAATATTTCTGCCACATAAGTATTTATATGCTCCAATTCAAAATGTATGTTTAATTACAAGTTATTGTTTTGTTCCAAGTATATCCTTTACTTTATTATGATACTTAATTGTTTGAGATTTTGACCTGCACTTATTTTAACTATTTGTAGAATTATTAGTTTAGATTTCCTAACACTTTGAGTTTTCTTTTATTAAAATGAAGATGGACTGCGAACATCCTAATTTTATCACCACCAAGTTGTTTTTTGTTTCCTTTGATTTATATTATAATATAATGGGCGAACAGTCTCTCTCCCTATATTGTAATTATGCAAGTCATTTTAAGTGGTGTAGAAAGAGGCACATCAACTTATTTATCTTGTTTTCAGTATGTATGGATCACAATAAACGATCTAAAGTTTTAATTATATGCCTACGAAAAGGAATATGGCTTAACCGTTTAAGTCGAGGTATCTCAAGAACTCAATAAATAGGTGAAGGTTTTGGTTTTAAGGCTGAGACAAAAAAAAAAAAAAAAAGAAAAGAAAAAGAGAGAGAGAGGTTTCAGGTTGGGGCAGGGGTTTTCTCACCTATGGTGAGTTTTCTCAGCTATGTGGGTTTCCTCCTGATGGTAGTCTCAAGTTCGAGACTGAGGTTCCGTAATTGAGTAATGGAGATGATCAGGTAGGCCAATAGTTTGCCGGTGATTAATTAGGTGTTAAAAAAAATCTACAAAAAAGAACCCCAATTTTAGTATCTACTTTGGGCCTCTCAAACAAAATGCAGGTGGATCTACCATATCATGATTGTAAGGGTAGAGGGGGCATTCATGCGCCACCCTTCGCACTACACCATAAATCCACTAATCAAATATCGACATGTCACAAACTACACCACACACTCAAATATGACGGTAGCAGTGTTGTCACACCTTTCCACCCATGCCACACCCACATATACGCTGAGGTCCGTAGTGGCCTTAAGACGTGGGCGCCCCCTGGGGCCTAACAAATTTTCTAACATAAATCATGATTTTCCTAGAAGACTTCAATGTAATATTCAAAATTAATATACAACTAGTTAAATGGAGTGTGAGTTGCGGCGGAAAGACATGTATAGATATGAATATGTATAGCAGTGGTGACGCTGACACGTCTAAGTGGGTAAACAAAAAGATATGAATATGTTTAGAAATCAATGAATAATAACACGAACCTATGAAAGTGTAGTATAGAAAAGAAGCAAAATTCAGAACCCTGCATTGCGACAATCCACCGACACTGAGATTGTTACATATTAATGTCAAGTATATATAATTAAATTGTAAAGCTAAAGTGGTTTACAAAATTAATCTTATATGATTCGATTTATTAAAATTAACTACTAATCTAAAGCTGTAAAATAAAATTAAGATAATTAAGCTTAAAAACAGTATATAACAAATCTTGTCCACCGACTTGAACCCAAGCTGAGATGATAAGAAAGCCTGCTAGTTACCACCAAGTCAGCAAATAGTTTTTGCTAAAGGTTGATAATAAAATGAAAGGAAAAAGACTTAAAAAAACCGACATTACACTTTAACGTATAACTAGTTATTTTATCCGTCCCGCATTGCCGCGGCATCGTACGCGGCATAATAACATATTGAATACAATAGACCCCATTTCTTTCCAAGTTAAATTTACGTCAATACATAGAGTGACTCGAATTTAAATCGTTGAATGAAAACATATTATATTTGATCCGACTTTTTCTCAAACAAAATTTATGTCGAAACATAGACTTACAATCGCTCCGACTTGTTTCCGATTTAAATTTACGTTAAAACGTAGAGTAAATGAAAACGTATTGTATTTGACAGGAGGCGTTTCCAAACAAAACTTATGTCGAAACATAGACCAACCCTAAGCTTACATAAAAATAAGCAAGAAAACATTTTATATTTGACCCAACTAATCTCTGAACAAAATTATGTCAAAACGTATACATATGTCTAACGTAGACAGTGTAAAGATGTATATAAAGTTAAGCACGTAAACATTTAATATTTGACCCGTCATAGCTGATTACATCCAAACAGAGGCGAACTCGAATTTATATTTTATAGGGGTAAATCCGAAACTTGAAAAACTTGAGGGGGTTAAAATGATATTTTATAAAGTTTATAAAAGAGTTGGGGGTAAATGTGTCAAAATGTAAAGTTGATGGGAGAGCAAAGGCCTGTTGGAAACCTCACCCCCTTTACTTTTTACTTGGTTAATAATTACTCAAGAAAAAAGTTACAAAAGCTTTTAGATATTTTTAAAATACATCATATAATTAGTTAATTTTAATTTTGATCATTAAGGTTTGATAAAAATAATTATTTTTTTTTAAAAGATTAAAAACATTAATTTACCACTAAAAGTTTTATAAGTTGTTTTAATTTCAGTCCAAAATTTTTATTATTTTGGATTCAAGTTGATACAATTAATGAAACTTTAAACTGAAATTAAAACAAATTATGAAAGTTTTTGAAATAAATTAATGTTTTAACTCTATTATTTAATTTGAGTGTGTGTGATAAAATGTTGAAAAAATCTTCCTTTGAGAATATTCCGTGAGAAGTAAGGTTTGCTATCTTTTTGGTGGGTTTCATAATCAACCAAATTACATTTTTAAATAAAGTTGGACCGTTTTATTGCTATTTATAGGACACATATCCTTACTATTCTTGGAAGTAATTTCAAAGAAATATGGGCTCCGAAATTAAAGGAGAAAAATATAATTCCAAAGATGAAGAAGTGGCAGCCCAAGAAGAGATATGGAAATTTGTTCTTGGTTTCACTCCCACTGCTCTTGTCAAGTGTGCCATTGAGCTTGGGATACCAGATATCCTAGAAAACCATGAAAGCCCAATGACACTCGAAGATCTTGCATCAAAGATTAAGTGTTCACAGTCTTCTTTGTATCGAATCATGAGATTCTTGATACATTACAAGGTATTTCAAGAAAAACCAATATCTGAAACATCGGTTGGATACACTCTAACCCCACTATCTCGCCTCCTAACAACGAATGGGAAGGATAGCATGGCTGATTTGGTGCTTCTAGAGAGCAATTCGGTTATGTTGGCTCCATGGCACAAGCTAAGTGCTTGGGTTTTGGGTAACGAAGACTTACCCTTTGAAGCAGCACACGGGACTGATTTATGGGGATTTGCTGCGGCAAATCCTAATCATAGTAAGCTCTTTAATGATGCCATGGCGTGCGATGCTAGGGCAGGTGTGGCGGCGGTGATTAGGGGTTGTCCAGAGGTGTTTGAGGGTTTAAGGACATTGGTTGATGTTGGTGGTGGTGATGGGACAGCTTTACGATTGATTGGGGAGGCTTTCCCGTCAATCAAAGGGATCAATTTCGATCTTCCTCACGTGATGTGTGTAGCTCCTGCATATGTAGGAGTTGAACATGTTGGAGGTACTATGTTTGATCATGTTCCAAAAGCTGACGCTGTTTATTTGATGGTGATATCATAATCTGATGTCTTGTAGTCTTTTATAATCTTTTAACTAACATATTACAATCATTTGACTATAAGTAAAGTATTATAAAAGATAGACATGGCTATACGAAATCATCATTCAAATAATGCAAACACAATTTTAATCATATTTTATATAATGTTTTTTCATGGTTGTAGAAAGTACTACACGATTGGGCGGACGATGACTGCATTGCCATACTAAGAAACTGTAGAGAGGCTATTCCTCAAGATACCGGGAAGGTGATTATTGTAGATGCAGTTATAGGACGGGAAGAAGATCATGAGTTTAAAGGTGTGGGATTGATGCTTGATATGGTGATGATGGCTCATACAACTAAAGGCAAAGAACGGACTTCCCAAGAATGGTCCTACGTATTTCATGAGGCTGGATTCACTCGTTTTACTATAAAACACATTCGAGCCTATCAATCTGTCATTGAAGTTTATCCATGAATTCTAATCTCTTGTTTGTTTCAATAATAAATCATTATGTAACTTCAATAAGATAGTGTCATTGAAGAAAGTATGTTTTATTCACAGCATAATCCTTTTATGTGTTACTCAAGTTTTATTGTGCAACAATAACATAATGATTAATGTGTTATATAACTAAAATGAATGAATGCGTTCCAGATAACAACACACTAAATTCAATACTTTTATGCTAACAGATAAAAGTATTGTCAAGCTTGTCATCAAAATAGAATTTTTTGTCAAGCGTTCCAATTTATTGTCAAGCTTGTCATCAAAATAGATTTTTTTTTTTTTTTACTCTAGCTCATTTAGTAATGTTAGTGGCATGTAATCGGCCAATGCGGTTACTACTAATGAAGCATATATTACAAGAAAAATAACAAAAAGCTTGGTAGAGGTGTACAAACCGGTTTATAGGGTCAAACCGGTTTGGTTTTCAAACCGGTCCGGTTTGAACCGATTTTTTCTCAACCGGTTTGAACCAAAACCGGTTTAGGAACAAAACCGGTTCGGTTCCTAAACCGGTTTCAAGGCTAGATGTCTCAAACCTAATAAACCGGTCTTGGCCGGTTTGAAAATCGGTTCGGGCCCAAACCGGTTTGGGTTTTTTTTGGTTTTTTGTTTTTTGTTTTTTGTTTTTTTGAATCCAAAGTAATTAATTATAAATACATTTAGGGTAATTAATTATAAATACATTTAGGGTAAATATGATACATTTAGGGTAAATCCAAAGTAATTCATTTATGATATATGAAAACTAAATATAATTATTTGTTTTTATCATAAAACACATTTATATAAATTATATATAAATATTAAAACATAAAACATTACAAAAGGCTTAAAATTAAATTATTCAATAATTTAACTCTTAAAAATCAAAGATTACATAAAATATAAAATAAAGATACTATTCAAAACATATAAACAATTCAAACGACGTAAAATTTGAAAAACAAAATATTTAGGCTAGTCATTCTCCGTTCGTTCGTTGCATATTTGGATACTTTATTCTCCGCCACCAGAACCCGAGCTATTACGAAGGTACTCATCATATTCCGCTTTATCATCGGTCATTCCGGGTGTCAATCCACCATCTACTTCGTCTTCATATATTTCGGCTTCATATTCCAATTCTCCTTCAAGTGAGCATTTGTCTTGTATTCTTTTAGTTGCATCCAAATAATCTTTCAAGCAAATACACATTTCAACTGCTGTAGGAGTGAGTTGGGTTCTTCGTATTGATATAATCCTGCCACTAACAGAAAAAACAGATTCCGAAGCTACCGTGAAAGCTTGGACGGTTAGTAAATCTCGAGCCATGGGGGATAGGATGGGAAATTGATCTTCCTTACCTTTCCACCAAGCCAACAAGTCAAAAATTTTAAAATCTTGTGGAGTAATGGTGGATAAAAGTTTGTTCCACCATACCTCCCGAGTTCACTACTCGGAGTGTTACCATATTGACGTTTATTACATTCATCTCTTAAAGTATTATACAAAGCAAACATTGGATCACTTGAACCTTCGTCATGTGTCGCATGCCTTATATAATCATGTATGTTTGATGTTTTATCATATTTTGCTAAATAAACATCAAACATTTGGCCTAAATATGCATTAAAATTAGTTTTTATACTTTGATCATAATATGGGTTTTCTTCTTCTAAATCCAAATTAAAAGTAATTTTATCAAGTAAAGTTTCAACCCCCGACGTATTTAAGCAAGGGTTTAAGGCAGCGACACATGTAATAACCGGAGATATTTCTTTTAAATATTTTTTAAGTTTTTATTTCATTGGTTGTATCATATCCGAATAAGGTCTACCCCTAAACGACAACTCATTTAATTTTGAAGTCATTAAGTAAATTTGGTGAAGTACTAATGGACTCGTTGGATAATAAACTCCAGAAAGACAAGTAGTTGCGGTTTTAAAAACATTAAGCATTTTGGTTATTTCTTCAATAATAGTCCAACCCGATGGATGGTAAGTGAAAGCCTTTTCATGACTCATCAAAGTATTGTGAAAGGCTATTAAACTTTTTTTTTGCTCAATAGTCTTTTCAAACATGTTACAAGTCGAATTCCATCTTGTAGGTACGTCCTAATTCGGATTTAAACATTTGAAATTTGCGTCTTTACAAAACTTGCGATACCTACTATATCATTGGTTACTGCTAAAAATGTCACGTAACATTCTTTTAAAACTATCTTTTACTGTTTCAATAGTTTTTAAACCGTCTTTAACGGCTAAGTTTATGATGTGCGTAACACATCGATTATGAAAACCGGCTAGTTTTTTGTGGTTTAATCAAAACATCCAATCATATTTATACTAGTTTAACGGAGGTATAATGGTAAAAAAACACAAAAAAACAGTAAAAAACGGTAAAAAAAGGCTATATAGCCGTTACATAACGACTAGTTTTTTTAAAACCGGTTTGATAACCGGTTTGGGAGCCGGTTTGAAACCGGTTTCAACATATGAACCTTCGAACCGGTGGAGAAACAGGCGGTTCAGACCCTGCCGGGACCGGTTTGGGCCAAACCAGTTTGGGCCGGAAACCGGTTTCGGTTTTTTTTGACCGAACCGGTTTTTTTTGGCTCCTTAGAGGCAGTAGACGCAAGGCTTTCCCCTACCCGACTGGTTTTCTGCTTTTCATATTTTCTTTTCTTTATTATGTTTTTTATTTTTCTTACCTTTTTTTTTAAAAAGTCTCCATTAAATTTTTTTAATATTTCATAGTTATGCAAGCTTTTGTCACAATTATATGTACGCGTTATTTTATAATGGTTTCATATTCTTATACAAGGTTTAATTTAAATATTATCAACACTTGGTTTTGCTTTTTTCTTATATAAGGTGGCGAAAACATTAATTTTTCACTGTTTAACTTGTCGCAACCATGAGTTTACATATAAATATTGTTTTTATATAAAAAATAAGAATGTTAACTGTTTTCTGTTTTAAAAACTTTCGTTAGTTAAATTACTTTATGATTGTTTAATTATTTTCTTGAAGTCATGTATAAATTTTGTTAAGTAAGGAGATGTATTCAAAATGGGAACTTTCTAAATGTCATAGGTTATATCAAACGCTAACGCACTGATGCCGTAAAATATGAAACCAATACCGACCAAAAAACATATGTATCACCACATAAGTGTTTTCTATCTATATTTCGATCTCTAGAATCGACTACGTATGTTGTTTTATGTACTTGTGTCACCATCACAACACACTATGAAGAATGCAAATCCATAGCATCGCGCGAGCTTAAATTCTAGTTAATTTTTATTTACAATATTTAATTTTGTTTCTTAAAATTAAACGACTTGTAGAAAATTTTGAACCATATTTTGAACAAAATTTTGAAGAATGCAATCTATACATGTTATTTTGTCATTGGTTGAGTGTACTAACAAAATTGGGACTGAAGTGGCAGTAGCCAATGTGTTTGTTTCTGGAATAAAAAGTATGGTCTTCACCTTGGTTTGGTCGCCAATGTCTTCTTGTGTTGTAGACTTGTAATCGTTATGGTTTGATTCCACAACATGGAACACCATACCCAATATATTTATCTTCTTAAATATAACCTGTTTTCAAAAAGAGTTAATTACATAGAATGGTTCCTGTCTCGTTTTTCATGTTTAGCCCATAAGTATCATTTATTACAAGTTTGTATATTAAGTATTTCAATTTGTAACAAATTTGTTCTCAACTTGGATGGAGATTAACTTTTTTGTTAAGTTCTCTAAAAATGACCAAATTACCGTTATGTTAATAAACTATTTAATAAAAACTCTTAAAACTATAACTCAATCTCCACCACACCCGACCACCTCTTCTTATCCTCTCCATTCCTTGTTGGCAACTCACCACCACCGGATACCACCACATCATCTCAAATAAGCACATTATTTAGCTTAAAACCCACCACCGCACCACCTGAAACTAGCATCGAAGATGAACCATATTATCATGTTGAGGTAGAGTAGAAGATCGCCAAAACTAGTGCTCGACATCATCACCGCCGCCTCTACACCACCGATTGCTCAACCATATCCCTTTGCCGTTGCAGCTACACCTCTGATTATAAGGATCGTTCACCTATTTGACCTAAGACAAAGAGATAGTTCATCAATTACTGAGTGGAGAAAAGGTCAATCTGTGGTAAAATCAAGACGGAGAGATAGTTCATCTTTTAAAAGAGATAGAATGTAATTTTACGTTCACTTAATAGAAAAAGTTTACATTCATCCAGGCCAGGGACAATTTTATTACAACTTGGTAAACTTAGTGTATAAACTTGTAATAAATGATACTTAGGGACTACACATGAAAAACAACTTTACCACAGGGACCATTTATGTTTTTTTGAACGACTAATTGGATCACTAACGGGTTATTGGCCTACCTGATCTTCTCCGTTACTCGTTTTTGCAATCTCTCTTTTTCCCTTAGCTTGGACAATATTGTTCAATTGGCATAGAGCTAAATCAACAAAGTAGTGGGAGTCAAACTTTATCTTTTGATCCTCCTAACACTCACTTTTGTCCAACACAACCTCCATCTCTTTCACTTAACGACGAGCAGTAGTAGCATTGCCATTTCCATCAAACATTGGGGACATGTATCGTTGGAAAGCCCCATAGTTGCACCCTATAATTGTTTCCTTCTTAGACTCATCCTCAATGATCATCTTTATGGATCACAACCTTTGGTTCTGGTTGTTCTTCTTTAAAATCTTAAGGTTCCTTCTCAGCTCCTTTCATGCTCTTCTTTTTAACCGCATTCTTCCGTTTCTACTAAGTCTCATTTATGCCTTCTTTCTTAGCCTTCTCATCATCCTTAACTTCTTTAATCACTTACGTCACTACTGAGGGTATGACGTTTTGTATAACCTAATAAACCTCATTAGCAATGGCTTCCTTCACATCCTTCATAATTGACTTGAGCTTTGGTGCTCCTTTACTATCATGGTAACTATGAATCTCTGATTCCTGATGAATAGTTTTCGTGGCCCTAGCCTTGCTCCTTGTGACACGTGGCAATGTGATATGTCCGCCATGAGCACCTCCACAAGTAGCTTTCTTTGATTTTCTACTAGCCATGATTCGTATTTCTTATAAGATTCAAACACCAACATGGTCATTCAAGGTAATACATCTGATCATTAAAGAGTAGCAGTGGAGAGTGAAAAAAATAATTTTTGATAGCATCTGTGGAGGTGCAGTCCCTTATATGATCAGATCTTTCAATACTTTCTTACTTCCTTCCATGTTGATCTCTCATATCTATAGGGAAGGGAATCAAAGTGCAGACACTTTAGCTACCCATGGCCACTTCCATCGTATGATAAGTTTTTAATTACAATGACCTAGTATGATTAACTACTTACCCTAATTTCATACCCTAAGCGTTCCCTATCTCGATTCACATCAGTATCGAAATCTATTAAGCACATAAAATCAAGCAGCGCATACATATTGTACTAGTTAATATTAAAACCTTTACCTGATGGCGCATGGCTGCTTGGGCTGACATTCCTTTCTTTGGCATTTTAAAAATAATTTTAGTAAAATATCTTAAACATTAGCTTTGATACCACTTGTAAGGCCCCAAACTCGAGAATACTCAAAGTTAATCATTTATAACATAAAACATTACATATTTTATTATTAGAATTAAACATTCACAGTAGAAAACTTAAATTATCCATTCCATACCATAAATTTGATCACAATAAACTTTTTTATTTGAACCAAAACATTAATATTGTATCATAAAGTCGACATCATTTAATTTAAGGATGGATGTTAGTCTTTCGATGCTAAGTTGCCTAACTTGTTCATTGTGTCATCCTCAGCTTTCATCATTTCTTGCCAATTAATACTTATACAAATTCATCGCTGCCGAGTGAGTTTATATATATATATATATATATATATATATATATATATATATATATATATATATATATATATATATATATATATATACTTTAATTGCCTCTAATGAACACACACTTATCATTCATACAAGTCATATTGGTTATCATATCATCCTTTATCATGTTTATTATCTTCGTTTTATTCATTATCTTACCTCTTTTATAAATTGGAGTTGCATAAAACAAGAGCCAAAACATACGGTTGACAACAAATGTCAACCCCTCCCAATACACCTTTATCGCGGTTAGCTAAACCCCTGACAATTGACCCACACTACAAGGCACACGACCTGCTAATGAATACTGGTGCATTCCATTCATTTGATTCACACAAGTTAAGTCCATATTCATAGTGCTCGCAAGACTTCTCATTTTGGGCCCATATTTCTTTTCATTAGGTTCCACAATTATTCTTTTAATCCATTAATGTTCAACTTTGTTATATATAATACTTTTTAGAATATTTTTCATTTCATCGTATAACATGGAGTAAAAATAACAATTTTATTGGATAAGGCATATAGAAACTCATACAGTAGAATAGTCACATGAAATACTAATCCTAGTCAACACTAAGTTGGAATCCTAGATGAAATATATCCTAAGTGTCCTCTAATGCGGGTAATAATAACCTGATACGGGTGACTAAACGGATGCGAATGGCTTAACCAGGTGCAGATAGCTACCATCTCTATATATGGCTAAGTACAAGCTGATATGGTGAATATTACTACTCATGGTGGTGAACAGTACTCAATGTGGTGAATAGTACCCATTACGGATGACTAACACCTTAAAATGACTAAGTATAGGCTGATGTGATGAACTATACTCCTCAATCGGTGAATAGCACACAATGTAGTGAATAGTACCCAATATGGATGATTAACACCTCAAAAATGGCTAAGTATAGACTGATAAGGTGAATAATACTACTCAATACGATGACCGGTACCCAATACGGATGACTAACACCTCAAAAATGGTTAAGTATAGGTTGATGTGGTGAAAAATAATTCTTAATATGGTGAATAGTACACATGCGGATGACTAACACCTTAAAAATGGCTAAGTATAGGCTGATGTGGTGAACATACTACTTAATTTTATGAAGAGTACACAATGCGGATCACTAACACCTTAAAAATGGCCAAGTATAACCTGATGTGGTGAACAGTAATACTTAATGCAATGCTAATGCGGATGATAACACTTTAAAATGACAAAAGTATAGGCTGATATGGTGATCAATACTATTCTATGTTGTGCATAGCGATGCAGTGAACGATGATACAGTGAATAGTGATGCTTTCGAACAAGGATGCTATGAATAGTGATACTTTGAACATCGATGCTTTGAATATTGATGTAGTGAAAAGTGATGCTTTGAATAGTTATGTGATGAACATTTATACTTTGAACAATACCTGATATGATGTAAGTTTGGTGAATAATGCAAGTTATCATACTTATCATACTAAAACTTCACAAACAAGCATAAAAATATCATCTTTTCATATGAAATCATAGTTTCATTAGAAAAAAAACATATAAGTATGCATATTAGCCTCAAAGTAAGTAAAAAAGAATTAAAAATAGGGATCTAGAACTCACATCTTGAAGCTCTCGAACAAACCCTAGAACCGAGATGTTAAAACCCGAGATCTACACACATACACACATCAACTTTTAAACTTTATTCAATAAAACACATCATAAACATCATTGAGCCCTAAATCTAACTTAGATCTACGAGGAAGCATGAGAAAGTCAAACTTTTTAACTTGTTTTTCAACATTCTCTCTTTAAAACCGCAGCTCTCCCTCTAGTTTTTTGAGAAAGTTCCAAGCACAAGAAACATGTATAGAGGTTGCTCCCTTCCTTTTAAACCCTCATATTAAGGTAAATATTTCATCTGCCCACCTTTGGTCCTTTGACTCCTATTAAAATTACATCCTTCATAAGATTTATTTTCTTTTTTCTTTTCCTTTTTTTTAAACTTTGGGTGTTACATCACTTTGTTTTTCAATTGACTAGGGTTATATCTTCTTTGTGAACGTGTTATAAAGTGTCAACCTTGCCACTTAGAAATGTCGGTGGGTATCCCACACCTTGCCACGTGTCAACCTTACACCGGTCTATAAATGTTTTTTTTTTTTGTTTTTTCAGGAACTTTGTAGACGATTCAGCAGTGGCAGTGGTATGCAGACAACGGCCACACCACGATTTATGTAGACATGAGTTTCAGGGTTGATAATAGTGGTGTCTGATGGAAAGGGTGTGATCGATAGTGTGGTGTTCGTGCTTGCCGACAATCACAATCGGACCAAAGTTCTTAAACTGAAAAGTCGACCAACAAAATTAGGAAAAGTAGTTATGTCAAATAGAATATATTCACTTCATCCTGTTATTATCTTCTTTGTATTTTAGTCATCAGTTGATGGAGGTAGTTCTATCATGCGTTATCTTTAGCAAGTTTGCAGGCCTCCTCAAAAGAAGTTAAAAGAAAAACAGAAACATTAATGAGTTTAAAAATTATAAAATAGATTAAAAGTCAATTGTTTGTAAAACATGGGGCGATTATAAGACGGTCCTAGACTCCTAGTGCTAGTGACATCGGTTTTTAAGTCTTATATAATGCCAGACACAAAGCTCTGCCGTATTACTATAAAATGTAGTTGTTCCTAGATAAATTTTATTTGGAATCGAGCCGCCTTATATACAATAAGTTTTCATTTAACGATATAAAAAAGAGCCACTCTACGTATTGAAGTAAATTTAGTTAAAAAAAGTCGTGACGATTGCAGTTTATGCTTTATGATACCGCATACGATGCCGCGGCAACACGCGACGGGTGTAAACCAACTGGTTATACTAATGAACCGGTAGAAACATGACTCATTCCTTATTCAACGTGCACCACTCCTCAACGTACACTTCCATCATATTCAGTCAAAACTCTACCAAGTCCACTCCATTAAAGTATTATATAAACAAAAATATAAAACTATAAATGCTTAGTCTTCAAGTTTCTATCCATGCAATCCATGTGAACACTCGAAGTTTCAACTTATTCCATGCAGACAAACTATAACTCATAACCCATTCGACCCGTGACCAAACGATTAACATAACAATCACCCTCTTAATCGTTTGTCTAGTCAAACACAGCATAGTCGGTTCCTCCTAATCGAATTCGCCTCATTCCTGCTTTGAATACTCGTTGTTGTAATGACCAAGTTCACCATACTTGTAACATCTACTGTGCTTTTTATTTCACTGGAAACGTTCATTACCTTTACCTTCATGACTTTTCTTGAACAAGAGATCTTTTCTCCGGCAATGCCCAAAGCCTCCCTTATTTGAGCTTCCAGCGCCAACGTTAACAACCATGTAGTTTTCTAAACTAGCCAACAGAAAACCACCTTGAATCTCCTCCGTTTTCTCGACTCCTTTTAAACGTTCCTTGTATGCTTTCAATCTTCCAACGGCCTCGTCTAATAGTATCAAATACAACTCGAAACATTGTTCTATCGAAGCCACAATTTGAAGAAAGGCCTTAGGCATCTAGTCAAGTAACCTTTTCACTAAATCACCTTCTTCAATGTGATATTCAAAACTCCTCGCCTTTGAAGCTAAACCGGTATGTTTAGTTGCAACATCATCAACCATTTCACCCTTGTTTATGTGCAAACCTTTAAGTTATCTCTTCAACGTTTTAAGCCGAGTTGTTCTCACCCGATCAACTCCCAGATACCGCGTCGAAATCCCCCACTTGTTTTTGGCTCAATATAACTCACCTTTTGAAGTACCATCTCCTTAGGTATATCTTGAAACAAAAATACAAGAGCTTGTTTTAATTTCTTTGGATCTGGTTCTTCTCTTAGCTCTCAATTTGACAATATTACATATCCTATGTGCATCCATAATCGTTAAAAGTGGTAGATAGCCTGGTTCCTATGGGCCATGGTCAACAAGAATTATAATCGGGGATCGACAAATTGGAAAAAAACAATTATTAATATAAATACCATATAAACCAAAAGCAAATAAACTCAATGAACGTCTCTGAGCGTGAGACATTATATTGTGTCTTACAATTGGAAAAAAACACTCAATTGTTGCACAACTTAACTTTGACTGCCCACACGTGATAATTCTTTAGGGTTAAAATAAGATATTGCTACAACATCAAACATGTTTTGTTTTGTTTTTTTTTTCCTTGCATGAGCGCCATTTTTTCTTGTGTTTGCAAGGCCTAATACTTTCTAGATCAGATATGTTCCAAGAGATTCTTCCACCTGATTAAGAAGAGGTCACCACCACTTTTACCATCTTTCACCAGCCGCAACACGAACCGAACTCAAAGCCACCAGCTTTGATTTCCTTTAGTTTGTCGTTTATTTACACTCACGTAAGTCGTACAATCCTTAATTAGATGTTATTATTTAAGAATTGTAAACAAGAAAAATAATTAAAAGATGTTATTTGAAAATTTATAAATCGGTATGAACTTAACTAGCAATGTTTGGTCACTCCACATCATTTACCGGAATTGTACCTTTGCACCACTGTCTATTGGCTAGATCCAAATACGTGACAAATGATGAAACATACGATTGTGTTTGAATTATTTGGATATTCGCATACCAATGAATACTTATTTTATATTTTAGATTATGTAATAATAACTTACAAATAAGAAAAGAAAATTTCATTGTCGTTTGGTAACGCCTCAAACAACACGACATTTCTTGAAAAGTTAAATTTAAAATACATACCGGTTTATGACGACATTTTTTTCCATTCACAATGTGCTTCACTAACACTTCATGTATCACGATACGACTTTCATTTTTAGTACCTAATTGGAACGTACCGATGTAACGGAATTCAACTTGAGAAATTTTTCATAGTGCTTTGTGATAAAAGAAACACTACAAATGTTTCATCATAGTCTTCCGTCATGTCGTCGGTTGTTCCGTTTCCATTGAGGGTTGAGAATTATTCAAGATACAACTTAATTTCAGAGATTATTAAAAACGCAACTACAAAATTATCAAAGGTTTATTATCTGACGAGTTCTCTACATCTTTATCAACTATATTTAATGACTAACAAATTTAGTGAAGTTTAAGATGATAACGACATTTGTGCCGTCATATTAAAACTGTGTCTAAATGTTTCCAAGGTAGAAACTTTAATTAATGAAATAACTTATGATTCGGATTTACACGAGGAAAACCTATGGAACTAATACAAAACAATAATTAAATTAATGTCTTCAAAATATGTTTGATGTTTATCTTTGAAGATACGGTATAACATCAAATATTCACGCATCAACACACACGCCCGCTTCAGGTTCGTCCAGCTCAAGTAGGAATCCAGTGTTTAATTTATATAATACTTTAAGAAATAAAAACACTTAACGACAGAGGGGCAGTGTGTTATCTATAAAGAGAACAAGACTAACTTCAATGATGTTAGAGATATGTATTTGTTTAATATACCACTTGGATGCGGTAGAATGAAGACAATATAAATCATGCTTTGAAGACGAAATACCAATTAAAGAAGAAACACGTGATCAAGAAGTACAAAACGGGCGCTTGTCACAACTCTCCAACGAAGAACTCGCATATGATTTGTCTCAACAGATTGGCATCTAATCACAAGTCAATAATTTAATGTTTAATGGATCTAAATTCGTGGTTTTACATCCTGATTATGGTAGAACAGGTTCAAGTTGTTTGTGTTTTGATTTATAGGTGTTTGGAGTTAAAGGAGGCTTATTTTGGAGGAAAAGAAGCAAAATACGGAAGTACAAGGACTGAAGTGGTAAATAGCAAAAGTTACAAAAAAAGGCCCAGTGAACCCTACACCGGCGTATGATACGCCGGGTATGGGCGTATCGTACGCCGGTCAGCGTATGGACGGCGTATTTATGAACGTATTTGAAGAAAATTATAGAAGTTGGGCGCAGGAAACCAAAGGGGGGCGTATGATATGCCGACCCTGGGCGTATCATACTCCGATCACCAACCAACTTCCAGATTTTAAGGAACTTCAAGTTATTTAAACACAATCCAACCATAATTTGAAAAATATCTTCCCATGATTAATTATTAAAGATTCTAAGATGATTTTTGGGATCTCAAGCCTTCCCATTCATCCCAAATCATCTATAAATATTATCAAAATAAGATTGAAGATCTGATGAAGACCATGAGTGGCTAAGTTCTTTCTTGATTACTTTCGGCAGTAAAATTCTTGTCAAGTGAAACAATTGGTATGCTTGATTAGGTTTTTGTATTGAACATTGAATTATTGAATGAGACATTATGTTTTGGTTGAATTAAAAGATTTTCTTGTAAATATAGTTGTTTGCTTGATTATCAGGTTTCGGTTTCCTTGCATCTTGAACTCATTAAGACTAGTAAGCAATTTAATATAGGTAAATTGGTAACATTGTGAACAAACGAATCTTAAAACCTTGTTCCTTTGTTGTCACTTTAATCAAAAGCTAAAATCTTGAAATCACGTTCTTACAAACCCTAATTCAAAAGTATCAATAGTGGATCTTGCGGAATTGGAAACCTGAAAGTAATTGTTTTTCGTTATTTAAGTATATTCGTTTCAAAGTTTCTTGCTTTATGCACGGGTGTTCATTACTTCATTCAAAGTTTTAATCTTTAGTTCAAAGTTTTTGTCTTTACATTATCGTTAAATTTTTTTCACAAATTCCCTATGGAGACGACCTTACTTACCTTTACGCAATAAAGGTAGCTAAGACTGATATATTAACTTGTTTTTGATCGAGTCTCGACAACCAGATCAAAATGGCGCAGTTGCCGGCGAATTAGTGCACTTAGTGTTTAATTGTTTGTATTTGCTTTTCTTACAAATTTATAAAAACCCAAAAAGATTTTACTTTACTGTTTTTCTTTTTGATTTGTTTTATTGTTCAGTATTACGTGATGTATTTTGTGTTCTTTGTTTGCAAGTAACCATTACGTTAATGCATACATGATTTCAAGAAGGACCTCACCATTGCAATTGATCCAGAAATCGAGAAGATTGCAAGAGAGAATCATGTGTTTCACAAAGCATCAACTTCAAGGACTTCTCAAATTTATGGTCAAACAAGATCGAAAGAAGGTACATCATCAACAATAGCTCATCAGATTTTAAATAGACTTTCAAGAACACCTGAAAGTAACCAATCAAGAATGATGAATAATCCTGAAAATCAAGGAGGGCCACAATCTAACCAACCTTTGGGAGATATCCCATTACTTGTGTTCCCTCAACCTGATGATCCTCAACTCAACCACAAACCTATGCAACCTCAACCTTGGGGCTGACCTGGTAAATCAAGGTGTGGAACACCAACCTCCTCCGTAAATTTCCAACAATGCCAAATTTCTGGGTGCGTAATCCAAGTTTTCAGCATAACGAGAAGGTAGCAATCATAGTAAGAGGAATGGTTTTAGTGGAAGGAAATCATCATACTAATTATAGGAGGATTGGATTGAAGATTAAGAGGATATGGAAGGTTCGGGTCAACATAATTTTGAAAACTATGGCAATCAACGAGGCTATCGAAATTGTCAGCCGAACCAAGATCGAGATGGTTATGCCCAACTATTCGATTTTCAAAATCTGGGAGGTCAACCATTCAATGGCATACCAGCTAATCTGGGAGCTTAACATTATGTACCTGCCCATTGCGTGGAAAGTCAATTCCGTCTCGCCATTTCCATCAACTCATCTCCCATAGTTCCACCAACATGAGGGAGAGCTTTTGAGGTTAAACCACAATGCTTAGGCATTCTTCTTCACTTTCATAGGATGGCAACTGAAGAGCTATATTTGTACATATATGAATTTGAAGCATCATGTAGTACTATAGGTGGCCAAGGTTTTTCATCGTTGAAGTTAAATTGGTACTTTTCTAATTTACACTCAAAGACAAGGCCAAGAAATGGTTTTTTTTATTTGCCTTCCGTGAGTATCACACATGGGTTCAAATGCAATAACTATTCTTAGATGAAATCCTATATTCCCAAGAACAAGTGATGCAAGGCGGGCCATTCGAGGCTTTACATAACAATCTGGGGAACAATTCCATAAAGCTTTCACTGATTCAAGAAGATGCTATGACTTGTCCACATCATGGGATAGCTAAGTAGGAGTTGATTTGGCATTCTATGATGGGCTATCATTAGAAGATGCAAGAGATGTGAACTATACAAGTGTGGGTATATTTACATTGGATCATGAAAATGATGATTGGAACATATTGGAACGGATGAGTGTGATATATAAAAAGCATGCACAATCAAGTCGAAGGAAAAGAGGTGCAAATGTAAAGATGGTGAATGATCAGGTGGCCATGGATAGAATTGTGGTTTTGGAACGTGAAATTGCAAGCCTCAAAGTTGGAAAGTATGGTGTGGCGCATATATCTAATCAATATGAAGTGTGTGACATGTGTAATAACATTGGTCACACATCGGCTACGTGTTACTTGAATTTGGGAAAGAGTGAAAAATACATCAAGTACAAGGCCAAGGAGAAAGAAAGACATATGATATGAATTCCAACACATATCACCCTGGTCTTAGAAATCACCCATATCTTAGATATGGTAATAATACTAACCAATTGAATCCTCCTTTTCAGGTACAAACTCAAGGAACAACCAATACCAAGGCCGATAACAAAACTACAATCAAGGCGGCTATCAAAGGAACAACTACAATCAAGGGAATTACCAACAAGGAGGTCAATATCAACAAAGGAATCAAAAAAGGTCTTCAACTCATAATGGTAATGGCAATGTGATTTTAACAGCAATTCAGGACTTAGCAAAAGATATGAAGGAATTCAAGCAATTCAAAGAAGTGCACGAGAAGACTAATGAAGCTATTGCCAAGCAACTGGGGCAACTAGCTAAACAATTCCGAAAGAGAAACTGGAAAGCTTCTAGACACAACAAAGAACCTTAACATCATGCTTCAACCTCAAAGAATTCTCATGTGGGCCAGGTAAGTGTTTTAAGAAGTGGTAAGACTTATGACAACAAGATTGTACCACCACCACCATTGAAAGAGTAAGGATGGAGAATAATACCATCCCTTACCCCTCATCTTTAAAAGAACCTATCAAACCAATTTCTAAAAAACAAGACCCTCAACAAGATGAGATTTAGGAAGTTTTAAACAAGTAAAAATCAATCTCCCATTATAGATGCAATTATACAACAGTTCTGGCTTATGCCAAATACTTGACAGACTTATGTATGCAGAAATGGCAACATAAATTACCAAAGCAACTTGATTTTACTGATAATGTTAATGCCGTTTTATCGGGCGTACTTCCACCAAAACTTCAAGATCCGGGAGCACCTTTATTTTCAATCCAAGTTGGTGACTTTAAAATTAGCAAGGCCCTTCTTGATCTTGGAGCAAGTGTTAGTATTTTACCCGAAAGTTTATATGATCAATATGAGTTTGGACCATTGCAAAAAGCAGACACTACCATGGTATTAGCTGATTTATCCATTAAACTTTCGCGTGGAATAGTAACTGATGTGATAGTAAAGGTGGAAGATTTCTATTACCTAGTGGACTTTCTTGTATTAGACTATGCAAGTCCTACAAATGACAAGCAACCTAATGTTATTCTAGGAAGACCATTATTAAAAACTGCCCACTGCTTGATCAATTGTATGACTAGCACAATAGATATGGCTTTTGGTAATAGAAGGTTGAGATTAAATGTATTTTCATCCGTTCCAAAAATTATATTCAATGATAAATGCTTCATGATGGACATAATGACGAGCGCCATACTCATGAAAATAGGATAACACCATAGAGTTGTGTGTTTTATGTGACATGTAAGAAGCAAAGCTGAGTATTGAATTAGAAGCAAAGAACAGGAATGGGAAGTAAAGGCAATGAAAGAATTCAAACCAACATGGACACATCAATTTGAAAGCTTACCATAGCATATCGATATTATTTAAAACCATCATTAATTTCACCACCATAAGTGGAATTAAAGGAATTGCCTAAACATTTGAAATATGCTTTTGTAAGTGATAACAAGACTTTACCGGTGATCATTGCATCCAACCTAAACTAAGGATCAAGAGGATGCTTAAATGAAGTGATAGTTCGTATAAAGCAACATTGGATGGAGTATTGCTAATTTGAAAGGAATAAGTCCATCAATTGTTATGCACAAGATCATCACAGAAGAAGGAGAAAACCATCACGTGACACACAACGGAGGTTGAACCCTAATATGAGAGAAGTTGTTAAAAAAGAAGTGTTGAAGTGGCTTGATGCAGGAATTATATACCCAATCTTGGTTAACACGTGGGTAAGTCCAACACCAACCGTTCCAAAGAAGGCTGGCATTCAAATTGTGAAAGATAATAAAGGTAATGAGGTAGCCACTCGGCCGGTAACCGGGTGGCGCATTTGTATTGATTATAGAAAATTGAATGCAAATAACTTCTAAAGATCATTTCTCGTTACCGTTCATTGATCAGATAGTAGAAAAGCTTGCAGGTCAGAGATTTTACTGTTTTCTAGATGGGTATTCAGGGTATAACCAAATTGCAATTCATCCTGACGATCAACAAAAGACTACCTTTACTTGCCCATAGGTGACATTCACGTTTAGGCGGATGCCATTTGGATTATGTAATGCCCCGGCCACCTTTCAAAGGTGTATGATGAGTATCTTTTCAGATATGGTTAGGGAGTCATTGGAAATCTTCATGGATGATTTTTCTATTTTTGACACGTCTTTTGAGTCATGCTTAGCTCAATTAACAAAAGTATTAAACCGATGTGTTGAAACAAACTTGGTTTTAAGTGGGAAAAAAGTCACGTATGGTTCAAGAAGGAATTATGCTAGGTCATGTGATTTCTAGTAGCGGAATTGAGGTAGATCATGCTAAAATTCAAGTGATCTCTACCTTACCCCCACTACTAGCATTAAAGGTGTACGCTCTTTCCTAGGGGCATGTCAGGTTTATCGAAGATTCATAAAAAATTTAGCGTCATTACAAAACCTCGTGTAACCTCTTTTTAAAAGATGTTCCATTTGGTTGATGATGATTGGTCCAAGCTTTTAATGTGTTAAAACAAAAATTAATCGAGGGCCCAATCTTACAATCAACCAAATTGGTCTTTACCTTTTGAAATTATGTGTGATGCAAATGATTATCGGTCGGTGGCAGCAGTTTAGGATAGCGGGTGGATAAGAAACTCGTAGCTATATACTACGCAAGTAAAACTCTTTCTGGTGTCTAGTTAAACTATACAACTACAGAAAAAGAGTTACTTGTAGTAGTATACGCTTTAGATAAGTTTCAGTCGTACATTTGGGGAAGTAAAGTTATTATTTATTCTGATCATAGTGAAGTGCGATATTTGATGGAAAAGAAAGATGCTAAACCAAGACTAATTTGATGGATTCTGCTGTTACAAGAATTTAACTTGGAAATTCATGACAAGAAAGGAAGTGACAATATGGTAGCCGACAATCTGACACGTGTCGTGCATCAAAACAATGTTCAGAATGAAGAAATTAAAGAAATGTTTCCAGGTGAACACTTATTATCTGTATCAACCGTTCCATGGTATGCTAAATTTGCTAATTACTTGGCTGCATGTACACTTCCCGACCATTGGACTATGAAGAAAAAGCAATAATTCATGGCACAAGCAAACCATTAGATATGGAATGAACCAGATTTGTTTAAAGTGGGGGCGGATCAAATTACCAGACGATGTGTACCTGACGATGAGATAAAATCGGTGTTGGGGCATCAGCATGCATCTGCATGTGGTGGTCACTTTAGTGGCCAGAAAACAGGGAATAAAGTATTATCATGTGGACTTTATTGGCCTACTCTGTTTAAAGATTACTTTGAATTCTCAAAAAACTGTATAAATTATCAACAGATGGGCAGTGTTTCAAAACGGAATTAGATGCCATGCAACCGATTCTCATAGTCGACATTTTCGATATTTGGGGAATCGAATTCATGGGACCCTTCCCTAATTCATATAGCAATTTATACATTTTGGTGGTAGTTGATTGTGTGTCCAAATGGGTAGAGGCCATCGCCACCAAAAAAAATGATCATTCCATAGTTTGCAAATTCGTTCAATCAAATATATTTTCATGATTTGGAATCCCTCGTGTGATCATTAGTGATGGGGGATCATATTCAAAAACTTCAAATTTGGCAAATTGCTTACGCGGTATGGAGTTAATCATCTGATAGCCACATCGTATCACCCTTAAACAAGTGGCCAAGTGGAGGTTTCTAATAGGCAAATTAAAGAAATTTTATAGAAAACCGTCGAGCCGACCATAAGGATGTTCATGAAGTTGGATGATGCCTTATGGGCGTATCAAACGACTTATAAAATCCCTATTGGCACAACACCTTATCTATTGGTCTATGGTAAAGGATGTCATTTACCTGTCGAATTAGCTCATCGAGCTTTATGGACTATGATGTTGCAGGTAAAGCAAGAAAGCTTCATATATATGAGTTGGAAGAATTGCGAGATGAAGCTTAGGAATGCGCCACTGCCTACAAAGAGAAAACAAAAGCAGTGCATGACGTGAAGTTAAGGAAAAAGACTTTCGAGGAAGGACAGAAAGTGTGGCTATACAACTCTCGGTTAAAACTCTTTACTGGAAAACTCAAAAGCAAATGGATGGGTCCATACCTTGTTATGCATGTAGGAAGCTATGGAGACATTGAAATTGAGGATTTTGAAGATCATCTCCGCCAAGTGGTGAATGGTCATCGCCTAAAACTATATTTGGAAGCTAATGATATCAATGGACCATCTTACACATCCGAAAGCTTCTTATTAAACACTTTGGAAGACCTTCCCTCTACGTAATTATACAAGGTAACAAGTCCAGCTGAAGACTTTAAACTTAGCGCTAAGGGAGGCAACCCGCGAACTTTGTGGGTGTGTTCTTCAAAAACCTCACGAGACTATAACTCGTCCACTCAGGATTACCAAGGGGTTTAAAGGCTTGTTGCATATGCTAAATGCAACCATGATTCCTACGACAATGAGTTAGTTTTTATGCTTTGAAATTTTTTTATTTTCATTTATTTTATTTTCTCGTTAATGCATTATTAGTTATTCTCCCAAAGTTCTCGTAATTCACATCCATTTGATGGTTAACCACAAGTGTGGGGATTGATAGAAAAAATCAGGTATGTTTTATGTCCTTTATACGCTTCGAGATGAATCACGGTTATGTGGGGGGGTGGTGGATAAGTAAGTTTCAAATATTAAGTAAATAAGGAAAAATTGATGCATACCGGCGTATGATACGCCGGGGGTGGGCGTATCATATGCCACCCCTTGAAAAGTCTCTAGAAGTTTTTGTCATACGGCCCCCTCAAACGCCCCCCATACGATTTGATATGCTGGGGAGCCGTATCATACGCGAGCATGCAGCAGCCCTAATTTTGATTTTGTTGACCAATTACCACTCATCCCCTTTAACACCATGAAAACACATCACCCATTGCACCAATTTTGAAACCACCACCAACCACATACATTTCAACCCTAAAACCACACACCCATGACACACACGGTCTTCATTCATCAACAAATTTTTCCTGTCATCAGAACCCGTAACTTCCACAACACAATACCTCAATTAACCAAACAAAAAGCGGTTTGTGGGTCTATTTTGGGTAATTTCAAGAGAAAACGAATCTCGGTTAGATTTGTAAATATCACAGGGGTTGAAGATTGAGAAGGTTAACATTCGAGTAATTGGGGGTTTTGCATTTCAAGACAAGTTTGGTACTTTAAAGTCTTAACATCTTCAGGTATGTTTTCTATCACTAAACTCAGAACACATGATTTATAACTCATTGTATGATGATTTGCATGTGATTCCCTTATATATGGATACGAATGTAAGTATAGCACAATTTATTACATCCTTAGGAGTGATATATGCTTTGATACATCAAGAAGGGTAGGTTTTGGGATGAAAAGTTAGGATTTTGATGATGTAGGGACAACCTATGGCAAAACATGAATTGAGAACTTCACATGAGCACTATGTTACATGAACTTGAATCAATTGGGAAACTTCATGTAATGAAATAAAAGTATGTTTTCATGATAATGAATACCATAGCCATAAAATATCAAGGGGACCATGACACCATGAGAACATACTAATAAACCAATGCATAAAGGTTGGCCTAACACTTAGAGATCTTAAAGTAATTGTGGTAGTTGTGTTTTGAAGGAACTATGCATCTTTTCAGGAGCAATTCAAAGGGTAAATAACCTGAGTCATCAAGATCTTCTAAGAAACAAAAGAAACAAAGTCAAGGTGAGTTGCAAGATGAAGACATGACACCGACCAATCAAGGCAGGGGCCAAGACCAAGCTTTACTCGTGCCAAAAAGCTTTCCGAGCATCACCCACGGTGGCAAAAGGGCTTTATATGGGGAAATTTGAAAAGGGGGTGAAGAACATAGATAAATATTGTCTGTGAACGGACTGCACTATTAGAAGATTTTAAGTCTTTAGGGGCAGTGGAAAAGTTTAGGAGGTTAGGATGGGAGGCAGCATTGACATTTCATGATGAAGGCCAAATGACAAGATTCCAAGGAAGATAATTGGAATGGATGTCTACATGATAGGGAGGATGATGACAACCCCCCTCATACAACTGTATTAAGGGGGCGGGTAGGAAAAAAGGAAATGATCATGTCATTCGACACCATCCGGCATGTTGTGAATTTTGATTCAAGACCATCGAATCATTACGAATACCCTATTGAGGCTATCATTTGGAACAGTGAGTTTAGCACCCAAGAAGATATGGCTATAAGAAATGTCTTAAAAAGCACAGGGGGTTGATTTGTAGGGGGTGAAAAGCATATCATGCCAAAATCTTGAACATGATCAACATGTTTAACATAAAACCAAAGCTGGGAGATAAGAACACGATTAGGCAAACGGATGTGTGCATAATACATGCATTACTAACAGGAAGAAGGCTGCTCTCATTAAGACACTTAATCTTGATGAATGTTTGGGATAGTAAGGAATGCGCAGATAAGAAAATGATTCCACATTGTCGACTAATCCCAGCCCTTATGAGAACACAAGGGGTGTTGGGAAAAAACACACAATATATTGTTAAACCACACAAGTTCTTTATGCTTGACAAATTCAGCAAACTATCTTGGTATTACAAGAAGACCAACACCCAAGTTATGTTGAAGGATAAAGGAACTAAGGAAGTACTCATGGGAAGAAGGCCAAATGCACCACCCCTATAACCAGGTGAACAAATAGAGCCCATGTCTTCAAGGGAAGATGAAGATGAAGAGAACAAGGAAGATGAAGGATTTACTGAAAAAGGACATGGCTTGGAACACACACCCAACCCCATCCAAAGATAGTCTGAAGCACCATCAGTAGAAGAAAGAATGAGGAGGATGAGGCCCAATAAGTATGGGCAATGGTTTGCCATTGCTCAATACCAATGTGACATGGCAAACTGGGAATCGATATTCACAAAAGACAGACAAGATGAGGCGATGGCATTACAGCAAAAGGCAATAGAGAGATAAAATTTATATGCAAGAAATTAGGAGTACCAGCATAAGTTGTTTCTCAACCAAAGGTACAATGACTTAACTCAACAAAGACATTATCATGATTTCTATACAGGAAGGGAATACGTGCCATGCCCAAGAGAAACAGATTGGAGACAAACGGGCATCTATGATTGGCAAGCAACATACCCGTATCTAGCATCGCAACCATCTCAGTGGGTCCCTCTACAACCATAAGAGCCAACAGCAGAAGGAGCCACCGATCATATAGCTTTCAGCAGATGTAGAATTTGATGACCAAATGGTTTGGGTCGCCACTACCACCACCACAGGTTGATGATCCATATAAGATCCGAGCAGGAACCATCGTGGCACTCGCTGATCGAGTGTTGCACATTGAAGGTCCATGTGCTCCATCCTTTCCAGTTAGAATAATATTGTTTATGTGACCGAAACAACTTATTAGATAATTTTAATAAGTGAATGGATGATGAATAGGGGGAGAGGCATGAATCGGTAACTTTGAACGTTAAGTAAGTTGGGATTTTAATTGTTGTCTTTTTGGTCATGAGATTAACCACTATACATTGGGGACAATGTATCTCAAGTGTGGGGATAAGGGAAAAAAATTAAAAACATTGGACCTTTTTGAAAAAATAAATCTTTAATTAAACTTAGTTGTGCATGACACCCAAAAAGTTTTTCATACATGGTTAATTATCACCTTTTTGTGCATATATAGATCTCTTGGCATGGTTGTTTTGAAATTATAGTAAAGTACTCCTATCATGAGCTTTTATAAAATTAGATAGAATTTTTAGGAGGCATAACGAACCGGTTGTAGATGACATACGTGCTTCATATTTTTAACCCTTTCCCACGTTTCCGTGAGAGTTTGAGCCTAATTGAGAATTCATAGCATATGTTGATGTGCTTTATATTTTTGCATAATGAGGAAAACTATAATGTGCATTTAAGTTAGAACTCGTGTGATTGATGCGTTGTAAGATCATGAACCAATATATGCATAAATGTGATAGAGGCATTAGGAATGGGACTTGCTTGAACCTTTTCCTTTGAATTCCATACCTGATAATCTTCCTTTAGATACCATGTTGAGCCCAACTTGCCGTTTGAATAACCCAAAACAATAAGCCTACAAAGCCTTAGTCTTTTTATGAAACCTAGGGTGATGAAGTCCAATCCATGACTTGTCTAGAAGTGTCATTTAAGTATTAGTTCAATAATAGTATTATTGGTTTGAATTTGGTTATATAGATATATATATATATGTAAAAAAAAAGAAAAAAAAAGCTAAATATGAGGTCAAAATGACCAAAATAGTGGCAACAAAAATAGTGTGAGAATTCGGTGATAATTGCTATTAGAGGATAGAGATTGATAATAAGATGTCTATCATGTTAAATTGGATTTCATTCATCGTTAGCCACTCTACAATCCCTTTCTATCCCACCTTAAACATTAGCCTAACATTACACCCGTGAAAAACCAGTTGATTTATGTGTTATATTGTGTTAATTGATGGCAATACGATTAATATACGAGCTTATGATGAAGAGGTACATTCTTGGTTTGAGAGTTCCAGATATACTAGTATATAATCACTAGTTCATAAAACAAACTGAGAGTAGTGTTCATTATGAGGAATGTGAATGCATGAATGTTTCAAGCAAAAGGTGAAGTAATGCCAACTAAGGTTATTCTAAGTTTAAAACACATGATTGATATTGCATGTTGGGTTGTGAATCTTACATGATAAAAGTTTAAAACGAAGTATGCCTTGGGACCTTAACGTATACAAAGTTGTGATAATTTCGCATGTTGATTAATTAAGGTGAATTGTTGCATGTAAGTTTGTTTGAGGACAAACAAAAGGTTAAGTTTAGGGATGTGATCAAAAGTCAATAATTTAACATTTAATTAATCTAAATGCGTGGTTTTACATCATGATTATGGTGGAATAGGTTTAAGTTGTTTGTGTTTTGATTTATAGGTGTTTGAAGCTAAAGGAGGCTTATTTTGGGAGGAAAGAAGCAAAATACGGAAATACAAGCACTGAAGTGGTAAATAGTAAAGTTACAAAAAAGGCCTAATGAACCCTACACCGGCGTATGATACGCCGGGTATGGGCGTATCGTACGCCGGTCAGCGTATGGACAGCGTATTTATGGACGTATTTGAAGAAAACTACAGAAGGTTGGGCGTAGGAAACCTGAGGGGGGCGTATGATACGTCGACCCTGGGCGTATTATACGCCGGTCACCAATCAACTTCCGGATTTTAAGGAACTTCAAGTTATTTAAACTCAATCCAACCCTGATTCAAAAAACATCTTCCCATGCTCAATAATTGAAGATTTTAAGATGATTTGTGGGATCTCAAGTCTTCCCATTTCATCCCAAATCATCTACAAACATTATCAAAATAAGATTGAAGATCCGATGGAGACCATAAGTGGCTAAGTTCTTTCTTGATTACTTTTGGCAGTAAAATTCTTGTCAAGTGAAACAATTAGTATGCTTGATTAGGTTTTTGTATTGAACATTGAATTATTGAATGAGACATTATGTTTTGGTTGAATTAAAAGATTTGCTTGAAAATAAAGTTGTTTGCTTGATTATCAGTTTTCGGTTTCCTTGCATCGTGAACTCATTAAGACTAGTATGCAATTTGATATAGGTAAATTGGTAACATTGTGGACGAAAGAATCTTAAAACTTTGTTCCTTTGTTGTCACTTTAACCCAAAAGCTAACTCTTGAAATCAATTCTTACAAACCCTAATTCAAAATTATCAATGTGGATGCATTTGGGAATTGGAAACCTGAAGTAAGTTTTTCGTATTTAAGTATATTCGTTTCAAAGTTTCTTGCTTTATGCACTGTGGTCATTACTCATTCAAAGTTTTAATCTTTAGTTCAAGTTTTTGTCTTTACGTAACTGAGTTGCAATCGTTAAACACTTCGACAAATTCCCTGTGGAGACGACCTTACTTACCCTTACGCAATAAAGGGAGCTAAGACCAATATAATAACTTGTTTTTGATCGAGTCTCGACTACCAGATCAGCATCAACAACATCGAAAATAATAAAATTTTAAAAATAATTTGTATTAGCATTTTATATCCTAGATTATGTAGACGATTTTATGTTTTATTGTTTTATTTTGTTTTGATCAAATCAACAGAGTTGAATTTGTAGTAAATAATTTTATAGTTCTTGTAACTAATTTTAGTTAATAAAAGTTTGAAATAAAATTAAACAGCTATATATTTAATTGGCTTTAAATTCAAACCACTATAAATTCAAATTGTTATGGGATACAGTATAAATGCAAGTAAAAATCAAGCATCCTTTACACTAACGAAAATCCAATTCCAATGATGATTTCTAGGATCGCGTTAAGGATAAAATTAACGACAAAGTGAGTTGCTCAGTCGAGGTACGTACAAATAATGAAATAACAAAAAAATTTGACAAGAACAATAACAATTGTTAGAAGATTTCATTGATTTTACTGGAGAGTGATCTTTTTAAAGTTCGTAACAACGTTACATCCGTAGTTCAAGAATCTTATGCGAATACGAAAGAACTCATGAAAGACCATTTGCTACGTTAGCGATTTGGGAGGTTTTAATTGGCGATTAATCTCAAATTTTCTATAAGTTAGGAATTGTGTAAATTTATGTTAATTTTAATTTTAAGGTTTTTAAGGTAATTATTTTTTAGTGTATTCTTTGTCTAAACTTTAAGCTAAAAATTGTTTAGTTTTAAGTTTTTCTAAATAAAATATGTATAAAGTTGTTTTGTTAAAAATTTTGGTACTTTTTGTGATGAATTTAAATATATATATATAATATTAAACCCAACCCGGTTTGAACTTGGTTTGGGCCCGACCCCACCCAGGTTCCATCGAGTAGGGTTCTACACTACTTGAACTAGGGTTGGACCCAAATGGCTATCCCGAAACTCGATTAAATCTGGTTTAGGTTTCTTTGAGGGGAATTTAAAAAAAATAAACCCAGTTTGTACACTTCTGGTCTCCATTGCTAATGAGAAGATGGAAATTAATGTTGTTCGCACGTCTTCGTAGGTCATGCAACGCGTTTGGATTGGTTATGTATCAATGTTCCTATAAGTTAATTAATTTTTGGATTCATCATTCATTTAAAAAGTGATTACAATGTATAGATTTTATAATTAAATCTTAAATAGGTGTGTGGGTTAAACCTTAACAATAACCAATATTAAATATTTTATCTTTTATTAAAAACTTAAGTTTAGGACACTTCGCATAAAATTAGACCATCTTTTTTTCGCATGACGTAATATTGGAGCACAAGCCCTTTTGTCTCGGACTTGCTCTGAGCTCTTCTCTTCCTTTTGATGTTGGATCATCAGGTAACATCTCAATCTCACATCATCATCAATTGACCGATTATTTGTTTCCATTACCATCTTCAGTCCATACAACTATCGACACCTTTTATGTTTGTAGCGTTGATTTTCGGCGATTCAATTGTTCCCACCAACATATCACTGATTGAGGTTGAATCACGATGGTATGTACGGTATCTAATTATGATCATATTACTCATTGCGTGAATCATGGTTGTATTTAAGGTTTCTAATTATGATATTAAATGCTAATGATAATAACTGAACAAAAAACCATCTTACCATTACTAATATTAATGTATTTGTAAAAATAATTAGTAAATATTATGATTAATATTTTTATTATAATAATGACTATCAATACTAGCATTTGTAAAAATATCATAATTATTTTATAGGTAGAGTTATAGTAAAAATGATGTTTAAATAAAAAGATTATAAGAATTCTAAGCTTGACATGTGTTATTATTTTGCTTTTAAACCTATAGATAATTGGTTATCATGTCAAATACATTATGTCATTTTCTTAAATATTTTCATCATGTGTCACATAATTCATAATATTGTTTTACGTTATAGATTGTTTTATGTTATTTTGTCATTATTGTTTATACTATATAATTAATTTGTTTGTTATTTTATTATTGTGTTAAATAATTAAAAATATGCAATAATGTTATTTTACTAATATGTTTTTCAAAATTCATAGTGTTTAGCAAAACACAATGATGAGTAAAAAAAACACGATGAAATATTTTATCATTGTGTTTTATATTTTATATCATTTATTATTGTTTTGTTAAATGATTTTAATATATTATATTAATTAGTTTGTAATTTATAAATAGGTTTTACATACTAAAGTATACAAAAATGTTAAATCACCATTATGCATTATAACATTTTATAAAATCACTAGAGTGTTTAGAAGAACAACTACTAACAAAAAAAGACACAATACATTATACCAAATACATAATAACCAGTAAAAATCATAAGGTGAAAAATATAAATTTTATTTTATATTTTTTATGTAACAATACTGTACTCATTTTAAATATTAAAAACACTCGTGTTTATGGCTTAATTTTTATAATATAATATCGTATATGAAAGTCATCAACGTTAGAAAAGATGAGGATTTGAAAAAAAAAAGTTAACAAAGTGGCTATACCTAAAATAGTAATTTAACAATTTTATTTTTATAATTTAATCTCAACCATTATTAAAATATGATATTAGATTCATTCTTTAGAATTAATTTTATTTAAACACTTAATCATTATTATATTATAATATTACTTAGTTATTAATGTTGTTTATGTTACTTTATTGTATTATATATAAAATACTAGTTTAGAAATTCGTATGATAGGCAGTTAAATTAAAATATTAAAGTAATAGTAGTAATGATTATTTAAAAAATATAAAATAAACTTTTAGATAAGATATGAGTTGAATCATATAATTGGTTATCTTAAGTAATAAAAAAAATTAAACTTCATCTTTAAAAAACTTTTAATTTTTTTTTAAACATTCCAATTTTGTTTATTTATTTTTAAAAAACATCATTAAAAAAGTTTTTTGTATTAAAAAATTCATTGTATTTTTAATATGATAATTAAATAGTTAACTTTCCATACTAATGACATGTTGCAAGTAGTGTGTGATAAGATGACATGTGGTTATAAGGGTGTAATAAAATGACATGTGACTATTTTTATTTTTCTTTATCAGAGAAGATAATATTATAGTCATCTTTGTAACATTACTAAATATTACTATTGCTAATTGTAATTGTTATTGATACTACCATTTTATACTATTATACACACTAATTACTAAAGCATGTGTTTTGTGTACTAGGCAATTTAAATATAAGTATACCATTTATAAATACGTAGTTCATACATTATGCATAACTAGTAACGTGTCAGGGCGATGCGGCGGGTGTGATATTTTTCATTACGATACTCGTCTCTGGTTAATTTTATATTTTTTTTAATATTTATTACAAAAGTTTAGAAAGTTTTTTTGTTCTGAAAATTTTCCAATTAGTATCAATAATGTGTTGGGTACACAGACATAAGCGTTACATATGCCTTGTAACTAATAATTTAGCATTTTAATTTCAAGTACTTAAAAAAACCATTGATGCAATAAAAGAACATACGGATAAGAAAATACAAGTCTTTAAATATAAAAGTTGAAAAGTAAAAGCTTAGTTGCAAACTACTTGCATGTTGGGATCAAATTTAGTCATAAGCCGATCTCATCTACATTCTTCATACACCATTCGTCATTAATAGGGCAAGAAATATCTTGCATTTTGTTGGACCAAAAGAACCAATGAGCCTGATCAGAAAAACCTTAAGTCCCCGGACATTACAACAACTGAAGTAGTCTGCAACAGCTGAAGACATCAGCTGATAACAAGGTCTGAAGATAAAGTCTGAAGCTAAAGAGCTGAAGACAAAGTCTGAAGTGAAAGAGCTGAAGACAAAGTCTGAAGTGAAAGAGCTGAAGACAAAGTCTGAAGTGAAAAAGCTGAAGACAAAGTCTGAAGACAAAAGCTGAAGACAAAGACTGAAGACCAAGTTAGAGATGATTGTCACACAGCTGAAGAAGACCTCTTCAGTAGTTGTGATGGTTTCCTTTCAGTAGTTGTAGTTTCCTTTCTGTACTTGTAGTTTCAGTAGTTTTAGTTTCTCGTGTACTTAGAATAATCTGAGATGTCTCAGTTGTTGTGAACATTCTCAGCAGTTTGCTTACTTTCAGTAGTTGTAATAATTCTGTTAGATGTCACTATCAAGTGACATCAGCAGACGTCACATTCCTAGATCTAATTGAATGCTGACCTAATTGTAATCTGTGCAGCTTAGGAAAACTAGCAGCCTGCATGTGTTATATCCCTTTGCAGAAAACCCTATTTCTATATAACCGTGTACTGTTCCATTGAATATTTATTGTGTTTGCTATATTTGCTTAATTCTTGCTCTAATTCCGCTGTGATTCAACTCTAATTGATCAAACTTAGATCACTGATCCTAACAAATGGTATCAGAGCGGGTTAATCATTGATCGGTTTAACATTGATCATTGAAACTGCTATTTTGATATCTAGTTTGATCGAATTAGCATATGTGCAAGAACTGGTTATAAGATTGATTTCTGCTGCTTCTGGTTATTTAATTTGAGTTTCTTCTTGGTTCTTATTGAGTTTGTTGTGTTTTTGTGCTAAATCTTTTGAAATTGATTGATTGGTTTGAATCTGAGAATGACTACTCCATCTATGATCCTCACAATACTGGCTCTCAACCAAGCCTCCGATGCTGGTTAGGAGTGTATAACTATGGCAACGAGAATGCTCCATCACCTGTCTGTTAACAGTTCAGGTGTTGGACATCTGTGGTTCACGGTCCACACAAGCCTATGGTGAACAATCCGGAGACCATCAAATGGTTCCGAAGAAGAAGGAGCAATCTCAGATGAAGATCGTAAACAGTTTGAGATTGATGCTAAAGCCCATGGAATTCTGGCCATGGCACTGCCGAATGAAATCTATTCTGGGCTTATGCATCATGAAACTGCTCATGACCTCTGGAATGCTTTGAAGGAATAATTCGGAGGACTGATGAGTCTTAGCAAACAACAGAGAAATCCTCGCCCAACAATATGAGACATTCTCTCATAGGAAGGGTGAGACACTGACTCAACAGTTTGAGCGTTTCTCCTGCTTGATCTCTGAGCTGAAAATGGTCAAGCATGAGTATACTAACAGCCAGATGAACAACAGATTCCTCAGATCACTGCCTGAGAGATGGGACACATACACCATTGTCCTACGCTCCAGTGCAAATCTGGATAGCCTATCTCTCACCCAACTCCATGGGAAACTGCTTACATTTGAAAGAGAGATAGAGCAGAAAAGGAACTGGCATCATCAGGAAAGCTCTCTGATGACTTTGTACCAGGTAACACTGCCTTGGTCGGTCATGAGTCAGAATATGCTGGATCAGAAGTCATTATGATGAGCATATAGATTTCTCTTCAAACAGTTCTGATCATGCATTTGTTGGTGTTGACAGTCATTCTGGGTGTAATAGTGATTTTATGCTTTATCATGGATGATTTGCAGGGTATTGCTGATGATGATTTAGAAGAGATGGATATTTTGAGCCAAATGCCCTGATCAATATCAGATCTCAAAAGTTCTACAAGAGAACTGGTAGGAAATTTCCAGGACTCTCTGGCAAAACAAAGTTGGTTTTGACAAGAGTAAGTTGAGGTGTCACAAATGCCACAGGCTTGGGCACTTTGCAAGAGAGTGTAGATCAACTGGATCTAACTCCTCTGCACCCTTTGTGACCTTTCCAAGCAATAGTTCACAAAACAAGGGCACATCCTGCTAGTTCTGGTCATCTCAAACCTCAATCTCCTGCATACTTTGTCCTCAGGGTCCAATGCCATACCCTATCCCTGCTATTACATGCCACAGCCAAATCCAGTTCATGTCCCTATAGTACAACAACCTCAAGCCCTACCTGAGCCTCAACCATCTCCATCACAATCTCAACCTCATCACAGCTTCTTCACACCAGGAGTTGTTGACTGGAGCAGCTTACCAGATGATCTTTCTGGTTTCATGAGCAATTATCTGCTGGTGCTGGTCAACATGGTGGTGAACATCCTTTTGGGAATCTTGCTCTCATGGCCCTGAGTCTACTGAGGGTTCCTGCTCAGATGCTTCATCTTCACAGGGTTCTTCAGCATGCCAAAGAGCATCTGGTATGTAGACAGTGGAGGATCTATGCATATGACTGGGAGCAGTTCTCTTCTTAATGACTACTCTCAAGGAAAGAAGGGATTTGTCTCATTGGAAATGATGCTAAGGGTTACATCATCGGGAAAGGATTTGTGTCAATGGAGAAATCAGATTTGATGATGTTAACCATGTGGAGAATCTCAAGTATAATCTACTGAGTGTCAGTCAGATGTGTGATAAAGGGCATGTTGCACTTTTCACAAGCCAGAACTGCCGGATTCTGTCTTCCAAAGTTCTGAGGCTGATTGACAAGGTATTGGATGAACATACTCTCCTGAAGGCCAACAGGATAGGAAGAGTATATGCCTTGGATTTGTCAAAGAAGATTGCGTTAAAAGGTCATCCTTGCCTGTTCTCCAAGGCCTCTCCTCAGGAATCTAAACTGTGGCATAGAAGGCTGGGTCATGTTAATCTCAAAAACATGAATCAGTTGATCCACAATAGTTTAGTAAGAGGTCTCCATTAAAGGAGTTCCTCTGTGATGAAACCTGCACTGCTTGTTTAAAAGGAAAACAACACAAAGTCTCATTCCCTCCTATAGAAGAACCAAAAGTCCACTGCCTGCTTGCAATTACTGCACATGTTTCTCTTTGGTCCTGTGGAGAGTAATGAGCATGGCAAGAATAAATACTGTCTGGTAATTGTGGATGATTACTCCAGATTTTATGGACCTTCTTCTTGCATTCAAAGGATGAGGCCTGCTCAGACAATTATTAACTTTGTGTTTGTATGTTGAGAAGGTATTCCCTATCAGTCAAGTGGATAAGAAGTGATAATGGAACTGAATTTAGAACCACCATACACTTGATGATTTCTACCTTTCAAAAGGAATCAAGAGGTAGTATAGCATCCTAAGGACTCCAGAACAAATGGAGTAGTGGAGAGAAAGAACAGGACCCTAATTGAAGCTGCAAGGTCCATGTTGCTGACTCTGGTTGCCACTGACCTTTTGGGCTGAAGCTGTCAACACAGCATGCTATGTGCAAATAGAGCTTTAGTGATCATAGGTTGATGAAGACTCCTTATGAAGTTCTACATCATTGGCCCTCTAATTTCATTCTTCAGAGCATTTGGTCCTTGTTATATTCTCAACACAAAGGATCAACTCCAAAAGTTTTGATTCTAAGGTGGATGCAGGGTATTTTGTTGGGTACTCATCCACTTGCAGGCTTACAGAGTGTTCACCTGTAGAACAAAGATGGTTGAAGAAACCTTGCATGTGAAGTTCAATGAATCCCCTAAGGACAAATCCCACAAAACCCTTGGATGTTTGATCTGGACATACTGAAATATTTCCTTATCAGCCTCCAGCTGTTCAGATCATGTGAATTCATCACCTGCTACAGCTAGTCATCCATCTGGTGGTACTGATGTTCATGACGATCCCAGTACTCACCTAGTCAAGTTTAGTGATCAACTGCCTAAGCTATCAACTATGTTCCTGTAGCTTCAGTAGCACCATCCACAACAAATGCTGATGAGTTTCTGAATCCTCTACTTCATTTGACCTGCCATCTAACACTTGGTTTCAAGAATCTGGATCAACATCTGTGCTGCGGAGCATGCTACAAACAACTTGCACAGATCTCATAGTGCATCAAGAGCTGAAGAATCACCCAACGTCTCATCATTGGTGATATCAATGCTGGTGTCTCAACTAGAAGTCAATTGTCCAACTCTGCTTCTATGCTCTTTTCATCAGTCAGCAAGAGCCAAAAAAACTATCATATTGCATTAAGAGACAATGGATGGTTGATGCCATGCAGCTTGAGCTTCTTCAGTTCAAAAAGCAGCAAGTGTGGAACTGGTTCCTCTACCCCCAGGTACAGTGTGCAATAGGCACTAAATGGTGTTTTAGGAATAAAACAGATGAAATAGGAAAATTGTCAAGAACAAGGCCAGACTGGTGTCCAGGGTTTTTCACAAGAAAAGGTATTGATTATGATGAAACCTTTGCCCCTGTAGCCAGACTGGAGGCAATTAGATTGTTCTTAGCCTATGCTGCTCATCCACAATCTTAAAGTTTTCAAATGGATGTCAAAGTGCATTTTTATAATGGTAAAATAAAAGAGAGGTTTATGTGGTCAACCACCAGTTTTTGAGGATAATAACATCCTGATTGGTGTATAAACTTGATAAGGCTCTTTATATGGGTTGAAACAAGCTCCTAAGCCTGGTATGAAACACTGTCAAATTTTCTTCTTCAGAATAATTTCACTAGAGGCTCCATAGATAAAACTTTGTTCATTAAGAATGGGTCAGCATAAGCTCCTTGTTCAAATTTATGTTGATGATATTTTTTTGCTTCCTCTGATCCACAGTTGTGTGATGCCTTTACAAATTGATGCAACAAAAAATTCGAAATGAGTGCCATGGAGAATTACAGTTCTTTCTAGGTTTGCAAATCAAACAAAAGGCTGATGGAACTTTCATTCATCAGTCAAAATACACAAAAGTCTTTTTGGCAAAGTTTGATTTACAACACTGTAAGCCCTGTTCTACTCCCATGTGCAGCACCACACAACTGGATGCAGATTAGAAAGGTAAGCTGTTGATGAAACACTTACAGATGTATGATTGGGTCCTTGATGTACTTAACAGCTCTAGACCAATATTATATGTTTGCAACTTGTGTTTGTGCTAGATTCAGGCTGCTCCAAAGAGTCTCATTCGATTGCAGTCAAGAGGATCTTTAGATATCTGCAAGGTCTCAATCTCTAGTCTTTGGTATCCACTGGGCACTCTTGCAAATTAGTTGCTTTTTCAGATAGTGACTATGCAGGGTGTAAATAACTAGAAAATCAACTTCTGTGGATGTCAATTCCTAGGCACTGTTTGGTTTCTTGGCAGAGTAGAAACAACATCTTTCTACAATCCACTGCTGAAGCCGAGTACATGCTGCTGCAAGTTTGTACATCTCAGGTCTCTGGCTTCAGAATCATTACTGGCTTATGGCATTACAGAGACTAGACTCCATTACTAATGTAGTGCTTCAGCTCTTTGTATTGTCAAGAATCCATCAACACTCTAGGACCAAACATATTGAATCAGACACCATTTTATTAGGGATTGTTTTTGAAAAGGTCTGATTGATCCAAAGTTTGTTCCTAGTGCTGATGACTTGCAGACATATTTACTAAGCCTTTGGACCTTTCAACTTTCCAAAACCTAGTGTTAAGCTTGGTATGCTGCAGCTAGAATAAGTGACAACTACTGATGATCTCAGTCAACATACTGATGAGCTTCGTATCTACTGTCACAATAAGTACTGCATTCTTTTATCCCAGTTAGTTTTCATAACTACTGAAGACTAAATTACTTAAAAGTACTGAAGTACTCATCTGTTGAAAAGAACTGATGTGGTTACAACTACGGCTGTAGTACAACTGCTGATGTCGAATAACAGATAATACTGAGGACCTATGAAACATCTGAACTCAGACAAAGTCTGATGAAGTGTTGAGGTCAGAATGAAACAGCTGATAGCTAAGAATTGACGACAACAACTGATGAGAAAATTTTTCTTCAGTTTGTCCTACAACAGCTGCTTCACTTCAAACACTGAAGCCAAAACCATCTTCAGTAGTTTCACAACTACTGATGACTAACACCAAGTCTTCAGTTGTTAACAACACCTGAACCCAAACCATGTCTTCAGTAGTTTCACAACTACTGATGACTAATACCAAGTCTTCAGTTGTTACAAACTTCTGAAAGTTAAACCAGGTCTTCAGTTGTTTTCAAACAACTGATGACAACAACACTTTCAGTCATTTTATATCACCTTTTTCTTACCCTATAAATACCTAAACCTACTTTTCAGACGTTTCATAGCCTTTTCCGTCCTTCACTCTCTCACCATGGCGACCATGAACTAAAACCCAGACATAACTGTGTTGCCTACCTCTCGAAATCGGCTTCTGGAACAAATTTGATAACGCCATCGATCTTATGGTAATTCCCAGTACCGAACCGCGTTTCTTCTGATCCTACATATCCCCGATTCCCTAAGCCAGTTCTGGACCAACGTCTCCGTGCAAACTAGTGAGAATGATAGCCAATCACTCTCCAGTCGTTGGTCAACCAGAAACAGGTGGTCATCACTACGGACATCATTCAACAAACCCTCGATCTACATGATGCCACCGTGTCACAGAATACCCGAAAGGCACAACCGATATGTCTTTCATCAACAACGGGTATGAAGGAGACTTAAGTGCTACCACCATTCTGAAGAAGCACTTCCATGATGCTTAATGTCTTATATTCACATGGTGAATGTCTGCCTTGCACCAAAACCTCCTCATGGGATCAAATGTCTTCCCGATGGCAACACGGTATTATACTCTATCTTTGAACGACAAACTTTAAATTTTTCTGAGATATTTTATGAAACTAAAGGATCGGCCTTGAAACCTGTGCAAACAGATGATATTATATCCCAGGTTTCTCATGGCCATAATTTTAACACAGCTAAATCAGACGGCCTTGTTGGCCTTGGAGTCCCTGCTCCGGCTGTATTGCCTGAAGTATACTCCAGGCACACTCTGACCCTACAATGAAAGGGGCTGCCCGTCCTCACCCAAGCATCGGGAACCCACAGCCTCCACTTCCAGATCCAAAGTCCCCACCAACCCAAAACCAAAAAGCCCAAAAGGCTACTCAGGGAGTGAGTCCCCTGAGGATGCCCCTGTAACACCAATACAGAAACACTTACTGGTTCTAACCCCCCAGTAGTGTCCAAACTCCACCACCCCTAGCCGCTCAGGCATCCTCTCAACAGGATCCTGATGCAACCATAATGGGGATACCACATACTGGAACCTATCTCAATTGAGAAGGTTACCATTGAAGAGCACCAGTCCCCCGGTGCAATCTGCTTCAACCTATCTCCAAATGCAACCGCCCCTCAAAGCCCAACATTCATTGTTGCACAAGTGTTGAGTCAGCTGCATTCCTCTCCTCCTCCCCAGACACCAATTACCATGAGAGAACCTCAACAGCTGAGGAAGAGGACCAAAATGCTGCTGATAACCCACAGCACAGGGGGTTATAATGTTCAATCTCCCCGTGTAGAGGAGGAGGTTAGAACATCTGGTGAGGCTGCCACTTCTACTGATTCAGCAAATGAACAGGATGAAGTTGGTAACATCTCTAAGACCTCACCAGAGGCACTACCGATGAAGGACTCAGTCCTGAGGCAGGAAGTCCCCAGAACCAAGACAAGGGGCACATGCTACAACTGATCTACACTCAGGGCATGTACATCCTGATTCAATCAGGAGGTCAGGTGATTCAGCAAAAACTGATGATGACCTGGGCTTTTTTCTATGATGTCTTAGCCCATAACACAATCCTTGAGGCTGAGGTGAGCAGACTCAAAGAACTGCTTGACAAAATGTCTCAGGATCAAGTCCATCTGCCCCAATAACCCACAGATGGCACCTTCATCTGAAGGTTTCCCAACACTCCGCCACTTCACTCAACTGAGCCACCAGCCACTGTTGTTGGCACCACCTCTCAGGGACAGAACCCCTCTGAGCAGATGGTTGCTACATTTCAAAAGTCTTACCCTCTTATCACTCCCATCATCAATGAGATTGTGCACAAAGCCATTGATGAGAGATCTCCTCGAATCTAAAAACACTTGTTGATGATGCTGTGCAAAGAAGCTTTCTGCCATTCAAACCCCTGAACCTAATGCACCCAAAAGGGGGAGTCTAAGGCAGTGAAAGAAAGAAAGAGAAAGAGAGTGGAAGAGGAGAAACAACAAGAAAAGAACAGGAAAAACAGCTGATCACATACAGAGAAAGAAAGTGCTGAAACTCAAAAACCTGATGAGAGAAATCAGGAAGATCTGATTAAAGAAGCTGATGAAGCCACAGCAGATCAATGGACAGAATAATAGATCAACTCTTCAACAGGGTTTGATACAGCCACATTAGACACTGAGATCAGAAGGCTGGAGATTAATGAGATACAAGAAAGATGGGCCAGTTATAGTGTGATGGAAAGGGAGAGGTTGGAGATAATGATCAGGTTTATTGCAAAAACTTGGGAAGATCTTAATTGAGATTAAATCATGGACCAGAGACAGTATTCTGGCAATAACCACCAGAATCGGTGCTTCTGAAGAATCAATAAGGGTTGATTATAGAAGCCTTAGACGAAGCGGTGCTGGGAAGAGAACTGATATGGCCAAGCTTTCCAAAGCCAACTCACCATAAAAATGCTAGATCAGCCTTCCCAAACTCCCTCTCAAAAACAACCAACCCCACAACCCTCAAAACCAACTCCCTTACCCCAAAAACCACCTCAAACCACATCCATGATCCACCCAGAAGGAGAGAAGGTGTTGAGGATGGTAGAAGAAGAAAAGAAGATGATGAAGAAGATAGTCTGCCCAATCTCTGCTGTTCTAAAATTACCTGAGCCCAGAAGTCAACAAATGATCACACCAGACTTTCAGAGGCAATGGTGAAAGTTAAGATTGAAGAAGAAGAACAGCAGAAACAGCACATGAGCAACTTTGAAGATGATTGACAAAGAGTTTCCTCAGTCATCATCTATACAAGCCATGAAGAAACACGCTCAAAGACTGTATGCTCTTAGGTATACCTTTCAATATCAAAAGGAGAGAGTAGGATTTGCCAGACCCCAGGGTTAGTTCTAGAATTCATAGAAATCCATACCAGTAGATACAATGGCCAAGTGAGAAAGACCATAGATGCTGCTATATGTGGCCATTGTAGTCACCCTGGGAAATACTGAAGACTTCAAGAGAGCCTACAAGTCAAAGATGACCCTCAAACTCTAATGGAGAACAAAATGGTCAAGAAGGGTTGTTATACAAGAGGCTTGAAGAGATCAAGAAAAATGAACTCCAGTTTGTTATTAGAAGGGACTCACCCAGTGAATTTGCTTACAGAGAGATAACCTGTTGAGTTGAAAAATGGAAAGACGATAAAGTACTTATCAGAGTACTAGGCCCAGAGTTCTTCTTCGAAGGAGAAGCAGAAGAACTCACTAAGGAGGAACAAGTTTGTTCTCCTTGAGGCCTACGTCAGAGAGTCTTATAGACTCATCATGGAAGTAGGTTCATGGTTGGATAACGGCTCTGTGTCCAGTCCCAAGACAGAGTTCCCTTCCATCCTTTGACATTCACATCTACTGAAACCTGTTCGCTGGCCTGTGCTTATCCGATATCTCTAAAGCTGATCAAGAGAGTATTTCTGCCAAGAATAAGTGGGACCTCAATAAGCTTAAAGGTTTGGCTGCATTGGTCAGGGGAGTTTGTGGACCAAAAGAACCAATGAGCCTGATCAGAAAAACCTTTAAGTCCCACGGACATTACAACAACTGAAGTAGTCTGCAACACTGAAGACATCAGCTGATACAAGGTCCTGAAGACAATCTGAAGCTAAAGAGCTAAAGACAAAGTCTGAAGTGAAAGAGCTGAAGACAATCTGAAGTGAAGAGCTGAAGACAAAGTCTGAAGTGAAAAAGCTGAAGACAAAGTCTGAAGACAAAAGCTGAAGACAAAGACTGAGACCAAGTTTCAGATGATTGTCACAACAGCTGAAAAGACCTCTTCAGTAGTTGTGATGGTTTCCTTTCAGTAGTAGTTTCCTCCTTTCTGTACTGTAGTTTCAGTAGTTTTATTTTCTTCGTGTACTTAGAATAATCTGAGATGTTCTCAGTTGTTTGAACATTCTCAGCTTGCTTACTTCAGTAGTTTGTAATTTCTGTTAGATGTCACTATCAAGTGACATCAGCAGACGTCACATTCCTATATATAAATGCTGACCTAATTGTAATCTGTGCAGCTTAGGAAAACCTAGCAGCCGCCATACCGAAGCATGTGTGCATGAATGTTATTATCCCTTTGCAGAAAACCCTATTCTATATAACCATGTACTGTTCGTTGAATATTTATTGTGTTTTTTGCTATATTTGCTTAATTCTTGCTCTAATTCCGCTGTGATTCAACTCTAATTGATCAAACTTAGATCACTGATCCTAACACATTTCTACTATAAAACTCGCGTGATGTGACGACAGTGACAATTTACACCTCGTACTCGTTTTATGTTAGCTTATCATCTCTCCTTATATATTGTATAGTACTTTGTTATTTTCTTTTTTACAACATCGTATGGTCTGTCTAAGTTAAACTAAATGCATTTCAAATGAGTAGTAAAAATAAGCTAAGGTTAAACTACATAAATAAAGCCAACACATTACTTTAAAAAGCTAAGGCTAGGAAAATGATTATAAATTAGAGAACAATAGCATTTAGAATACATGTTTACAACAGTAGCGGTGACCATTAGGAGTAATACGTTGCCTAAGAAAACCTCTATACATTATGATCTTAAAGATGGAAAAATATCTGTTAATTTTTTCTTTATATTGATAGTATAATTTAGCGTCTTTTAGAGTAAAAGGTTTGCTTCAAAAATGAAAATAATCAAAATTTAGCGTCTTTTATCTGTTTGCCAATGTCCAATGAGTCATTGATAGTCAAGCCTCCCAAAGATAATATAAGTAGAAGTGCAAAAGGTTCCACGTGTTTGATGATAAGTTAAAAAGTTCCCTCCCATACTTGAATAACAAAGAAACCAATATGATGTGCTAGAAGAACTTAGACACCAAATGCGAATGTGTATTAAATTAGCAATTGCTGTCAGGATAGAAGAAGCATACAAAAGTATATATAGCAATTCTTACCAACATCAATAAATTTGAAGTGCCATAAAATTAAGATGCCATGTTAAACAATTTTGAGCAAAAAGCATATGAATAAGTATGAATTAACCTATACGGATTGAAAAAGCTAAATAGGATTTAATGACATCAAGAAGAGATAAAACAATATTAGTAGATCTTTTTAGTCATTCAAATTGTTATTAAATTTTCCTACACACCGGAAAAAGCTACTTCTTATCATATATCATCTTAGGAAACAGCTTATGAGAACTTTGGAAGATACTATCATGGTCCCTAATTAATCACATAACAGAAAGCAAGTAAATCAGTGTGTAAGGATCTATCTGAAGATTATGAGGCTGATGCAACCAAAGATCTTCCAACATGCACTAAGGAACAGAGAAAAAATGTTTTCTCTGATCTACTTTTGATAAAGCTGACCAACTTTTTGCTGCAACTCTAATAACTCACCAACTTGTATGAGTTGGTGAAACTTCCATGTTTTAGTGAATAGTAGATAAAGTCTTTGTCTGTAATTTTCTTCTTTTGTTTCTTTAGACTTTTTGTACTAGGAAAAGTCAGTGAGCTATAGCATGTAATAGTCACTAGTCAAAAGACAATCTGCCTTTTGACTCTAGATTGATTTTGTTGTTTAGATCAGTCAATTCTAACTGTCCTTCAAGTATTGACGGTTATAGGCTGTAGTATAAAAGAGTCTCAAGTCCTTGTATTTTACATTATGATTTGAACACTTGTAATAGAACTTGAGATCAATATACAACATCCTTGAAACTAATACTTGTGTTGTTGTTCTAAGTTCTGTCTTATTGTTACTTGTGTTCCTTGTATCTACAAGGTGTCCTGTCCCTATTTGAACTGTTAAGTGATCTAGATCTCTCCTCTTGTGAAACTAATTTAGTTAACACCCTAACCCGGTCCTGAGTTGGTATCAGAGCTTCCAGCTCTTGATTGTAAGATCTCACCATTCTTAAATCCTCTAGTTTCACACTTCACTTAACTTTTCAAATGACAGCTATCTCAAAGGCTGATATGGAAACGGAACTATGACAAAGTCCCACTGATCACTCTTGAGGATTTGAACTGGTGACAAAGAATGGAAGGCTTTATCAAGTCTTAAGATTCCAGGATTGTGGGAGTCTGTATCAATGGACCTTAGGTACCATGCACCACTTCAGCTGCTGTGGTGGTGGTTATGATACTAAAGGAAAGGGATGACTTTTCTGAAGAAGATGGAAGAAAATTGATGTTGATCAGAAAGCTATGACAGCCCTTCAAACTGCTCTTTAACTCCATCTCGGAGGTTTCAAGAAGTGCAAGACCGCAAACAGCTACGGGATGCACTGCAGCTGATGTATGAGGGGTCCAATGAAGCCAAAGAGAACAAGAAGGACCTCTTGAAGTAGCAGTTTGAAAATTTCTCCTTCAATATAGGTGAAACCATGACTAAACAATACTTCAAGTACGTTGAGATTGTGGATACTCTAGCTGATGTTAGAGTAACCATTGAGAATAGAGATATTGTTAGGAAGTTTATTTCCTCTCTTCCCAGACAATGGACACACTACTGTGTGGTTATTAAGATGACTAAAAACCTCAAGACTCTTACTCTCACTGAGTTGTATGGAATACTCAGTGGATACCAGATGGAGATGAACATGCAAAACTCATCTGGCAATTCTAACACTAATCATAGCTCAGCCCTTTATGTGGTTGAAAAGGATTACAGAGAACCATAGCACCATCTCACCTGCTACCCGGACAAATCATAAATGGGTTCTTTCATCACCTTTCCGGAGACACCAAGGGAAGGCTACATCCCTGGAAGCCCATTCCAGGAGACAAGTTCTTTACAAGCCTTTGTGTCTTTTGATGAAAGTTCAGGTAACTTTCTCTTCACTTTTGAAGACTTGGACTGTATCCATCCAGATGATCTGGAATATATGGAAATAGTCCACCAGATGGCTCTACTCACTCATAGAGCCCAAAAGTTCTACAAGAGGACTAGGAGAAGGTTTCCCAGCAATGCAGCCATTGGAAAGTTTAGGCTGGACAAAAGCAAGGTGAAGTGTTACAACTGTAACCAAATGGGACACTTTGCCAGGGAGTGCAAGGCACCAAAGTCAAATGGTGGCCAAGCATAATCCAGGCCAAACTACACTGAGGGAGCTCACCAGAATAAGAAGCCAAGACAGCAAGCTGCAGTTGATGTTGAAGAAGGAGGCTTTGACTGGAGCTTTCAGGTTGAGGATGCTTCTCCAAACCAAGCACTAATGGCAGACCATGATGAAGCCAAGGTATTGGAACATCTTTATACTCCTGAATGCATTGCTAAAGTTAATAGATATAGGTCCTATAACTCAGAGATGAGATCTGATCTTGAGTCCTTAAATATCATAAAAGCTGACTTTAAAAGAGCTGAAAATGATTATAAACTTAAGATAGAAGATCTAGAAAAAACTATTTCAACTCTTAAGCATGAGCATATTAACTACAAGACTCAAATCAAAGATCTTATCTCAAAGTTAACTGAATGCCAGGCTGAGCTTGTGATCAGCAAAGCCAGGGCAGAAAAATATGTTCTTGAAGAAGAGACCTTTAAGAACATAATATCCTCATCCCTACATGCAAAAGTTTGTTATCAGAATAAGCAGGGACTGGGATCTACTGAGATAGCTCCTCCACACACTCTATTATCTGTAAGATCTCCAAGGTGTGGAACTTGTGAAGATAAGCTTCCCCTCATAGGCCCCATTATTGAAGAGGATGAAGAGGAGATAGTGAATGATGACTCAGAGAAGAGTGAAGAAGATCATCCTAAGAAGGGTCACTATTCTCCTGAAGAGAGGAAAGAGTCTGGAATGACCAAGTCAAAGAGAAAGAACTTGATTAGAAGAGCTAAGAGAAGATCAAAGAAGGCTCACGAAATCAAGGCCACTTTTGACTCAAAGTAGAAACAAGTGTTATTTCTGCAGGTTTTGAAGTGGTCAAGACTGAAGACTCAACTATGAACTCTAGTACCAGCAGTTTAGTTTAGTTCCAAATCATTCCAGCAAGAAGAAGAAGACTGACCAGCTGTGTACCACTGCTACACAGCCTGAACCATCCAGCTCCAAGAGCAAGCCTCTCCTTAAGAAGCTTGTTGAATCATCTGTAAAGATGAAGATGGAGAAGGAAAGTGATCAACTCAGTCTTGCTCTCAAAAGAAGACTCTCAGAAGGAAAGAACTCAACTGTCATGTGGTAGTACTTCTCATCTGGCTAAGGATTGCAAGTACAATCCCAAAAGTACCATCCATATGACCAAAAAGAACACTTCTGAGAACAAGAAGGGACAAACAGCTTCGGAAGGAAAATTGTTTCCTTCGGAAGCTCCAAAATGAAGAATAAGACAAGTGAAAAATTGCCTTCGGAAGAAACGTTGGTCTCAAAAGAAAGGAATGCTTCCGAAGTACTGAAGCTTGTTGCAGTGAAAGCAAGATCTTCCGAAGGTCCAGTCTCCAAAAACTTCTGAAGTTGTCAAAACTTCTGAAGCTTTGAAGGTCAGGCCCAATCTTCCAAAGGTGGTGTGGAAGATGAAGGAAGACCATGTGACTGAAAGTTCTTCATCAACAACAGCAAATGATCCTCAAAGCTTGAATATAGGATCACTTACTATTACATTGTCTTCAACTCATTTTAATAAGCCCAAGACCAATGAGGATTGGGTTTTTAATTGTTACTAATCACCTTTTTTTATATGCAGGAACAGTTAAAGACCAAGAAGAATGTTTGGATTATTGATAGTGGTTGTTCCAGGCACATGACTGGCAATGGTTCTCTGCTTCAAAATTTTGAGAAAATTGATAGAGGACCAGTTGCTTTTGGAGGGGATTCTGGTGGTTACATTTCTAGAAGGGGTAGAGTCACAAATGGTAAGCTCAGCATTGAGAAGGTAAACTTTTTCAAGGAGCTTGGATACAATCTTCTGAGTGTATCCTAATTTTGTGATTAGAAACACCATATGCTCTTCACTGAGCATGAGTGCATTGTTCTCAAGCCCGAGGTGGCCATTCCTCAAGAGCATATCCTGCTCAGAGCCCCCAGGAGAGGGAACATGTACAAGATGGATTTACATGAAACATCTCCCTTAGGAGTAGTTTCTTGCTTTCTGTCTAAAGCAAATAGTGATGAGTCTTTTCTTTGGCATAAAAGAATATGCCATGTAAACTTTAAGAACATGAATAAATTGATAAAGAATGATTTGGTAACTGGAATGCCAAAGAAAGAGTTTACAAGTGGTGACCATTGTGTTGCATGCCTGAAAGGGAAGCAACACAAAGTGTCTCACAAACCAAAGGAAATGAACTCCATCACTACTCCCCTACACCTATTACATATGGATTTGTTTGGCCCCACCAGTGTAATGATTTTAGGAAGGACCTCTTACTGCTTAGTGATCACAGATGATTTCACAAGATTCACTTGGGTCTTTTTCCTTAGAACTAAGGATAAGACCCCAGAGATCTTGAAGAATTTCATTCTGAAAATTAAGAATCAATCTGATCACAAGGTCAAGACCATAAGATGTGATCAAGGAACAAAATTTAAAAACCAAATCTTTGGTACATTTTATGATGAAAATTGTATTACAAGACAATATAGTTCTCCCAGGACTCCTCAGCAAAATGGTGTTGCTGAGAGGAGAAACAAGACACTTATTAAAGCTGCAAGTACCATGTTGTCTGACTCTAAACCACCTATCACCTTCTAGGCAGAGGCAGTTAACATAGCCTGCTATATGCAAAACAGAGTTTTAATGGTTAAGACTCATGGTAAGACTCCTTATGAGCTGTGGCACAAAAGGAGACCATTTATTGGTTTCCTCAGGTCATTTGGATGTCTTTGCACCATCTTGAATACCAAAGATCAAGTAGCCAAATTTGATGAGAAGTCAGATGATGGACACTTTATTGGATATTCTTCCTAAGCTAAGGCTTATAGAGTATACAATCTCAGAACTAGAGTAGTTGAGGAGTCGGCCAATGTGACCTTCAATGAGCACACTCCTAGTGTGAAAGGTTCTGGTCCAGATTGACTATTTAATCTTGATTTAGTTACCAACTGTTTTAACAAGTCTTGTGAGAATGTTTCAGGATCTACAAATAATATATCAACAGGAGATCCTGACCTAAGATTTGAGCTGAGAAGACCAAGCAAGATTATTACTTCAGCTTCTTTGGTAACTGACCCTGCAAATGAAGATCCTATCAGCACAAACATGACAAATTCAACTGATACATCTTAGGTGCCTTCAAATTCCAGCTCAGAGGTTCAATACTCAGGTGAAGGAGCTTCAAATGTAGGATGAAATGGAGGTGGTGATAGTGATCAAGAATTTCTTGATGCTGATAATCACTCCATAGAGGACAACATAAATGATGTCACACATTCATTGGATCAAGTCTCACTTGATAAATGTGCTAATGTGGTGGGTGACACTCCATTGCCAGATCTAAATTTCTCTAATTTGAATTTGTCTAATCAACTTGCTGTGATTCCTCAACTAAGGATCCACAAGTCACACCCCACCACAAACATCATTGGAAATGTTGAGACTGGGGTAAGAACAAGAGGACAAACCCATGACCAAAATGTTTGTCTGTACTCTTGTTTCTTATCCCAGATTGAGCCAAAGAAAGTTGATGAGGCTCTGAAGGATGGAAGCTGGGTTGAAGCTATGCAAGAAGAGCTACTTCAAATTAGAAGACAGAAGGTTTGGAACCTATGTCCTCTTTCTCAAGGGAAGACTGTCATAGGAACCAAATGGGTTTTTAGGAACAAGAAGGATGATAGAGGACTTGTCATCAAGAACAAGGCAAGACTAGTTGTTCAAGGGTACACACAAGAAGAGAGAATTGATTACATAGATGTTTTTTTCTCATGTGGCAAGACTTGAAGCTGTAAGAATATTCCTGTCTTTTACTACATCCAAGGATTTTAAGGTCTACCAACTTGATGTCAAGTGTGTTTTTCTTTGTGGGGTGATTGATGAAGAGGTGTATGTCAAAAAACCACCTTGCTTTGCAAACCCAGATCATCCTGATTATGTCTGCAAGCTTGATAAAGCTCTTTATGGGCTGCTCCAAGCTCTAAAGAAGTGGTATGAAACACTATCTCAGTATCTCTGCCAACATGGTTACAAGAGGGGTACTATAGATGGAACTCTCTTCATCAAAGGGACAGGGAATGACTTAATGCTGGTTTAAGTATATATGGATGATATTATCTTCGGGTCAACTAATCCAAAGCTCTGTAAAGACTTTGAGAGGCTGATGAAGAACAGATTTGAAATGAGTTCCATGGGGGAATTAAATTTCTTTCTGGGAATTCAAGTGAAGCAAGTTGATAATGGCATCTTCATAAGTCAGTCAAAGTATGTGCAAGACATACTTACTAGATTCAACATGACTGAATGTAAGGTTGCTAAGACATCCATAGCCAGAAACCACTCCCTAGGACCTAATCTTAAGGGGAAGTATATGGATGAACATCTTTACAGGGCTATGATTGGGTCTCTTATGTACCTAACAGCCAGCAGGCCTGATATCATGTTTGCCACATGCATTTGTGCAAGATATCAAGCCAACCCCAAGATGTCATATTTGGTTGCTGTCAAGAGGATTCTTAGATATCTCAAAGGTGCTCCCAAGCTTGGCCTTTGGTATCCAAAGAGTTCTGACGTCAATCTGTATGCTTATACAGATAGTGACTATGGTGGTTGCAACATGACTACAAAGTCTATATCTGGGGGATGTCAATTCCTTGGTGGAAGGATTATCTCATGGCAATGCAAGAAACAATCCTGTGTCTCTGCATCAACTGCTGAGGCTAAATACATTGCTGCTGGAAGTTGCTGTGCTCAAGTGCTTTGGATTCAGAATCAGATGCTAGACTATGGATTCAACTTCAAAGAGACTCCCATCCACATAGACAATAACAGTGTTATCTCCATTACAGAGAATCCTGTGCAGTACTCAAGGACCAAACACATCAACATCAGGTATCATTTGATTAGAGATAATTTTGAGAAGGGATTAATCAAATTAGTCAAAGTTAACACAAATGAACAATATGCTGATCTGTTCACTAAAGCTTTTGATGAATGGAGATTCAAATATCTTGTATCAGCTATTGGGATGATTAACTTTGAGTAATTTTTTCTTAAGAACTTAAATTAACTTTATTTCTAAAACCTGTGTGTCCTAAGCTGTCTATTTTATCACCTTCATAAGCCTAGTTTATTTTGGAAGAAAAATTTTAATGACATTCCTTAGATTTTTGAAAATTTTTCAAAACATATTTTCCTTTGGAAGATTTCAAGTTGCCTTCGAAAGAATTTATGTCTTGAAATCAAGAACTACTTATAAGAAATTTACCTTCGGAAGAAATTCTGAGAATATCTTCCGAAGCTTAAACACGCTTTTAAGTATTTTCATGTATTTGAAGGACAGATATCTTTCGAAAGCAATTAAGTCTCGGAAGATTTATTCTCTTCAGAATAAAACTCCCAAGATTTAATATCTTTCGAAATCAAATGTGTCGGAAGAAAAACTCTCTAAGTATTTTTCTTCCGAAGCCAAATTTTCACATTTCTTAGGAATATCTTTCGAAGCCAAATAGGCTTCAGAAGCTTTTTCTCAAAACTTCCTAAGCAAAAATTACCTTTGGAAGATTTTCAACTTCCAAGAAAACTACCTTTTTGGGCGCTTTTTCAGAAGTGGGACCTACTTTCAGATTTCAAAGTTTATCCTTTTGAATTAACTTTATCTTAGATCCATTCTATATATATTCTCAATGGTTCTCCTTCTTCTCACTCTTTTCTTCTTCCACAAATTCTTGACCTAAAATTCTCCCAAAATTAACCTTCTTCTTCACCAACAAACTTCCTTCATGGCAAATATTGATCGACGAAACCAACCGGGTTTTACCATGCACCTTCACAGACAATACAATCAGGTTGCTCTGTTGGACTCTGAGAAAGATCCTCATTTCTCAGAGGTCCGTCGATACCTTTCTGCGTCTCACTACTTCACCTCCCTTACCATTGATCCTACTCTTTATGAAGATCAGTTACTTGCATTCTGGAGGACCTTCCAAGAGGTCACCATGGATGGGGAGAAGGCACTATCTGCTATAGTACAGGGGAGGACAATCTTCATCACTCCGGCCATCATAAGCTCACACTTTTAGCTGGATGATGAAGAAGGTGAGTTGTCCTTCCCAAAAGCTGCTATCAACCATTCTTTCAGCAGATGGGCTATGAGGGTGACTTCTCAGTCAAAACCTTTAGGAAGGGGAGGGTCTCATCCAAATAGAAGTACCTCCTCCATGTCATCATACACAGTCTCTCAAACAAGCATGGAGGATGGGATCAAGTTCCAGAGGATCTCTCCTTCATAGTCCATGGAATGGTTCAGGGGTCAAATACAGGTACACTCAATTTGTCTATACAAATTTACTTGCTGAGGGGAACAGGTAATATTCTAAAATTGGGACAGATGAAGCCCAACATCATTAAAATACTGAGAAAGCCTATTGTTGGCTTCTTCGGGGTAGAAACAGCCCTGGTTCCAACAATGTTTGAGCTCATTGCTCAGGGTGGCAACCTAGCAGCACCAGCTAGTGTTGAACCCACACCCTCTACCTTAACTCCACCCCCACAGTCTCAAATTACCATCACCTATAAAAGAAAAACCAAACAAACCCCTGCACCTGCTGCGGGAGCATGTGTAGGTCCCCATATCACAACCCATACAGGAGGAAGTGGAATCTCGAGCTCCCACTTCCCCTGAGGAGCAAACCACTCCCATCTCTTAAATGATCAGTGCTGAGGTTCCTCATGCTCAGCCTGATGAGCTCACATCCCCAACAGCCTTAAGCTATCACTCTGAGTCTTAACACTCAAGTGATCAACCTTTAGGGGATAGTTACCATCCCTAGCCGTTGGACTTCAACCACCCAATTCCCAGCCTTGATTTCTATAATGATGAGGACTTGGGTTTCAGTGAGTACAATGAGTCTCTCCTTTCTTCCCACACTTATAGAGAAATGAGTACTCCTGACTCACCCAAGTCTAGCCCACATCATCTACCCACAACTGAGGTGGGTCTTCCTGAACGTGTTCAGGAGACCCATATGGAAGAGGCTCTCACTTTAGAAAGTAATTACATCAGTAAGACCTTAACCATGGCAACCCAGTCTCTTGACATTTCTCTAGAAGTTGTCATGATGCAGGGGAAATCCAGCAGCCAAGAACACTATGCTGGTGATGAGGAAGAAGGCTTTGGTCCAACTCTCTCATCCCCCGATGATTCTTCAACTGAAGATGAGGGGAGTCTGAAGCATAGTGTGCATAAACTGACAAACACATGTACCTATCTAGTTTCAAAGATAGTTCACCTGGAATCTCAGGTGACTATCTTGCAGCAAATCACCGATCTCAAGGGCCAGTTAGCTGAGAGACCCTTAAGGAGGACTCAACCAGGTCCACAAAAACCTATGGAAGTGATGGATGACACCCCCAGCTCACCTATGCAAGAAGGTGATGCTACCAAAAAAGGGGAGAAAGTCCTCACAACCACAGAACCTAGGAGTTCCTCCTAGAGTATGGACATAGAGGAGCCACCAACCTCTCTTATAATTGTCCAGACTCAGCAACCTCCTCAAGTCATGAACATAGACTTACTCATTCAACACTTGTTTGAGGAGGGAATTCCAAGAGCAATGTCTGCTCCCTCTGAGAATCCAATTATCGGATGGGGGTATGACACCAATAGAAGAGCTCTTGTAATCTCTGGAGCTCAGGGTCAACTGGCAATCTTCAACTTCTCACACCTGAGTTTCTATGAGTGCATCAATCTGGTGAATCTTCCACTTGTCAACCCAAGCCATAACAGACAAGCTAAGAGACTAGCAGACCGGATTCAAAATAGGGTGCTAGAGGAATTCAAATTGAGATCAAAATTATATAGACAAAGGCTAGCAGGTGAGATCTTTGGTCAACTGGATGTTGAGGTGGACCCTGAGATTAGCTTCAAAGGGAAAACCTTGACTGAAGGCCCAGAGGTTGAGCCTGTGAACCTTGAGACAAGATCTCTCTCTGCACCCAGTACCCTCAGTGAGGCACCAGCTGGTGAAGGTGTCTCATAAACTCTCTCTGGCCAGAGCTTGACTGCTGAACCATTACTTTAAAAAAGCTAAGGCTAGCATAAATGATTATAAAGATTAGAGAACAAGTATAGCATTTAGAATACATGTTTACATCAGTAGCGGTGACCATTAGGAGTAATACGTTGCCTAAGAAAACCTCTATACATTATGATCCTTAAAGATGGAAAACATATGTTCTTATATATTGGTAGTATAATTTAGCGTCTTTTAGAGTAAAAGGGTTTGTTTCAAAAAATGAAAATAATCAAAATTTAGCGTCTTTTATCTTGTTTGCCAATTGTCCAATGAGTCATTGATAGCCAAGCCTCCCAAAGATAATATAAGTAGAAATGCAAAAGGTTCCACAGTGTTTGATGATAAGTCTAAAAAGTTCCCTCCCATACTTTGAATAACAAAGAAACCAATATGATGTGCTAGAAGAACCAATACACCAAATGCTAATGTGTATTAATATTAGCAATTGGTGTCAGAATAGAAGAAGCATTACAAAAGTATATATAGCAATTTCTTACCAACATTCAATAAATTTGAAGTGCCATAAAATTAAGATGCCATGTTAAACAAATCTTGAGCAAAAAGCAATAGGAATAAAGTTATGAATTAACCATATACGTGATTGAAAAATCTAAATAGGATTTAATGACATCAAGAAGAGATAAAACAATATTAGTAGATCTTTTTAGTCATTCAAGTTGTTATTAAATTTTCCTACACACCAGAAAAAGCTACTTCTTATCATATATATCATCTTAGGAACAAAGCTTATGAGAATTTTGGAAGATACTATCAATGATCCCTAAATTCAAATATTGAGAATATAAAATGTGAACCAAAATCCTTAACTTTTACAATGTTATTATTTTAATCACATAACAGAAAGCAAGTAAGTCAGTGTGTAAGGATCTATCTGAAGATTATGAGGCTGATGCAACCAAAGATCTTCCAACATGCATTAAGGAACAAGGATGAACTTGCTGCGGAAGCTTTACACTCTCTAAAACTCTAAGTGTAAAGTCTTCCGAAGCCAAAAGTTCAGAAGAAATTACTTCGGAAGCTTTACACTTAACAGAAAATATTCCAAGTGTAAAAACTTCCGAAGCCAGAGGCCAAGTTCTTCCGAAGCCAAAGATGAAGTCTTCCGAAGCTTCAAAGACAAAGTCTTCTGAAGCCATTTTGCTGTGAAGACTGATTTCTTCGGAAGACAGAGAAAAGATGCTTTCTCTGATCTACTTTTGATAAAGCTGACCAACCTTTTGCTGCAACTCTGATAACTCACCAACTTGTATGAGTTGGTGAAACTTCCATTCTTTAGTGAATAGTAGATAAAGTCTTTGTCTGTAATTTTCTTCTTTTGTTCCTTTAGACTTTTTGTACTAGGAAAAGTCAGTGAGCTATGGCATGTCATAGTCACTAGTCAAAAGGCAATCTGCCTTTTGACTCTAGATTGATTTTGTTGTCTATATCAGTCAATTCCAACCGCCCTTTCAAGTATTGATGGTTGTAGGCTAGTATAAAAGAGCCTTAGGTCCTTGTATTTTACATTATGCTTTGAACACTTGTAATAAAACTTGAGATCAATATACAACATCCTTGAAAACTAATACTTGTGTTATTGTTCTAAGTTCTATCTTATTGTTACTTGTGTTCCTTGTATCTTCAAGGTTTCCTGTTCCCTATTTGAACTATTAAGTGTCTTGTGAAACTAATTGTAGTTAACACCCTAACCCGGTCCTGCATAGTGAAATCAATGTTATATTAAAAAAAAGTGAGACGAAACCATCAATTTGTACCATACGAAGAAAGGGCAATCATGTCGAAGTCAACAGTAATGTTGAATCCTATTGAAGCTGATGCACCTAAATTGAGTACACTTTGTAAAGGCAAGGTCGGAAAAGATTATTACGGAGTACGATGACAATTATAGAACCCTAATTTAGTCACGAATAGAACTCCCACAATCACCGTTATGGAAAAAAACCCACAAATTGAAGTCAAAAGTAACAAAAAAAACTTATGATTTAGTGGTCAAGTAAGTTAAATAAATAAATATATAATGAACTCTAAGATCAATCAGTTTTGGGTTTCAATAGTGTTGTTTCGTACAACAATCATCACGAATTATAACGTTGCCATTGATGAATACCTCTTTCTCAATGCATAGATAAGGTTACGAGCTTGTATGCAATGCATTAAGAAATGCTTTACAACACAAACCTGTATTAAAAGTTAAGTTAATATTTTAATCTACTTATTAGTTGGATCATGTTTATACAAGTGTAATAATATATAGATGATTCAACCAAGGCTTAAAACTACAAAAGCCTTGCAAACAAAATCAATGGCACTTTCTTTTTAATAACTTTTACTTTTTTATGTTTTTCCATAAAATCTGTATACATCAGTGTAAAGTGCCCTAAATCTCAAGCATGAAGCTTAATAACATGGCAACATCATCTTGACAACAAAGAACCAGATTACAAGCAGTTTTATTGGCAATACATAATCTTAACAACAAAAAACCAATTAACAATAATAATCTATATTATTTAGGAGCTGTATACATATAATAAATAACTTTGGACGACTTCAACCCGTTTGACCCGATTAACCTATTCTTTTGTTTAACAACTTTTTGGATTTGACCTGTTTGAGATGAAATTCAACTACCTCATGGAGAAAGTTTGCTAATGTAAGATAAATATATTTAATCTAATAGAATATATGGTAATCAGTTAAAAATATAAGTACTTTTCTCTATGATGGTTGAAAGTTGATAAGAATACAAACTTATTTAATCTCATAATGAACCCATTGTAATTACAATAAGCTAATAGTGTCTTTGTTCTAGTTTCCTCTACTAAGTTCCTTGCAATGATCATTTTCAGCACCTTGGAACCATCAACATTAATAGAACTGAATCTGTTAAAACTTTTTAATTAACAATTAGTTAGATATTATGTAGCATTATGAGAATCATTTTTAATTCTCCAAAACACTTGAAGTCATGAGGATAATTAGGTAATGTGTTGAACTTAACATCAATATTGCCTTGTTATATGGCCAACAAAATCATTTTCTGACCTGTGATTCCAATCCGAAACAATAATAACAATTCTAGTTTTAAACAGCATGTTATGAAAAATATTGACCCACATAAACCACATGCAAATTTTTCTTAGTTAATCTTCAAGAGTTATCTGACATATGAGACTTCAATAAAAATATAATGATGAGTCTAAACATATGACAGTACTAAGGGCTAGAGAAGATTATAAGAAAAATTACTAGTAATGAAAACTTTTGTAATCTCTTACTAAACATTAACCAAGGGTAAGTTAACACTAAACTATATTATTAATTTGTAAATACAACCTATTGGCATTTACAACCTATTAGTCCAAAACAATTATTATTCATAGTAATTGTATAATTTTTATTATTAATTCTTGCTATGGTTTGTTTGCTACGGATAAAGAGTTATCTGACATCACACATTCTTAAAGTAAAACTTTCAGCTTTAACATGAGACTTTAAAGATTGATTAAACGAAATCAAAGATTTAATGATTTATTTTGAGAGAGAGTTTTAAATACAAGGTGTTTAAAAACTAAAACGTCTAAAAAGTAATCTCAACAATACATCTATTTAATCAATGGTTGAGAACAAATTTTAAGAAAAAAATTTGTTAGAGTAATATGTTAGGAATAATCACTTTTATTGACTTTTTACAAGTTCCCCCATTGTTAATTAAACGTTCATAAATTTTATGTATATTATTACTTTTTTATAAAAATTACACCATAAAAACGAGCATTGTTTATCTTTAAAACGAGTACAATATTGTTATATAAAAAGATAAAAAATAATTTACTTTACTAAGCTCATATTTCATCATTGTGTCTTTAGTGCAGTTCATTATGTCATTTTGTTAGTTATTGTGTTTTTCTGAATACTATTGTGTTTTCCAAAAATGACGAATTTAAAAAAAATATAATGATGGAATAACATTGTTATGTATCTCTAATATGTAAAACATAATAATAAGTTAACAACTAATTAATCTAATACATTAAATACGATGACAAAATAACACAATGTCCTATTGTGTCTTTTGTTCATCATTATGTTATCTTGTACACTATGAGTTTTAAAAAATACATTAATGAAATTATTGTGTACTTCTAATGACAAGGCACAATGATAGATAACAAGTTTATATAATATATTAAAAAATAACATATTGTGTTATATTCATCACTATAAGTTTTAAAAAATATATTAGTGAAAGTATGTTATTTTGTACATGGGCGAAGGATCATTGGGAGGGGGGGGGGATCCCTCCCCCCCTCAAAAAAAAATTATTTTCACCCCCGCCCCCCCTACGGAAGTGTTCAAGCTCCGCTATTGATTGTGTAATTCTAATTGTACAACATAATGACAGATAACAGGTTTATAATATATAAAAACAATGACAAAAATGCATAAAATAATCTAAAACGTAAAACATAATAATTAATACACATAACAAATTATGTACAATATATGACATAATTAACGTATAAGACACAATGAGCTGATGTATTTAATACAATGATCAAAAGGCCTTTTTATTTAAAATAATAAAATTACACATGTCAAGCCACAATCATTATTAACTTTTTTAGATTAAACATAATTTTTACTATAATCCTACCCCTATTTCAAAACACTAAAAGATACTCCCCAAAAGGTATTAGACATTCATTACTGTCCAACTAATTTCAATTGTTTCTTTAAGTCTTTGACCTACTTACTAATCTTTATTTTCCTAACTTCTGATAGTCAATTTATATTATATTAAATTAATCAATTTAATTCTCATCACGTCACTTACTCTTTATGGTTTTATTAGTTGGTTTCTATTTGATATTCAAAGTGCTTTAAACACAAGTTATAGTTTTGTTAATTAAAATCGTTTATTTGTTGAGTAATTAAATTATGACTTCTTGCCCTAGAACTCAATTATTTTTGTGGTGGAGACTATGAGTTTGTTGAACACAGTTTACATGCAACGTAATAATAAGAAATATAGTTATTTATTTATTTATTATTAAATTAAAACTATTGGACCATAAAGGTTTTAAACAGAATACCAACAAGGTTCATCAAAGACCCATAATAACCGTTTACAAAGCATTTACATCTTTTGCTCTTCGCTAGATCATGGCACCGACGCCAGAGTTTCATCTTATTACTTATATCAAGATTCATTTGTTATATTTGAAATTTAGAATACAATAGAAGAGAAGTTAGCTTGCTTACATTAGATGTAAGCGAAAGTTCCGGAGTTCCTCAAGGTAGCTACCGCGGCTCGCGATGTCCTTAGCTGCAATGACCGAGATTCTTGATCAAGATGTTATCTTGATGTTGGGTTCCACACAGCAGTGAAAATTGATCGAGCAGAATGGTTTGTGATTGAGGGTTGAAATTGATACTTATAGGGTTCAAACCCAAAAAAAATCAATCCGAACCGCAGCTTCGCGAAGATAAGGAGTAGTTGTTAATTGTGGGATTTACGTGCAATTGAGTTTTAATATTAATCCATTCGTAAGAGTATTAGATAATTTTGAATTCCACATGCAATTTTGATCCATTATTAATTCAAAATCATTATTTTTCCTTTATTATTATTATTATTATTATTATTATTATTATTATTATTATTATTATTATTATTATTATTATTATTTGTATTATTATTATTATTATTATTATTATTATTATTATTATTATTATTATTATTTATTATTATTATTATTATTATTATTATTATTATTATATTATTATTATTATTATTATTATTATTATTATTATTATTATTATATTGTATTATTATTATTATTATTATTATTTGTATTATTATTATTACTATTATTATTACTATTATTATTACTACTATTATTACTACTACTATTATTATTATTACTATTATTATTATTATTATCATTATTATTATCATTATTATTATAATTATTATTATTATCATTATTATTATTACTATTACTATTACTATTACTATTACTGTTACTATTATTGTTACTATTATTGTTATTATTGTTATTGTTATTCTTGTTATTGTTATTATTGTCATTGTCATGGTCATGGTCATGGTCATTGTCATTGTCATTGTCATTGTCATTGTCATTGTCATTATCATTATCATTATAATTATCATTATCATTATCATTATCATTATCATTATCATTATCATTATTATTATTATTATATTATTATTATTATTATATTATTATTATTATTATTATTATTATTATTATTATTATTATTATTATTATTATTATTATTATTTGAGTTTATTTATTTGTGTTGGTTAAACTTCGGGTTATATTATCACTACCCCGTTAATTTAATTTCGTCCTCGAAATTCTAAGAACCCGATCGAGCGGTGAACCGCTATGTTTTTTCTTAAGCGCTCAAGTTTCTAACTAGAGTTCTGCTATCTACTAGTGATCACCTAAGAGTCTCGGCTACAACATATTTTCTTTTTATTGAAACTACGGGTTATTATAGAAAATCAGAACAAGTTTTTGATCAAGCAATCGACTATAAGAAACGAGTGATCAATATTTTGATCAATAAACATCGAATTCAAACAAACCCTATAAATTGGTTAGATCTATTGGAACTACAGGGACGATACTCGAGAAGTTTTTGTCTGTTTTGACTTTAAGAAGTAAAACAGAAAGTTTTAAAAGAAAATTAAAATTTTTGGTGTAAGATCAGAAGAAAAGTCAAAAATCAAATTTGACTTTATTTTTGGAGAATACGTTATATTTTACATAATGTTTTTATAACCGGACCAGACAGCGAAGTGTACGAGTCACCGGTTCAATGGTCGCATCAGTTCGACCGATCGGACCGGATTTAATAACCTGTTGATATTATATTAAATAAAAAATTTTAGAAATATTAAATACAGTCATCTAGAAAAACAATGAAAGTTCTATAAAACTACATTAGTATATTATTTAACAAAACTTAAAGTAAATGTTTAACTTTCGTAAGTAGAATTCAACTACAGATTAGTATCATTTTCTTTAAATTTTATTAACAATTATATTATTATAAAAGAATAACATAAAAAAATCGATACAAGAAAGAAAACAACGGTTTAGAGTTCGGTCAAGGGTTTAAAGATCATTAGCAGAAAAACGAGATTCATCGAGTTCAACAGCAAAGAAGTAGGACTCATTGTCATTAGCAGAAGGCTAGATTGACTATCATCAGCAAGACATATTTGACTTTCAACAGTAATGCATGTTTGATCAAAACCCAGAAAGATCAAAGAAATCAGGTTTGTTTTCAAGAGAAGAAATACACGTTCAATGGCTAAAAGTTCACCCAAGAATATGACCAAAGAAACTAAACAGTTTGCGTATCATAATACGATGCCATCCCAAGAAGCAATGGGAAGATTAAAGGCTTTTGAATAACATACTAAGAAGCAAACTAAGGAGGAGGATGTGTCTAGTAAACTACTATTCACCAAAACAAAAGGAAAAGAGAATGTTAGACACCATAAATGTGAGCATTGCAGTTCCGAAAAGCTTAGAATGCGAACAAGGCAAAGGTCGAGGATCCGAGAAAGGTCGAGGCAATGGTGGAGTATGAAGGGACACAAGCCGCGTAAGATGCTATAAATGTAATGTGTTTTAACATTTTATAAATGATTGTCCATATTGGAAAGAAAAAAAAAAGCTCATCTAATTCAATACGAAGAAGATGAACCTATACTATTGTGAAGTGGAAAGATGAAGACCTTCTCAAACTTCATTTAGTTTAAGGGGGAATGTTGAAAGGTTAAACTAGATTAGTTAGTGTATGTGTATATGTTATCACTAGCTTTAGTTATCCGTATATTACATGAAAGTGTGAATAGTTAATTATTAAATAATATAAAATAAAAATAAAATCAAGTGTGTTGTATATTAAATAAGACATAACAACTTTTGTTATAAGGTCACAAATGAGCAAAAACATCATTGTAAACTATATTTGTAGTAATATTAGTAGGTTTACACTCATTATCTAAAGCTAAGTGGTTCAATCCATCTTACTCTTAACTTATGACAAGATGACATAAAGCTGATCATGCATAAAAATATGCTCTTTTAAGTATAAACCGATACTTGACAGAGATTGACCTTAACTTTTGTTTATTGTCATAGCGAAATATACAGTCACAGAAAACTGTCTTCTTTTAGACTTAAAAGAAATACTTTTGACAGGTCAAAGAATTAAAATTATTTAATATTTCTTAATTTAAGTAATTATTTAAGAGGAGAGAGAGGCGGGAAAAATAAAATCAGGGGACCTAGAAATGTACCAAGTGTCTCCCTAAGTTACTTTTTTAGTATTATACTTATAGATAAGTTTAGCGTGGCAATTGTATAATTAGGATTAATTTAAGTTAGGTAGTTATGTTAGTTTCTTGGTGATTAAGTAACCCATGAAAAACTCATGGATAACCCACCAGTTTTGTATGTATAAATACCTTGTAAACCCTTCATTTGATGCTTGATAAATCTATTTTACATGATCAAATTCTTTGCATTCAACCATCATAAAACCTGTGTTTTGATCCCTCTCTATCAATGTGTTCTTCTGGTGTACTAAAATGTCTAGGACTTTGGATTTGCGTCTCCTGATGATGGATTTCAACAGGGTTCAAATCAATATGTTCATAGTTGTTATGTCTAAAATTTGATTATGTTTTTTTCTTTTCCTATATACACTTGCATGTTCAGAGTTCCTAAAAGGTTTACAAGTGGGAAATTAAGAAAAGATCAACTCAAAAAATGTTGTTACACTTTTCTTGAAATCAATCTCAAACAGTCTATAAAGTGGCTATCTGTGGAATTTATGTTAGGATTGAGGTAAAAATATCTTTCCCAACATTTTTGCATTGGTTAAAATGAAGTTTGAATTAACATATAGTTTCTTTAATTCCAAGAAATTACAACAGATTTTAATTTGGGATGGTTTATGCAGTCATGTATATTTATTTTTATAGTGGTTAACAAACTTCAATTTGTCACTTTTTTGGTGCTGAGGTCTCCTATTGCTTGGAAATATTCAGATTGATAAGTATAAAAGATGGCGTTGGTGGGAAGTCTACACAATCTTCATAATCCTTTTTTAAGAGTATTAGGCGTTGGTGGGAAGTCTACACAAATCATTTTTTTCTCTTTCATATTTGTATTGATATAATTTATTTGCAACCCATAGTTTAAAATTTATTATTAACTAATATAATATAAAAAAAGTTTGCGGTACAAAGTAAATAATTCTTACGAATTGTAGGAAGTGATAACAGCCATTGATCTAAGCGATCAACGGTTCAGACTAAAGATGACATAAATTATGCAAGAAATATGTCTGGAGGGGTAAATTTGGATATAACCTACATTGTTGATTTCTTTCAATTTCTCCCCGTTTTTTAAAACACATATAACTTTTTTATATGACATTATTTTAAAAAACAAATACACCATAAAATCGAGCATTTTATCCACTTTAATATAAGTATAGTATTGGTATACTTTAAAAAAATCAACATTTTTTTAAAACGTCTACATGTTGTGTGTATAACTTGCGTGATTATTAATTACGTAATTATGAGCATAAGTTTGCGTAATTATAAATATAACTTGCGTAATTATTTTTCATAACGTGCGTAATTTTTCTTTGTGTAATAATATATATAACTTGCATAATTACAAATATACTTTGCGTAATTATATACCTTTTATGTGTAATTGTAGTGAGTATGAAACTATCCATCCGTCAAAAAACACGTGTCAAGCTCTTGTGACTTCGTACGCTTTGCACGAAAATTACACTTTGTGTAGTAACTGTTCACATATAATATAACTTTATTGTTCTGACTCGTGGTATATGGATCTATAGACTAGTATATAATAAAAGACAATAGTTTTTGTCACTTCTCATCATATTAAGCATTCTTTGCCTGGAAAACTTCAATGAACAATAACTAAGTTTTAAAAGAGTTTTAATAATGTCACTCATTTTTATTTGTTCCAATTAGTTTATTAATATTTTTATTTGTTTTAATCAGGTCACCAATATTTAATATTTATATCAATCAGGTTACCAAAGTATTAGAAGAGTTCTAATTAGGTCATTCATATTTTTTTAGGTTTTTTAAATAAGTTGTAATTTTTAAATGGTTCGGTGTTTTATAAATATTGTTAATTTTGTAATGCCTCAATTTTTTGAAAATATATTGAAATTTGTGAATGACATAATTAAAACAATCGTAAAACTTTAGTGACCTGATTGTGATAAAAAAAATTATGAGCGACCAAAAACATTTATAAGTGACATAATTAGAAAAATTTTAAAACTTAACTACTATTTTACAAAGTAACCCATTCTTCGTCACATGTCAAACTTGTAAACAAATATTATCATTCTGTCATCATATTAAGCATATTTTTCAAACTTTTAAATTTTCTCTTAATTTAATTTTCGTAAAATAAAAAGCTTCTAAAGATTGAACTAATTCCATTTATAATTTAAATCCGAATAAATATCAAAATAGAAACACTTATTTTGATACTCTTACATTTTCTCATAATTTGTTTTCGGAAAATAGAAGGCGCATTTTGTTATATATACATGACGATTTTAAATGAAAATTATGAAGTTTGCATAATTTCCGGGATTAGTTTACCATAAATTAATCTTATATAAAATCACACTACAATTTGTATTATTTTCATTTATATGTTAATCAATGTAAACATGAAAACATTAATTCATATAATCCTACAGGTCCTCTTTAATCGTTATTATAAATTCAAATACCGAGATCTTATATATAGAAGATTTGAAATTTCAATGAAAATTATAATGAGCATAATCTTAATTATAAATATGATATATTATTTTATAGATTATTTTTGTCTCCCCCAACCTACTGAGGAATAATCGAGGCGGACAAATGTGGGTCGATTGTTCATAACACATGGCATTAAATATGTTGGAAATAATATTAATTGCTAATTTTCATTGATAAACACTAGTAAAAATATTCATTATAGTCAACGTTAATTCAAATAAACATAAATAATTGTCTTTTTATTTTTCTAATTCTAAGTCCTAAATCAGCATGTAGAAGTCCACTAAGTTGCATTTTCTAAAATCATGTGAAAAAGTAAAAATTAACCGGTGAGTAAACATAGATTTTGCATACATATGTAGATTGATTAAAATGACTAAAGCAATTAAATTCATATAATGTCAAGACTTATAAATGCAACAGTGTAACATAAAATACAAACCAAACATAATCAACCTAGTGATTGAATTTACTCGATCCGCTAACGAAGCCTTGCAAATAAGCATGAATCGGGTTGCAATCACCACTCAATAATCATATGGCTTGGTTTGTCAAACCAATAGATCTATCATTATAGGCGTGGTTGTATATAGATTGATTGTGTTAACATCTAGTTTATGTAACTATGAACACATAATTACAAGTAATATTAAAATAAAATAATAATGAATAATAATGATTGAACAAGTATCACATGATTTTCATAAAATATAAAGCATATTAAAAATAGGCTATATATACTCAATTGGTAATTGAGTGTCATTGAATAATAACAAATGCTAGATTAGACACCAAGATATTAACCTAAGAAACATTGTCTTAGATTAATATAATATCAGGATTTAAAGGCTAAGTCTTGATTAGGGTTTTTTTATTGGGGTTTGGATTTAACAAAATAAATTTAAAATAATGAGATCGATATGTACTGTGTAAGAAATACTTTTAGAGGCTGATGCAACCAAAGAACAACCAAGATCTCTCAGCATGCAAAACTGAAGTACATGGAAGCTACTTCGGAAGATTTGATACAACTCAGTGAATTGTGCTAAGCATCAGATCTTTCGAAGCCAAAAGACCATATCTTCCGAAGCCAAAGATGAAGTCTTCCGAAGCTTTAAAGACAAAGTCTTCCGAAGCCAAAGACTGATTCCTTCCGAAGACAGAGAAGACATGCTTTCTCTGAATTACCTTTTGACAAAAGCTGAACCACTTTCCGTTGCCACTCTGAAGACTCACCAACTTACATGAGTTGGTGAAAAGTCCATGCTTTTATCAACTGTAGATAAGGTCTTTTGTCTGTAACTTTCCAACTATGTACTTTTAACCTTTTTGTAATAGATAAGGATGTGAGTTATGGCATATCATAGTCACCAGTCAAAAGACAATCTGCGTTTTGACTCTACTTTTATCTTATTGTCTAGATTAGTGTATCCAGCTGGCCTTCAAAGTATGGCTGGCTGTAGGATGTAGTATAAAGTGTTTCAAGTACTTGTACCTTTATGTATGCTTTGTAACACTTGTAAGAACTTGAGAGCAATATATATCATTCTTGAAAACCATATATGAGTGTTCTTGTTCTTGCTCTTTTACTTGTGTTCTTTGTATCATCTAACCGGTTTCCTATTTGATCTGCTAAGTGTTTCATATATTTCCACCTTGTGAAACTGTTGTATTGACCACCCTTTACTGATCCTGCAATTGGTATCAGAGCATTTCAAGCTCTTGATTATAAGATTTCACCATCTTTGATCACTTTGATTTCACAGAACACTTAACAACTCAAATGGCAGCTCTTGCTAAAGCTGGTATGGAAACCAATACTATGACAAAGTCTCCACTGATCACTCCTGATGATTTTCTTACTTGGTGCCAACGTATGGAAGGGTTCATCAAGTCTCAAGATAGTAGGATGTGGAGATCTATAGTCGAAAGACCTCACATCCGAAGCACCTCTTCAGCCACTGTTGGAGGTGGGATGATACCAAAGAAAATGACTGACTACTCTGAAGAAGACTGGAAGAAGATTGATATAGATCAGAAAGCCATAACCACCTTCCAAACTGCTCTTCCTAACACCATATATAGAGGCTTCAAGAAGTGAAAGACTGCTAAGCAGCTTTGGGATGCACTGAAGATTATGTATGAGGGGTCTGAGGAAGCCAAAGAGAACAAGAAAGACCTCATGAAGCAACAGTTTGAGAACTTCACCTATAAGACAGGTGAAACCATGACTCAATAATACTTCAGGTATGTTGAGATTGTGGACACTCTAACTGATGTTGGAGTAAAACTTGATAATAGGGACATAGTGAGGAAGTTCATGTTCTCTCATCCTAGACAATGGACTCACTATTGTGTGGCCATCAAGAAAACTAAGAACCTCTCTACCCTTACTCTCACGGAACTGTATTGTATCCTCAGTGGCTACCAGATAGAGATGAACATGCAAAATCCATCAAGCGGCTCTTCCAACAATCAGTAGAGTTCAGCCCTTCATGTGGTTGAAAGGGATAGCTAGAAGCATAGCATAAACTTATATGCTTCCCTGAAAACTCACAAAAGGGTCCTTTCATCACCTTCCTCGAGACACCAATGGAGAGCTACATCTAAGAAAGCCCATTCCAAGAGACAAGCTTTGCATAAGCCTTTGTGTCTACTGATGAAAGTTATGGAAACTTTCTTTTCACTCTTGAAGACTTGGACTGTATCCATCAAGATGATCTGGAGTACATGGAGATAGTCCAGCAGATGGCTCTTCTCACTCATATGGCCAAGAAGTTCTACAAGAGGATAGGGAGAAAGTTTCCCAGCAATGTGGCCAGTAGAAAGTTTGGATTGGACAAACGCAAAGTGAAGGGTTACAACTGTAACCAGATAGGCCACTTTGCTAGAGAGTGCAAGGCACTAAGGACAAATGGTGGCCAAGCACAAACCAGACCAAACTACACTGATGCAGCTCCAAGATTTGAGAAGCCAAGCCAACCCAAACAGATACTGCTATTGCTATTAAAGAATGAGGCTTTGACTGGAGCTTTCAGGTGGAAGATGCCTCTCCAAACCAAGCACTGATAGATGATAACAAAGAAGCTAAGGTATTTGAACATCTTTTACCTCTGAATGCATTGCTAAAGTAAACATGTATAGGTCCTATAATTTAAAAGTGAGATCTGACCTTGAGTCCTTAAATATTTTAAAAGCTGATTTTAAAAGAGCTGAAAATGACTATAAACTTAAAATAAAAGATTTAAAGAAAACCATTTCAACTCTTAAGCATGAGCATACAAATTACAGGACTTAGATCAAGGATCTCATTACTAAATTGACTGAATGCCAGGCTGAGCTTGTGATCAGCAAAGCCAAGGAAGAAAAATGTGTTCTTGAAGAGAAAACCTTCAAAAACATAATATCATCATCCTTGCATGCAAAAGTTTGTTATCAGAACAGGCAAGGACAAGGATCAAGTGAGATAGCTCCTCCACACACACTCTTATCTATTAGATATCTAAGGTGTGGAACTTGTCAAGATGAGCTGCCCTCCATTGATCCTATCCAAGAGAAGGATGAAGATGAAGAGGAGATAGGGAAGGATGTTCCCGAGATGAGTGACAAGGGTTATCCTAAAAAAGGATCCCATTCTCCTGGAGAGAAGAATGAATCAAGGATGACCAAGTCTGCAAGGAAGAACTTGATCAGGGCAGCTAAAAGAAAATCCAAGAAAGCCCAAAAGATCAAGGCCAGCAAAAGCCAGTTTTTATCTCTGCTGGATTTGAAGTGGTAAAGTCTTAAGACTCAACTATGGATTCTAGTACCAGGAATCCTAGTTCATGTCCAAATCATCCTGGTCAAGACCAACAAGGCTTGGGTTTTCAAAACTTGCATATAGGATCAGTTACTGTTTTCTTATCTTCTTTTCACTTTGACAAGCCCAAGACCAACAAGGCTTGGGTTTTCAAATGTAACTAATAATCTCTTTATGTGCAGGAACAGCTCAAGACCAAAAAGAATGTATGGATCATTGACAATGGTTGTTCCAAGCACATGACAGACAATGGCTATTTGCTTCAAAACTTTGAAGGAGTTGATGGAAGGCCAGTTGCTTTTGGAGGAGAATCTGGTGGTTACATTACTGGAAGGGACAGGGTCACAAATGGTAAGCTCAGCATTGAGAAGGTAAACTTTGTTAAGGAGCTTGGGTACAATATTCTAAGTGTATCCCAATTTCATGATCAGAGACATATGTCACACCCTCAAAATCCACGTGTGGGGTTTTACCGCGAGGTGAGGGAACAAACCAGGATCTTAGTCATTAGTTACTCAGAACGACACTATATGCAACCTTTAAAACAAATTAGAGTTTGAAACTTTAAAATATTTGCGGAAGCGTTTTGTAAATAACCTAAACACAAGGTACCAAATGTAAACTACACAAAACACGCGCCCAAACCAAAATACGTAAGTAAATGCTAAATTAAAAGTAAACAATGTTTGAACAAAGCATTCTTGACACGTGTGTGCTCCTATGGGCAGCTGCTAGAAACAAACCGAGAAAAACATACTAAAAGTGTCAACACGATGGTTGGTGAGTTCAAGAGTTTGTAATCATCGTAAACAGTTGCGTTAGTAAAACATAAACAAGTGCATTGAAATAAATAGCTAGTCTAATTTCATTAGTAAAGAACAATAGTGATTTCGCAATCAAAGCTAACTGTGTTTGTCTGTTTGCCTCCCGCCACGACATACCAGGTCGCGACGCCATTAGTAGCTTAGGACAATATTGTACCCGTTGACTTCCGGTCACCCGAGTGGGGCTTGTCAGACCTAGTAGTACTACCCAAAATTTCCCACTAGATTCCTTAATTAACGATCCGAAAGTGTGAGGGCTTTCTATGGTATAACCCACTATGTCTTTCCAAACACATGTTATAACAGTAAAGCGTTTTAAAACCAAGTATGCTTTCTCCCCCAAAAGAGAATTAAGTAAAAGTGGGGCATTGAACTCACCTGGTGCGCAAACGAATGATTGTAAAAGCTAATGATGAATGGAAAGACAATCCTTCAAAGGTTACCTAGAAAACACAAGTACATAAGTACTTGTACACAGAAAACTTAACAACCCTAAGTGCTCAATAACCACATTGACCCAAGGTTTTGGAAAACAAGACTCATTTGACAAAGTTGACCCGTTTGACTAGTTGATGATATGCCAAGTTAAATTCTTGTTTGATCAAGTATAGCAATCCATCATACATGGTTATCACACAAGTTATTCACGTATGCCACATTACAAACCCTTAAGTGCTATAAAGCTCATCATACACCATGGTTTATCAAACAACACATATAAATCCCCAGAAGTCCATAATTACAAATTTAACTAACACATCATGCATCATCATGATTCTATCATAATTCTAACATAGTTTCATAATCACCTAACACCATCCATTATCATGTATATTCCATAAGAGCCTAAATTTCCAAAGTTATGCATCAAGTATTCATACAACCCAAACAACACAATCTACAACTTTAGACATCATCAACAAACATTCTAACATGATCCTAACATCATAAACATGCTCAATTAACAATATCCAATGATCTACATAAATAAAGTTTCCCTTTCGGGAAAGTAACACCCAAAACCAATCTAACATCCAATTCTTTCGTAAATTCACCAACTTTAAGCCTAATCAAGTCCATAACAACCATCTAGACATGACTAACATAATCAATTCATCATAATTCATCAATCTCATGCATAAAAGTTACTATTAATAGTAAGGTATGAACAACGCATCAAATCCACGAATTTCTTGCATAATCTACATAGATTAACATTCATACAACATAACTAACTCATATCATCTTGAAACCATTATCAATTTCGACTTTTTCTAAGAAATTTGAACTAGGGTTCATCAATAATCAAAAACCATGAAAATCTTGATAAATACTTACCTTTAGGTGTGTTTAAATGATGATTAACACTTGATAACAACTTGAACACTTGAATCTCAATCAAAATCGATGGCTTCTTTATGTTTTTGATAAAAATCGCAAAGAATGGTGTGTGTGTGGATGGTTTTGGCCGCAAGGGGGGTTAGGGTGCTAGGGTTGGGTTTTTACCAAATTTAAGTTTTATAATTTTACAAATTAATCCCTCCTTGATCACATTTTATAAAAACTTAATCTTTTTAACATTTTTATCAATTTTAACTACAAAACACAAACATTATTAATCAACAATAACAATCATGTATATTTTCCACTAATTACAAAACACATGAAATAAATATAAGACGTTGGCACGTTACAAGGTAAAATTCACAAATAATATTTAAATTCACAAATCACATAATTACAAATTAATAATCAACATTATTAATCCAGTTATTATCAGATAACCATTGTTAATTATTATTAAGCCACCAACGTTCAACAACAACTAGTGTGTGCTCACAAAACACGTGTATGCAAGACCTAATGGAACTAACGGAGTTTGGTAATGGAAAATTACTGGATGTTACAACATAACATGCTCTTCACTGAGCATGAGTGCATTGTTCTCAAGCCTGAGGTGTTCATTTCTTAGGAGCATATCCTGCTTAGAGCCCCCAGAAAAAGGAACATATACAAGATGGACTTGCAAGAAACATTCCCTTCAAGAGAAGTTTCTTGCTTTCTATCTAAAGCCAATAGTGATAAGTCTTTCCTTTGGCATAAAACAATGGGCCATGTAAACTTTAAAAACATTAACAAATTAATTAAGAATGATTTGGTAACTGGAATACCAAAGAATGAGTTTACAAGTGATGATCATTGTGTTGCATGCCTGAAAGGGAAGCAACACAAGGTATCTCACAAGCCAAAGGAAATGAACTACATCACTACACCCCTACACTTATTACATATGGATCTCTTTAGCCCTACCAGTGAAATGAGTTTAGGATGGACCTCTTATTACTTGGTAATCACAGATGACTTTACAAGATACACTTGGGTCTTCTTTCTTAGAACTAAGGATGGACCCTTGAGATCTTAAAGAGTTTCATCTGAAAATTGAGAATCAATGTGATCATAGGGTCAAGATCATAAGATGTGATCAAGGAACCGAATTTAAAACCAAATCCTTGATATATTTTTTGATGAAAAGGGTATTACAAGATAATATAGTGCTCCCAGGACTTCTTAGCAAAATGGTGTTGCTAAGTGGAGAAACATGACACTTATTGAAGCTGCAAGAACCATGTTGTCTGACTCCAAACTGCCTATCACCTTCTAGGCTGAGGCAATTAACACTGCCTGCTATGTGCAAAATAGAGTTTTAGTAGTCAAGACTCATGGTAAGACTCCTTATGAACTTTGGCACAAAAGGAGACCTTTCATTGGTTTCCTCAGGTCATTTTGATGTTCTTGCACTATCTTGAATACCAAGGATCAAATAGCCAACTTTGATGAGAAATCAGATGATGGACATTTCATTGGATACTCCTCCCAAGCCAAGGCTTATAGAGTATACAATCTTAGAACCAGAGTAATTGAGGAGTAAGCCAATGTGACCTTCAATGAGCACACACCCAGTGTGAAAGGTTCTGGTCCTGATTGGCTGTTTGATTTTGATTTAGTTACCAACTATTTTAACAAATCTTGTGAGCATGTTTCAGGATCTACAGGTATATTATCAACATGAGATTCTGATCCAAGATTTAATCTGAGAGACCAAGTGTACAAACTACTTCAGCTCCAGTGGTAACTAGCCATGCAGTTGGAAATCCTATCAGTACAACCATGACAAATTCTTTAGCTGACACATCTAAGGTGCCTATAAATTCCAGCATAGAGGCACAAAACTTACATGAAGGCATTTCTAATTTAGGAGTATATAGAGGTGGTGATAGTGATTAGGAGTTTCTTGATGCTGATAACCACTCCATAGAAGACAACATTAATGATGTAACACACTCATTGGATCAAGTCTCACTTGATAAGTGTGTGGTTGTGTTGGATGACTCTCATGCACCAGATCTGAATTCAACTAATTTAGATCTATCTAAACAAGTTACTGTGATTCCACAAGTTCTATCCCACCATAAACATCATTGGAGATGTTGAGACTGGGTTAAGAATAAGAGGATAAACCCATGACAAAAATGTTTGTCTTCACTCTTGTTTCTTGTCCCAGATAGAGCCTAAGAAGATTGAAGAGGTTTTGAAAGATGGAAGCTAGGTTGAAACAATGAAGGAGGAGCTGCTTTAATTCAAGAGACAGAAGGTTTGGAATCTATATCCTCTTCCTCAAGGGAAGACTACCATAGGTACCAAGAGGGTTTTTAGAAACAAGAAGGATGATAGAGGACTTATCATCAAGAACAAGGCAAGACTAGTTGTTCAAGGATACACACAAGAAGAAAGGATTGATTACACAAATGTTTTTACTCCTGTATCAAGACTTGAAGCTGTTAGGATATTCCTGTCTTTTGCTGCATCCAAGGATTTTTATGTCTACCAACTTGATGTCAAGTGTGCTTTTTAATATGGGTGATTGATAAGGAGTTGTATGTCAAACAACCACCTAGCTATGCAGACCCAGATTATCCTGATTATGTTTGCAAGCTTGATAAAGCTCTTTATGGGCTGCATCAAGCTCCAAGGAAGTGATATGAGACACTATCACAGTATCTCTGTAAGCACGGATACAAGAGAGGTACTATTGATGGAACACTCTTCATCAAATGAACAGGAAATGACTTGATGCTGGTTCAAGTTTATGTAGATGACACTATCTTTGGGTCAACTAATCCAAAGCTCTACAAAGACTTTGAGAAGCTGATGAAGAATAGATTTGAAATGAGTGCCATGGGGGAACTCAATTTCTATCTAGGAATTCAAGTGAAGTAGGTTGATAATGGAATATTTATAAACCAATCAAAGTATGTGCAAGACATACTTGTCAGGTTTCATATGACTGAGTGCAAGGTTGCTAAGACACCCATAGCCAGAAACCACTCTCTTGGACCAGATCTTGATGGGGAGTGTATTGATGAACATCTATACAGGGCTATCATCGGGTCTCTTATGTACCTCACAGCCAGCAGGCTTGATATCATGTTTGCTACATGTATTTGTGGAAGATATCAAGCCAACCCAAGATGTCACACCTAGTTGCTATCAAGAGAATTCGTAGATATCTCAAGGGTGCTCCCAAATTGGGCCTTTGGTATCTAAAGAATTCTAACTTCAATCTGTATGCATATACAAATAATGACTATGGTGGCTGTAATATGACTGCAAAGTCAACATCTGGGGGATGTTAATTTCTTGGTGAAAGGATAGTCTCATGGCAATGCAAGAAACAATCCTGTGTATCTGCATCAACTGCTGAAGCTTAATACATTGCTGCTGCATCTATTGTGCTCAAGTGCTTTAGATTCAGAATCAGATGCTAGACTATGGATTCAACTTCAAGGAGACTCCCATTTACATAGACAACAACATTGCTATCTCTATCACAGAGAATCCAGTTCAGCACTCAAAGACAAAGCATATCAATATCAGGTATCATTTAATTAGATATAATTTTGAAAAGGGATTGATAAAACTGGCCAAATTTAACACAAATATATGAACAATATGCTGATCTGTTTATAAAAGCTTTTGATGAGCAGAGATTTAAGTATCTTGAATCAGCTATTTGGATGATTAACTTTGAGTAGATTTTCTTTAAACTAAACTCAAGATTATTTTTAATAATATGTGTGTCTTAAATTGTCTATATTATCACCATGTAAGCCCAGTTTACTTTGGAAGGAACTTTTCAAAATGATATCCCTTAGAATTTTAAGAATTTTGGATATATTTTCCTTCAGAAGACATCAAGTTGTCTTTGGAAGAAAATTACATCTTGAAAACAAATAACTACTTCTGAGAAGTTAACCTTCGGGAGAAATCTGACTATATCTTTCGAAGCTTATATTTTTCACCAAAGTACTTATATGTATTGAAGGACTATTTTCTTCCGAAAGCAATTAAGTCTCGGAAGACTTATTCTCCATTGAATAAGACTTCTGATATTTGATCTTTTCCGAAACAAAATCTATCTAGAGTATTTTTCTTCCAAAGAAAAATTCTTAGAAAACTAAAGAATATCTTCTAAAGCCAAATTGGCTTCGGAAGTTTTTCTAAAACCTTCCAAAGACAAATTACCTTTGGAAAATTTAGACTTCCAAGAAAACTAACTTTTTGGCCACTTTTTCTGAGGTGGGACCGACATATGAATTTCAAAGTTTATCAGTTTGCATTAACTTTATCTCAAATCCATGTCATACATATATTTATACAACGGTTTCCCCCTTTCACTATTCTCCTTCATCTGCAAAATTCAAACCCTAAATTCATCCATAAACCGACGTTGTTCTTACCTTCCTTCATCAAAAAGCTACTCAAAATGGCCAACCCTGATCCCCGAAACCAACCAGATTTTGCCATGCACTTACACAGGCAACATAATCAAGTTGCTCTGTTGTCATGTAAGAAAGGTCCAGGTTTCTCAGATGTTTGCCGCTTCTTATCTCTCACCAACTACCTCACCGCCCTCACAATCGACCCTCCATTATATGAAGATCAACTTTTGGAGTTCTAGGGGACCTGCCATGAGGTCATCTTGGATGGTGGGTAGGTATTGTCTGCCATAGTACAGGGGAGGACAATATTCATCACCCCAGCCACCATCAACACACATCTAAGGCTGGATGACGAAGAGGGTGACTTGTCCTTCCGTAAGTCTGTTATTAATGACTCTTTTCGGCAGATGGGCTATAAAGGGGACTACTCAATAAGAACCTTCAGGAAAGGAAAGGTCTCATGGAAGTACCTCCTCCATTTAGTCATCCACTCCTTTTCAAACAAGCATGGAGGATGGGACCAAATTCCTGAAGACCTTTCCTATATAGTCCATGGAATGGTTCAAGGTGTCAGTTCAGGTATTCTCAATTTGTATATACTAATTTACTTGCAAACTTGGACTCCTTAGAATATTATATGTTCCTTAGATATGTCCAATACATTCTTAACTGTGAACTAGGCTCACAGTTAAGTGGAACGGGTAATATTCTAAATTTAGGACCGATGAAGCCCGTCATCTTCAAAACAATAAGAAAGCCAACTGTTGGCTTCTTAGGGGTAGAAACAACCCTGGTCCCAAAAATGTTAGAGCTCATTGCTCAAGGTGACAACTTGGTAGCACTACCCAATGTTGAACCCACACCATCTACATCTGCAACCCCCACACTGCCACAAATCACTATCACCTACCAAAGAAAATCCAAACGAACCCCTACTCAGTCTACTCAGGTTGAGCAGGCCTCCAAATTACCAACCATACAGGCAGAAGTGGACACTACTGCTCCTACTTCTTTAGAGGAGCAAACCATTCCCATTCTTTTTATGATCAGTGCTGAGGTTCCTCATGCTCAGCCTGATGAGCTCAAAACCCCAGCCTTAAGCCTTCACTCAGAGTCTAAAAACTCTAGTGATCAACCTTTAAGGGAAAGTTACCATCCCCAGCCACTTGACATCAGCGAACCAATTCCTAACCTTGAATTTTATGATGATGAAGATATAGGATTCAGTGAGTACCACTAATCTCTTTTCTATACCCCTGCTCAAGGAGAGGTGATCACTCCTGCATCACCTATATCTAGCCCACATCATCCACCCACAACTGAGGTGGACCACCCTGAACCTATTTAGGAGGCCCATATGGAAGAGGCTCTCACTTTTGCAAGTGATTACATTATTCAGACCTCAACAATAGCAATCCAGCCCATTGACACTTCTTTTGAAGCTGTCAGTGTGCAAGGGAAGACCAGCAGCTAAGAACCTGAAGCTGGTGATGAGGAAGAAGACTTTGGTCCTATTCTCTCATCCCCTAGTGATTCTTCTGATTAAGATAAGGGGAGTAGGCAACTAAAGGTGCATAAACTGACTGAACTCTACACCTATTTAGTTCCAAGATTAGTCACCTACAATCTCAAGTGACTACCTTATAGAGAAGGGTCAATGACTAGCAACTTGAGATCACCGATCTCAAGGGCAAGTTAGCTGAGAGACCCATCTAAAGAACTTAAATAGGCCTACAAGAACCAGTGGATGTGATGGACCTAACTCCTATATCTTCTGTGTAAGAGGGTGATGCTACCAAAAAGGGGGAGAAAGTCTTAATTACAATCACAGAACCTAGGAGTTCCTCTCAGAGTATGGACAGAGAGGACTCACCACCCTCACTTGTAGTTGACCATACTCAACAACTTCCTCAGGTCCTCATTGATATGGACTTACTCATTCAAAGCTTGTTTGAGAAGGGTATACCAAGGGCAATGCCAACTCCATCTCACCTAGTTGATAATCCAATTGTAGGATAGAGGTATGATGATCAAAGATGAGCCCTGGTAATCTCTAGGTCTCAGGGTCAATAAGAGATCTTCAACTTCTTTAAAATAAGATACTATAAGAGCACCTATCTAGTTGACCTCCCACTTGCCAACCCAAGTTAAAATAGACAAGCTGTAAGGTTGGATGATAGGTTTCAACAAAGGGTGATTGAAGAGTTCAAGCTAAGAACAAGACTATATAGATAGAGGCTAGCAGGCAAGACTGTTGGTTAACTAGATGCTGAGGTGGACCCTAAGATTAGCTTCGAATGGGAAACTTTGGCTGAAGGCCTAGTAGTTGACCCTATGAATCTTGAGACAGGAACTGCTTCAGCACCCTCAACACCCATTACCCTCAGTGAGGCACCAGCTGGTGAAGGTGACACACAACCTCTCCCTAGCCAGAGCTTAAATGAATAACCAAGCAATAAAGGCCAAAGCTTTCGCCAACCTAAGTCACACAAGCCTGTGAGTGACATAGGTTAAAGGAAGATAACTCCTGAGGAGATTGAGGAGGAGAAGAGAGAGAGGAAGAGGAAGGTAAGGGTCGAGAGTTTAAGCAGGACCCCTGGCTTTATAGAAGCTACAATTAGGGCTGCCCATAGGCTAAGTACTCAAGATGATGAGTTAAAGGCAGCCAGATTGAATTATTTGCGGTCAGAAACTACAATATTGATGAACTCATCTCTCTCCCCTTGGAAGAATTAAATGAACTGGCTGACAAGGAAGTGTCTAAGGAGAGGAAGGAAGCTGAGACAGCATAACTGCTTCTCAAGGTCAAAGAAGAAAGAAGAAGAAAGAAAATCTACAAAGCTCCTACCCTCTCCCAAGTTCAGGAATGTCTTGAGACAGAGACTGTGACCACTGAGTAACAAACTCAGGTAGATAGGGAACAAGATAGACAAAACATGATCATCTACCTGACTGCCACAGGTCTCTATCAGGTAGCAGACCTCCTTCCCTTGCCATACGAGTACATTGAATTTGAATATCTCAAGAAGCTTGAGCAACAAGTACAAAAAGAACAAAAAGCTGCTAAAAGGAAAATGAGGGAAGAGGCTGCTAAGTCAAGAGCAACCATTAGAGCAAACTTGAAGAAATCTGCTAACAGACAAAAGATGGTGAGCTTCTTGAAGCTGTATGGATTCTCTGGAAGGAGACTTGGTCCAATGCCTTTATCCACCATGGATGAGCACATCAGAGTGATTAAGGAGAAGATCAAAAAAGGTGAGCTGGTTGACTTGCATTCTCCACCAAGTCAGGCTGCACCTGAAGCTGAGGTCAAGGTTGAACCACAAGAGACAACACAAACTGGACCTAGTGCTGCATCACAGCCAGCTTTATCTTCTGATCCACAGCAGGGTTTTGATCCTTCTCCTTCTGAACCTGTGAAGGACAAGGACCCAACTGAGGAAGACAAGCAAGAATAATCTAGTACTACAGGCCAGCCTCCTCAGTTGAAATATAGAAAGAGTAAAAGGATGGCCATCAGAAGGGACAAGAAGAAGAAGAAGAAGAAGTCCAAGGCATCCACCTCTATACCTCAGGATGAGTTAGAACATCCTAAGGGAGATCAAGAAGAGGCTGCTCATCCAACTTCTATTCAAGTAAAGCCTCTTGCTGCTAAGAGACCCATTATGTCTTGGATGTTTGCCACTAATCTAGACAGATGGTATATTATTAGAGATCAAGGAGTTCAAGACTTATACTTCTGGAAAAACATACTTGACCTCCCTCTGCATGATCTTTATGACATGAGAAGATACTTTGAGAGTCTGATGAATCCTGACCAGCTGATGATCAAAGGAATGGTCTTGATTCTGATGAAGACCGTCAACAGATGAAGATCAAGAATCAAAGTTCTCTTCAGTTTTGGTAGCATCAGGCTAGGGGGAGTTTGTAAGGAATACTCTTAGAGGCTGATGCAACTAAAGAACAACCAAGATCTCTTAGTATGCAAAACTAAAGTACATGGAAGCAACTTTGAAAGATTTGATACAACTCTATGAATTATGTTAAGTATCAAATCTCCTGAAGCCAAAAGACCATATCTTCCAAAGCCAAAGATGAAGTCTTCCGAAGCTTCAGAGACAAAGTCTTTCGAAGCCAAAGACTGATTTCTTTCGAAGACAGAGAAGACATGCTTTCTCTGAATCACCTTTTGACAAAAGCTGAACCACTTTCCGCTACCACTCTGAAGACTCACCAACTTATACGACTTGGTGAAAAGTCCATGCTTTTATCAACTGTAGATTAAGGTTTTTTTATCTGTATATTTCCAACTATGTACTTTTATCCTTTTTGTAATAGAAAAGGATGTGAGCTATGGTATGTTATAGTCATTAGTCAAAATCCAATCTGCCTTTTGACTCTACATTGACCTTATTATCTAGATTAGTGTATCCAGCTAGTGTTCAAAGTATGGTTGGCTTTAGGATGTAGTATAAAGTGTCTTAAGTACTTGTACCTTTATGTATGCTTTGTAACACTTGTAAGAATTTGAAAGCAATATACATCATTCTTAAAAACCATATTTGAGTATTCTTGTTCTTGCTCTTTTACTTGTGTTTTTTGTATCATCTAACCGGTTCCCTATTTGATCTGCTAAGTGTTTCATATCTCTCCACCTTGTGAAACTGTTGCATTGACCACCCCTCACCGGTCCTGCATATTGTGAAAATAATTAAACTTAAAATAATAATTAGTAATAAAGGAAATAGAATTAAAGAATTGATAAAGATTGAATAAAAAAACTTTTGAATTTTTAAAGTGTGAAAATAATTAATTATGAAATACACTGATCAAATTAATTAATTAATTAATTATTTAAATGATTTGCAAAGTATTCCTTTAAAATAATTTGAAATGAATAATTCTATAGAATTTAAATATAATAAATAAATTTAAAATGTTTTTATAATAATTAAACCTTTAAAATAATATAAATATGAAATTTATTTGTTAAGGGTTTTCATAAATTAAATAATAATTTCGTAAATAGTTTTAATTAACAAAAAATTAATTTAATAATATATTAAAAAATTTTGTAATTTAAAAATGATCTAAAAATATATAGGGGTGCCCGGGGTCGAACCTAAGTCCCCTCTACGGGATTGTTTTAACTGGTTGGGCAAAAGGCTAGAATCTATTTTAATCTGGTTGAAAAATTCAATAAACATGAAAAACTCCCAAATTGGTATAAACCCTAAAATCGTTTGGTTCCAATTCAACATCAATTCGATGATGTTGATCAAATCAAACATGAGGCTTTGCTTCCCGATGAGTATACTAGTGTATATGTGTGTAATTTACATGTTTCAATCGATTTGATTGATTATCATGAAAGAAGATCCATGATCAGGCCAAATTAATCTTGTGTGAAGGTTCTTGAGATGATAATCAATAGAAACTCAGTTGCAGGTCGATTGAATGGTGGTGCTTGACTATGTAGTGTATGTGTGTTTCTATGCGATTAAGGTCACAGATAGTTCAAAAGGGTTGAGTAGTGTGTTTGCCAATGCTATTATAATCTGAACGTGTAGTGATTTTGATTTCAGAAGTTTCAAGTTCAAATGATGAGAATTGTGCGGTTATGAGATTAATTGATTCATTAATTACTTTTTCAAAGATCACTTTAATGATTTTGGTCAAAGGATTTTATGATTAATCGATTTTATCTTTCGAAACAACTTTTGATTTTGAATTGGGTAATCAGTTTTGAGATGGAATAAGGTATAACAGTTGAATAATTTGAATTGAATTGTGGTCTTAGTTAGAAACTGTCTGCGAGTTGAATGGAGCAATTTGATTGAATTGATTTGGTTGATTTTTGAATATTGGGGATTGCCGAAGCACCACAGGAGGTTGGCCGGAAAAAAGGGGCGGGGGTTGGATCTTAAAGGTATATTACACCTAGGTCCTTTTGTAAAGTTATTATTTTATGTTTAAACTTTGTAAATCAAGTTCTATAAGTTACATTTCAATCCCTTTAACTTTATAAAATTTACTTTTGGATAATAATCAAATTGATAATATATATAACTTTATAATTTTTATATATATTGTAAACTTTATAATTTAAATATTTGTTTTAATTTATTATTAAAAGTCTCATATATATTAATAAACATTATAAAATTAGAAAATTTAATTTTACAAATCATAACTAGAGTAGGATGTGAATCTCTAAATATTATGGAATTGATAAAAGATATATATCATAAAGAGGATGCCATTCAGTGTTTTTAAATCGATGCATCGTCTAAATGGTTATCAAATTCGCAACTTGACATTTGCGTGATATGTGATGTCATACCCACAAAATCCACGTGCGAGGTTTTACCGCGATGCGAATCAACAAACCAGAATCCAAGTCATTAGTTACTCAAAATGACATTATATGTAACATTTAAAACAAACCAGAGTTTAAAACTTTAAAACATTTGCAGAAGCGTTTAATAAACATTTCAAACTCAAAGTATTAAAATGTAAAATACGCAAAACACGCGCCCAAACCAATGTATGTAAATAAGCAATAAACCAAATATAAATCAATGCTTGTTCAAAGCATCCTTGACACGTGAGTGCTCCTAAGGGCAGCTGCTAGTAACGACCTGATAAAAGCATACTAAAAGTGTCAACACGACGGTTGGTGAGTTCAAGAGTTTGTAAGTCATCATAAACAATAGCGTTTGTAAAATATAAACAAGTGCTTTAAAAAAGATAGCTAGTCTAATTTCATTAATAATAAACAATAGTTATTTCGTGATTAAAGCTTACTATGTTTGTCTGTTTGCCTTCCTCCACGACATACCAAGTCGTGACGCTGTTAGTCGTTTAAGAGAATATTGCATCCGCTTGACCTCCAGTCGTATGGGTGGGGCTTGTCAAACCCAGTAGTACTACCCAAGATTTTCCGCTAGATTCCTTAATTAACAATCCAAAATTGTAAGGGCTTTCAATGGTATATCACACTATGTCATACTAAACACATGTTATAATTGTAAAGCATTTTAAAGTAAAGTATACTTTCTCCCCCAAAAAGAGAGTAAACAAAAGAGGGGCATTGAACTCATCTAGTGCGTAAACGGACAATAATAGAGAGCTAACGGTGAGTGGAAAGACAACCCATCAAATGTTACTTAGAACACGCAAGTACATAAGTACGCATAAACCAAAAAGTTTAACAACTCTAAGTGCTTAATAAACACGTTGACCCAAGGGTTTTGGAAAACAAAGACTCATTTGACCTAGTTGACCCGTTTGACCTATTGGTGACCTGTTAATTGAAATCTTGTTTGATCAAATATAGCAACTCATACGTATGATTATCATTCAAGTTATTCACGTATGTCACATCATCAATCTTAAGTTCTATCAAGATCATCATACCAACATAGATTATCATACAACACATGCGAACCTCAAACAATTAACACGCTACACACAAATATAATTACATCACAACTAATAAATCATACATTGAGTTTAATCATGCACTATATGGATGTGAAGCCACTCACGACTTCACACCCTAAACCCTGCCAATCCTACTAAGTAGGGGCCTCAGATTCGCATGTGTGTTTGATGGACAACAACAACAATGACAACAACAACGACAACAACAACGACATCAACAACAACAACAACAACAACAGCACAGCAACAGCAACATCAACAGCAACAGCAACAGCAACAGCAACAGCAACAGCAACAGCAACAGCAACAGCAACCAACAGCAACAGCAACAACAACAAGAACAACAACAAGAACAACAACAACAACAGCAACAACAATAACAACAACAGCAACAACAACAACAACAACAACAACAACAATAACAACAACAACAACAACGACAACAACACCGACAACAACACCGACAACAAAACCGATAACAACAACATGACAACAACAACGACAGCAACAACGACAGCAACAGCGACAGCCACGGCGACAGCAACGGCGACAGCAACGGCGATAGCAACGGCAACCGCAACGACAACCGCAACGACAACAGCAACGACAACCGCAACAACAGCAACGACAACAACAACGACAACAACAACGACAACAACAACCACAAAAACAATGACAAAAACAACGACAACAACAACGACAACAACAACGACAACAACAACGAGAACAACAATGAGAACAACAACGATTAGAAAGACACACATTCAAAATAGTTAAATAAACCAAACTTTCCTTATATATATATATATATATATATATATATATATATATATATATATATATATATATATATATATATATATATATGGATTACATCATACATACAAAATTTGTCTCACATGAGACTGTTACATTAGTTCTTATCACCCATTATCGAAAGATTTAACATTTCCCAGCTAATAATGGACGTGAAAGTCCATAAAAGGCTGAAATCCATCAAATCTACCGTCAACCAAACGCACAGTTGCCCTATGTACTCATGCCATTCATTGAACAAGTTGAATGTGTAAACGAAATTATAAAACATGCTGATTTATTGAAAAAACATACTCAAAACAGTCAACATAAAGTTGGTGAGAACATAGGTTTAATAACTTAACAAAATTTTCTTACTGATGCAACATAAACAAAACTACAATCAAACCTACTTACATGCCAAATGATTCATAACTGTCACACATATAAATCACAAAATCAAATAATATAACATCACACCACTTATTTGACAGTCTTAACTGGGTCCAGTCGGTGCAGGAAACATGTTCCTAAGTAGCGCTACCTATAAAAAAAGGCTATGTTACTCACCTTAGTTTTAGCAAACTGATCAGATATTTTCTATAAAATAATTATTTGTTAGAACAATTTCTTATTCTAAAAATCAGAAATATTCTTAATTTAGACTTAAATTTTGAAAACAGTAGTTAAACTCCTCCAAATTTATAAAATTTTACAAGCAATAGTATCTATATACCGAGATTATTATATAAAATTTTCAGTTCATATATCCTTACCGGTAGCTTTTTGAAATTTTTACAATATTTAGAATTAATAGCAGAAATAGCTATTTTTCTCTAAAAATTCTAAAAATCATAAAGAATGTTCTACACAATATCTAACATTTTATGTAATATTTTCATGATTTATCTACTGTTTTACTATTATTTTTTATTTTTCTTCTTATTAATTGTTCAAAATATAAAACTTAATCATACTAATGAACTAATTCACGAATATTATTTGGTAATTTTAGTATATTATTGAGATCATTATATAAGTTTTCTAGATTTTTATTAAGTGCCGATCTCCTATTTAATATTTTTCTTTTATTTTCATATTTTAATTATATAAATCAATATATCTCATATAGGTACTTCATATTTTACAGTTAATTATATATATATATATATATGTATATATATATATATATGTATATATATATATATGTATATATATGTATATATATGTGTATATATATATGTGTATATATATATGTAATTTCTAAAAATTTTATTCTCACAATCACAATCAATTAAGTATTCAACCTAGTATAGCCTAGTTAATCATGTAATAACAATTAGTTTAACATCTTTAAACCCTTTATTAAATCTTTTGTTTTTATTAATACCTTTGAAACTTTCTGTTTTGTAAACTTAGTTACTGATTTTAGTTGGAAATCAAAGTTTTTATAAAATTTATAATTAGTTTTTGATGATATATAACATAAGGGTTCAACTATATATATGTTGCATGCTTACATAGTTTTTACAAGCTTTTTAGTTTTAAAGTTTCATAAATCTAACCTTGATTGTAAATAAAAGAAAGGTGAAAAGGACGGTTGATGAAGATTTCAATCTCCTTGAGTTCCAAACTTGAAGGAAGGTGTTCTTGAACTTGGAGAATTCCTCAAAGGATTTTGAAGATGACTTGATGATGATTTTAGTGGTATAACAATCAAGAGAAATAAAGAGTGTTGGAGGTGAGAAGGTTGTTTTTCTTTGTGATGGTTGTCGAGATAAATAGAGAAGGGTGGGTTGTAGTTGTGGTGCACGAAGGTGATGGTGGTGTTAATAGGTTCGGCCGAAGGATAACGAGTGTTTTAGTAGCTTGTAATGATTACTTAGCCTTGGTGAGGTGTTATGTAGGCTTAATGTGTGTCAAGTTAGGGGTGTGTGTGTCAAACTACCAAGAGGGTTGAGTGGCAATGGGGATAGGTGTCATTTCTCCATGCTAATGTGTTTATATGTTTGCCAAATTTTAATTAGTTAGTGATTAGTTTCAGATAAGTATTCCAGTAATCCATTGATTTTGATTAGTTTGCGTAAACATCTTAATAATCAAGTGACTAATATTAGCCTAAGTTTTTAAGTTTATTGTTATACATCCGCTGTGGACTTGTTCTGGGAACACTTAGTGGGATTACTTCATCCGCTATGGATCTTTGGCAGTCCGCTACAGACCTTTGGCTGTCCGCTGTGGGTACACAGTGAGATTACACATCCGCTGTGGACCTTTATTCATCCGTAGTGGACCTTTATTCATCCGCAGTGAACCTTTGTACATCCGCAGTGAACCTTTACACGTCCACTATGGACCCTTACACGTCCGCTGTGGACCCTTACACGTCCGCTGTGGACCCTTACATGTCCGTTGTGGACCTTTTACACGTCCGCATGTCCGTTGTGGACCTTTTACACGTCCGCTGTGGACTCTTACATGTCCACTGTGAACTTTTACACTTCCGCTGTGGACGTTTACACGTCCGCTGTGGATATATGTCTTATACGTCCGCTGTGGACTCTTATACGTCTGTTGTGGACTTTTACACGTCCGCTGTGGACTCTTATACGTTGGCTGTGGATTGTTATACGTCCGCTGTGGACTCTTGTTAAAATTATTTTAAGTTTTGATCTTTTTCATCACTTAATAGTAGTATGCTTGTGTATTAAATATCTTACGGTGCACTTACATGATTTGGTAACTTATATACCTATCCTTAACAAATTCATATCCCTAAATATAAACATATATACTCACGTATATAATTATTCATGCATGCACATTAAAGAAGCATATACACATACTTATACATGCTAAAACATATAGATAACAATTCTTATCAAATAAAGTCATCTTAGCAATTCTTAATCTAATATGTAAATAACTATGATACTAATTTATAATAATTCCTAAAATTTTAATTTGTCTAACCTTAGTTTTAGGTTCATCACATTCTCCCCCTGTGAAAAGAATTTCGCTCCAAAATTCATCTGTTGTTACTATCTGGTGATATAGAAAGTTTGTCTTTATAATTGTCCTTTTTATTCAGTTTAACCTCAAATAAATATGGATATTTTCTTTTGATTTCATCTTCTCCTTCCCATGTGAATTCGGGTCCTCGTTTTGAATTCCATTTTATCTTCACTATTGGGATCTTACTTCTATTTAATCTTTTCACTTTCCTATCCATAATTGCCACTGGTTCTTCCACAAAATGAAGTTTCTCATCTATTTTGACTTCTTTATTAGTATCCTTAATGTCTCATCAATCAGACATTTTTTCAAGTTGGATACATGGAAGGTGTTATGTACTCCACTTAATTCCTGAGGCAGGTCTAACTTGTATGCTACAGGGCCAATTTTATCTATTATTTCTAAAGGACCAACATACCTAGGGTTTAACTTATTCCTTCTTCTGAATCAAATAATTCCTTTTGATGGTGATACTTTTAGATATACTTTGTCCCCAATCTAAAATTCTAACGGCTTTCTTCTTTTATCACCATAACTCTTCTGCCTATCACGTGCTGCTTTTAATCTGTCTTTGATTTCAAAGATTTTATCAGATGTTTCCGGTATGAGTTCTGATCCTGTAAGTTGTCTATCCCCTACTTCATTCCAACATAGAGGTGATCTACACTTCCTTTCGTATAAAGCTTCAAATGGAGTTGCCCTTATACTGGCATGGTAACTATTGTTATATGAAAATTCTATCAAAGGTAAGTATACATCCTAATTACCACCAAATTCTAATGCACAAGCTCGCAACATATCTTCCAATGTCTGGATTGTTTTCTCACTCTATCCATCTGTTTGTGAATGATATGTTGTACTCATGTTTATTTGTGTTCCTAATGCTTTTTGTAAAGTCTGCCAAAATCTTGAAGTAAATCTGTTGTCTCTATCATATATTATTGAAATTGGTATTCTGTGTCTAGACACAATTTCTTTTTTATAGATCCTTGCTAATTTCTCTATTTTATAATCTTCTCTGATTGGCAAGAAGTGAGCTGACTTAGGCAATCTGTCGACTATAACCCATATTATGTCATAACCACTTGAAGTTCTGGATAACTTGGTTATAAAATCCATGGTAATCTGGTCCTATTTCAACTCAGGGATTTCTGGTTGTTGTAAACATCCTGAGGGTTTCTGATATTCAGCTTTTACTCTTGAACAGGTATTACATTTTCCTACAAATTCTGCGACAGATTTCTTCATACCTGGCCACCAGTACTGATTTTTTAAATTTTTGTACATTTTATTGTTTCGAAGATGTACTGAATATCTTGATTTTTGTGCTTCCTTTAGAATAGTTTCTCTAAGCATGTCATTATCAGGAATCCAAATTCTTCCTCTAAATCTCAGAATTCCATTTGACGTAGATTCTAGTTGTTCGTTCTGCCCCATCACACTTTTCAATTCATCTTTTTGTTGGGCTTCTTGAATTTGACTTATCAAATCTGAGTGTAATTCCATTCTCATAGCGCGGACTCGTAATCGCTTAATTCTTTCCTTCCTACTTAAAGCATCTGCCGTTACATTTGCCTTGCCTGGCTGGTACCTGATTTCACAATCATAATCACTCAGTAACTCCACCCATATTCTCTGCCTTATATTCAACGTCTTTTGATCGAATATGTGTTGCAAGCTTTTATGATTCGTCTTGGTTTCATATAGATAATGTCTTCAAATCTTTAGTGCAAATACTACTGCTCCTAATTCCAAATCATGAATAGTATAATTCCTTTCACTCCCTCTGAGTTGTCTAGGCGCATATGCAATTACTTTATCTCATTGCATTAGATCACATCCGTAACCTTGATGTGATGCATCACAATATACTACAAAATCATCAATACTATCTGGAAGGGCTAAAATAGGAGCACTACATAATTTGTGTTTCAGGATTTAAAATGCAGTATTCTGTTTTTCTCCCCAAACATATGGCTTATCTTTTCTGAGTTAATTCTGTCAAGGGTTGGGCTATTCGTGAAAAATTTTCTATAAACCTTCTATAATAACCAGCCAAACCTAAGAATTGACGTACTTTAGTTGGTGTTTTTGAAGCTTCCCATTTCTTAATTGCTTCAATCTTTGCTGGGTCGACTTGAATTCCTTCTTGGTTAACCACATGTCCTAAGAATTGTACTTCTCTCTTCCAAAATTCACACTTTGAGAATTTGGCGTACAACTTTTCTTTCGAAAGTAATTCCAAGGTTAGCCTTAGGTGCTCCTCATGTTCTTTCTTACTTTTGGAGTAGATTAAAATGTCATCTGTAAAAACTATGACAAATTTATCCAAGTAAGGTTTGCACACCCTGTTCATTAGATCCATAAATGCTGCTGGAGCATTAGTTAACCCAAATGGCATCACTAAGAACTCATAATGACCATATCGTGTTCTAAATACAGTTTTAGGTATATCCTCATCTTGTACTCTTAACTAATGATATCCTGACCTTAAATCAATTTTTAAAAAGCAACTAGATCCTTGCAATTCATCGAATAGGTCATCTATTCTAGGGAGAGGATATCTATTCTTAATGGTTACTTTATTGAGCTCTCTATAATCAATGCACATCCTAAAGGTTCCGTCTTTCTTCTTCATGAACAAGACTGGAGCTCCCCATGGTGAAACGCTAGGGCGTATGAACCCTTTATCCAACAGCTCCTGTAATTGATTCATTAATTCCTTTATTTTTGACAGCGCCAAATGATATGGAGACTTGGCAATAGGTGCAGTCCCTGGTACTAATTCAATTTTAAATTCTACTTGATGAGGGGGCGGTATTCCTGGTAATTTGTCAGGAAATACTTTTGGGTAGTCTCTAACAATAGGAACATCTTCCAAGTTCTTCTTAACTAGTTTCGTATCAACTACATTGGCCAGAAATACTAAACATTTCCTTTTCAAATATTTCTGATCCTTCATGCAAGAGACTATCTTTATAGTACCTCTAGGTTTCTCATCGTATATGAAAAGAACTTTATTATCGTAAATCAAAGGAATTGTAATCATTTTCTTTCCACAAATAATTTCTGCCTGATTCTTACTTAACCAATCCATACCCACAACAATATCCAAGCCTCCTAATTTAATAGGGATCAGATCGATTTTCAAACAATGATCATCTAAATTCAAAGTACAATTAGGAATAACTTCAATAGCCTCTATCATTTTTCCATCAGCTAGTTCTATCATATACTTATTTTTTAGTTTTTTTTATGCTAGTCTAAGTAAGGGTTTAAATGTATTTGAAACAAAACTTCGGGTTGCTCTCGTATCGAATAATACAGATGCGTATTGATCGTTAATAAGGAACGTACCTGTCACAACTTCTGGTTGCTGACGTGCTTCTTCAGCTTGAAGTACAAATGCTCTACCATGCGCATTGTCTGGATTCCTATTCCTTAGAGTTTTCCTTTTTAGCTCCGAGCATTCATTGCGAAGGTGATTCTCTTTTCCATACTGGTAACACACTGGCTTAGGATTTGCGGGTCCCTAACATTCTCTTGATGTATGTCCCTTCTTCTTGCAATTATAATAGATTACCAGCATACATTCCCATCATGGTACCTTTTGCACGTATTGCACCATGGTTGACCTTCTGTTTATGGCCTTCTTTCCTGTGCAATTCCTATAAAGTTTCTTTCTGGATTCTGTTTATCTTCTTATTCTAGTTTCCTCCAAATGTCCTTCCTATGTTGTTGTTGTTCCATTTTCTTTTCTCTCCTACTTTCGGATCAGCTAATGATCCATTGCTTATCATCTCATCAGTCAAACTTCCCGCTAAATCCACTGCATCATGAAAAGTCTTGGGAATCGTAGATTTGACCAATCCTTTTATTTGTGGTACTAAACCCCCGATATATCTTCCTATCCTTTTTGTTTTCGGCATCACCTAATATGGCACCAATCTAGATAGCTCATGTATCTATCTGTATATTCCTGATATGCAGCACCCTTCATTTCTAGTGCCAAAAATTCCGCTTCTATCCTTTCTATTTCATTATAGGGATATTATTTTTCAATCACTAGGTTCCTAAATTCTTCCCAGCTTAATCCATTCATAGAATTTCTTCCTTTGGTTTGGATTTCCATCTTCCACCAAGACTGTGCTTCTCCTTTAAGAGAATGTGGAAGTGAACCTAGTCTTACAATTATCAGCACAATCAGTGATATCTAATACTAACTCTATTTCCTCTAACCAACATAATGCTTGCACTGCTCCACCTTTTCCATCAAAGTCTCGGGGTTTACAGGACATAAAAGTCTTATAAGAGCACCCTTTTCTAACTCCGTCTATAACTTCTTCCTCATGGTGTTCTAATCCGTTGGCATTTCTTGGTCCATTTTCTCTAGGTGGTATACATCCAAAGTTAAGGGTCTGTTGGAGTTGAGTTACTAACGTAGGTATTGCGGCTTCTAATTGTTGAGTTACTATTTGAGAAATTCTTTCGTTCTCATTTGCAGTGAGATTTACTGGTGGAGTTTCTTCTCCCGACCTAGTTCTTGGTCATCCAGCACGTGTAGTTCTTTGTACAGGTTGAGTATTTTTCCTTGGCGGCATATTTCACTACATACCAATTATACTAATATCACAAAATTTTACTCAAACTATATCATAATATTTAATAGTCATAACAAAATATTTCATTATATTCTTATTCTACATATTTAAGGTAGTCACATAATAGATAGGGTTTCCTATGTTTCTAATTTTTCTCAAACCCAATTCCATATTTTAGTGAAGATACTTTTGCTTCCTTCCTTCACTTCCTTGACATCTGCTTGGATCATCCGAATTTCTCATTGTATCTTCTTAACTTTTTTAAGAATCTGGTTGGTAGTTTCCATCTGACATTCTTCCAACCTTTGCCTCTTAATTCCTCTTTTTTCAGTTTCAGAACTATCAGGTTGAATTATGGGTGTTATGTCAGATGTCATGAGAAAGGTTTCTGGGTTGTTATTTTCTGGCTCTTTAACCTTCTTAGTTGAAAACTTCTTACCACGCCATACACTCTTTCTTGGGGTCATAATTGTATAACCTCCCATTGTTATTGGTGCCCGTCAGACGAAAAACTTCTGCTTCATATTGGTCTTAATCTCAGGATGGGATATTTCTATGTATTCCTGAGGCTCTATTTCTGGTGTTGTTTCTTTATAGTTGCTAGGGTCCGAATGTTCTGAAGAATCGGTTTCAATATGGTAGCTATTAGAATTATAAGTACTCATAGCTGCAAAAATTTTTGCCAAATTTAATTTACACCTTTACTAGCCAAGACAATTAATCAACTAGGCACTAAATATTATTCATGTATAGCTCACATGTTTGTTCATAAAACAATACACTATTGTCTAAACATAGATATGTTCTCTAAAAATTTATCAGTAAATCTTTATTTATTTAGTCATACTAAAAGTTATTATCACATAAGCTTATCTATAACCAATGGCTCTGATACCAAACTGTCACATCTCGACGGAAGCGTGAGATGCTTGGGTGTGACTTTTGGCTCACAACACATTGATTACAAAGACATACATTCAAAACAGTTAAATAAACCAAACTTTCCTTAGATATATATATATATATATATATATATATATATATATATATATATATATATATATATATATATATATATATATATATATATTTGGATTACATCATACTTACAAAATTTGTCTCAAATGAGACTATTACATTAGTTCTTATCACCCATCATCGAAAGATTTAAGATTTCACAGCTAATAATGGACGTGAACGTCCACAAAGAGGCTGAAATCCATCAAATCTACCATCAACCAAACGCACAGCTGCCCCATGTACTCGTGCCATTCATTGAACCAGTTGAACATGCAAACGAAATTATAAAACATTCTGATTTCCTGAAAAAGCATACTCAAAACAGTCAACATAAAGTTGGTGAGAACATAGGTTTAATAATTTAACAAAATTTTCTTACTAATGCAGCATAAACAAGACCACAACCAAACCTACTTACATGCCAAGTGATTCATAATTGTCACATATATAAATCACAGAATCAAATAATATAACATCACGACACTTATTCGACAGTCTTAAGGGGTCCAGTCGGTCCAGGAAACATGTTCCTAAATAGCGTTACCTATATTATCTGACGGTTCCTTATGCGAATTAATGGTTGTGACTTATGACAATCAATGACAGTAACTTATCAAAATCCTTATTCACGTTAGCATCAACAGTAAAATACATAGTATGTTTTTTTCTCCAAACTTATAAATAAAAAGGGACTATATTACTCACCTTAGTTTCAGCAAACTGATTAGATATTTTCTATAAAACAATTATTTGTTAAAACAATTTCTTATTCTAAAAATCAAAAATATTCTTAATTTAGACTTAAATTTTGAAAATAGTAGTTAAAACTCTCCAAAATATATAAAATTTTACAAACAATAGTATCTACAAACCAAGATTATCATATAAAATTTTCAGTTTATATATCCTTACCGGTAGTTTTCTGAGATTTTTACAATATTTCGAATTAATAGAAGAAATAGCTATTTATCTCTAAAAATTCTTAAAATCACACAGAATGTTCTACAAAATATCTAACATTTTATGTAAAATTTTCATGATTTATCTATTGTTTTACTGTTATTTTCTATTTTTCTTCTTATTAATTGTTCTAAAATATAAAACTTAATCATATAAATGAATTAATTCACGAATTTTACTCTGTAACTTCGGTATATTATTGAGATCATTTTATAACTTTTTCAAACTTTTATTAAGACCTGATCTCCTATTTGATATTTTTCATATTTCAATTATATAAATCAATATATCTCATATATGTACTTCATATTTTCCAGTTAATTATTATATATATATATATATATATATATATATATATATATATATATATTAAAATTTTTATTCCCACAATCACAATCAATTAAGTATTCAACCTAGTATAGCCTAGTTAATCATGTAATAACAATTAGTTTAACATCTTTAAACTATTTATTTAAATCTTTTGTTTTTATTAATACCTTTGAAACTTTCTATTTTGTAAACTTAGTTACTGATTTTAGTTGGAAATCAAAGTTTTTATATATATAAGACAAACCCAAAATATAAAAATGCATATTTGGCAAAGCATGAGCCAACCCAAAATATATAAAGACACATAAATAAAACCAACAAATATGTCTTTAAAATGGAGTCTTAGAATGCATGCTGGACCCGTGTGGTGCTCCTAATGGCAAGCAGAGTTAACGACCTGAGAATAGCATACTAAAATGTCAACACAATGGTTGGTGAGTTCAAGAGTTTGCATTTATCATAAACAATAACATTTGCATAACATAAGAAGTGCATTGAAATAGTTAGCTAGTCTATATTCACAAGTAATAACCATAGTGATTTCGCGATCGAAGCTGACTGTGTTGCGTTTGTTGCCTCCCGTCACGACTTACCAGGTCGTGACGATATTTGTGTCTAGGACAATATTGCACCCGTTTGACCTCGAGTCTCACAGGTGAGGCTCGTCATACCCAGTAGTACTACCCAAGATTTCCCGCTAGTTACCATTATTAACGATCCGAAAGTGTGAGGACTTTCACAGTATTAAGCACTATGTTAAAACATACACAACTTATAATAATAAAATAGTGTTTGAGTACAAGTATGCTACCTCCCCCAAGAAGAAGGTTTATAAAAATAGAGGGGCATGAACTCACCTGGTGTGTAAAGATAACGACTAAAGAGAACTGGTGATAGGTGCAAAGACAACCCTTCAAAGGTTACCTAGAACACAAAAGTACATAAGTGCGTGTACACAGAATCATATTGAAACCCTAAGTGCTTTACAAACCAAAGAACTCAAAGTTTTAGAAGACAAGACACATTTGACCCAGTTGACCCGTTTGACCCGTTGGTGACATTATAGGTGAAATTCCATCCAAACAAGGATAACAGTCTATCACACATGATTAACATACAAACTGATTACATATAACACTTCATTAACCACATGTACTAATTAGATCATCATACAGCCAGATATCATACAAGTCATGCGAATCTCAAACTATTATCATGCTCATAACATCTATAACACAAATAATACACCCTACAAGGATCAAATCACGCATCACATGCCATGTGAAGCCACTCACGACTTCACACCCTAAACCCTACCAATCTTACTAATTAGGGGCCTCAGATTCGCACGTGTTTATGATGATCATTGACATACCAATTTCCATAGCTCATATCATCCAAAATGTTCATTCTTAATTAACCATCAATCAACAAAAGTCCTAGCTTACCTATATGACTCATACCATGATTTTTCCACAAACAGGCAAAAACAGGTAACAAACCAAATCAACATTCATAAAACCTAAACAACACATTTAATCACCTTAGAAACCATCCATGAACACACTAGCATGGTCCTAATGTCCCAAACATGCTCAAATCATCCAATTCAAGGATTTGCACAAATAAAGTTTCCCTTTTGGGAAAGTACATTCCAATTTCATCAAATACCCAAGACATTCATGAATTCATCATTTACATACCAAATTAAGTCCATAACAATATCTAGACATGATCAACAACATCTAATTGGCATGTTTCATCAACATTCAACATCAAAAGTTACTATTTTTAGCAAGGTAAGAACTACAACGTGCATTCTCGATTTCCTAATGTTCATATCAACAATCTAGCATCTAATTATCATTATAAACACATCCATAACACCAATTCATGATCAAATCATTGTTTCATGCAAAATAAAGTTACTATTCTTAGTAACCTATGAACAATCCATCAAAATCCAAACTTTCTTGCATAATCGACGTTAACTAACATGTATTCGACTTAACTAACACAATAACATCAACAATCAACCAACATTCAGCCTCCAATTCATCCAAATCGTACAAAACTCTCAGCTAGAACAAAATACATGAAAGAAACAGGAAATTAACCTTAAAATCGAGGAAAGGAACAAGCTTTGATGTTGTTAACTTGTTGTATGCCTTGAAATCGATCCAAATCCGTGAGTTGATGCTTGATCTTGGTTGAATTTCGCAAGTGTGTGTGTGTGTTTGAAGGTGAGTCGCGGCCGAGAATGGTGTGGGGGGCTAGGGTTGGGTTTTTTTTTATTTAATTAATCATAATTACCCTTTTAACCCTTATAATTTGTATTTTTATAAATTTAAGCTTTTAACATCCTTTTAAGATGTTTTTAACCAAAATAATAAACATATGAACTAATAATAATAATTATATGCTTTATCTTTACTAGTCACACAATACACGAATTAAATACACACGTTGCCATGTTACGCGATAAAATTTACAATAAACATTTAAATCACATAATCACAACTAATAATCAACATAGTAATTATTTGTTTCACATTATTAATTATTATTAAGTCACCAACGTTCAACGACAACTAGTGTGTGCTCCCGACACGTGTATGCAAGACTTAACAGAACTAACGGAGTTTGGTAACGGAAAATTACCGGATGTCACATTATCCTCATGTTGAAAGAATTTTCGTCCCGAAAATTGCGTTACATGGTGAGTGTTCCATCACTGGTCTACTGCATTGACACAAGGAAATCGAAATCGAGTGAGTTTTGGATGGGTTGTCACATCATCCCTATGTTGAAAGAAATTTCGTCCCGAAATTTAAATCAATACCTTCGCCGGCTGGCATCGTCTTTTCGAATAGCTGAGGATACTTAAGCTTCATTTGGTCCTCACGTTCCCACGTGAATTCTGTTCCACGTCTCGAGTTCCATCGAACTTTGACAATGGGTATCTTGATTTGCTTAAGTGTCTTCACCTTACGATCCATCACTTCGACCGGTTCCTCAATGAAGCGTAATTGTTCGTCTACTTGAACTTCTTCCAGCAGTACGACCATAGTTTCATCCGTTAGGCACTTCTTCGATTTAAAACATGGAATACATTTTGGATTCCACTTAGCGAGTCAGGTAGGGCTAATCGATAAGCTACTGGACCTATTCTTTCCAAGATCTCAAATGGTCCAAAATATCTCGGATTTAGCTTTCCTCGCTTACCAAACCGAATCACGCCTTTCCATGGTGAGACTTTCAATAAGACTTTGTCACCAACTTGAAATTCTAGAAGTTTTCGTCGCTTGTCTGCATAACTTTTCTGTCTGTCGCGCGCTGCAGCCTTACGGTTCCTTATTTGCATAATCTTTTCAATGGTCTCGTGTACTAACTCAGGACCCGTTAGCTGACTGTCACCAATTTCAGCCCAACAAACTGGTGATCTACATTTTCGCCCATACAAAGCTTCAAAAGGTGCTACCTTTATGCTAGTGTGATAGCTTTTGTTGTAAGAAAATTCCACCAATGGTAGGTGAACTTCCCAGTTATTCCTAAAGTCAATCACACAAGCACGTAACATGTCCTCCAAAGTCTGTATAGTACGCTCGCTTTGACCATCAGTCTGTGGATGATAAGCAGTACTCATATCCAATCGCGTACCTAAAGCTTTCTGCAACGACTGCCAGAAGTGTGATGTGAAACGAGAATCGCGATCAGAAATAATTGAGATCGGTACTCCATGCCTCGAAACGATCTCCTTCAAATAGAGTCAGGTTAATTTCTCCATCTTATATGTTTCCTTTATCGCTAGGAAATGAGCAGACTTTGTTAATCTATCCATGATAACCCATATTGTATCACAACCAGTAGAAGTACGAGGTAACTTAGTAATAAAATCCATTGATATCTGATCCCACTTCCACATAGGGATCTCGGGTTGTTGTAGTAGACTAGATGGTTTCTGATACTCCATTTTAACCTTCGAGCAGGTCAAACACTTGCTCACATAAGTAGCTACATACGCCTTCATGTTAGGCCACCAATAGTGCTCCTTCAAATCATGATACATCTTGTCAGATCCAGGATGTATAGAGTACTTAGACTTGTGTGCCTCACTCATGACCAAGTCTCTCAGATTTCCATGTAGAGGTACCCAAAGTCTATCAATGAAGTAATGAATTCCATCTATTTTACGTCCAATTGTTTTTCCATTCCCCTTAAGGATTCAGACCTAATGTTTTCTGCTTTAAAGGATTCTGTTTGAGCCTCTCGGATTTGTTCCGGTAACTGTGTGCTAATGGTAAGCTGCAAAGCTCGTACACGTCAAGGCTTAGCAGTTTCTTTCCTACTCAGCGCGTCAGCAACTACATTTGCTTTCCCCAGGTGGTACTTAATAGCATAGTCGTAGTCATTCAGTAATTCTACCCAGCGCCTTTGCCTCATGTTCAATTCCTTTTGCTCAAAGATGTGCTGAAGACTCTTGTGATTTGTGTAAACAGTGCATTTGGTACCGTACAAGTAATGTCTCCAGATCTTTAAGGCAAAAACTACCGCACCCAGTTCCAAGTCATGGGTGGTATAGTTCTTCTCATGAATCTTCAACTGTCTAGAGGCGTAAGCTATCACCTTATCCCACTGCATCAAGACGCATCCAAGTCCTTGAATAGACGCATCGCAGTAGACTACAAAGTCATCACTACCATCCGGTAATGCTAATATTCGTGCGCTACACAGTTTCTGTTTCAACAACTGGAAAGCAGATTCCTGACTCTCACCCCATTTGTATGTTGTTCCCTTATGAGTCAAGGCTGTAAGAGGTTGTGCAATCTTAGAGAATCCTTCGATGAACCGTCGATAATATCCCGCTAATCTAAGGAATTGTCGTATCTCGCTTGGTGTCTTAGGAACACACCAATTCTTTATCGCTTCAATCTTAGCAGGATCAACATGTATTCCCTTCTCGTTGACAATATGACCCAAGAATTGTACCTCACGTATCCAGAAATCACACTTAGAAAACTTTGCATACAGTTGTTCCTTTCTAAGTAATTCCAAGATTAAACGTAAGTGCTCTCCATGTTCTTCCTCAGTCCTTGAGTATATCAATATGTCATCAATAAAGACGATAACAAACTGATCAAGATAGGGTTTGCACACGCGGTTCATAAGATCCATGAATACTGCTGGTGCATTCGTCAACCTAAATGGCATGACCAAAAATTTATAGTGACCATATCGTGTACGGAAAGCAGTCTTCGAGATGTTCTCTTCTCGAACTCTCAGCTGATGATACCCAGACCTCAGATCAATCTTAGAGTAATAGCTTGATCCTTGCAGTTGATCAAACAAATCATCGATACGAGGTAAGGGATATCTATTCTTGATAGTAACCTTATTCAGTTCCCTATAGTCAATGCACATTCGAAACGTACCATCCTTCTTCTTCACAAATAGAACTGGCGCTCCCCAGGGCGACGAACTCGGTCGGATAAACCCTTTATCCAACAACTCTTGTAGTTGGGCGGATAATTCCTGCAGTTCGTTCGGAGCTAACCGATACGGTGCTCTCGCAATTGAAGCGGCTCCTGGAGTCAACTTAATTTGGAATTCAACTTGACGATGAGGCGGTAATCCAGGCAGGTCTTCCGGAAACACCTCAGGAAACTCGTGAACTACGGGAATATCCTCTATCTTCTTTTCCTCGGTCTGTTTATCTGTGACGAGTGCCAATATGGCCAGTCGACCCTTTCGTAACAACTTTTGTGCCTTCATAAATGAGATGATGCCTATCACCGCACCACTCCTATCACCTCTGACAGTAAGGACTTCTTCACCAATGGGAATCCATATGATCTTCTCGTGGCATATGACTTCCGCTTGTTTATCGGAAAGCCAATCCATGCCTACTACCACATCAAAGCTTCCTAACGTAACAGGCATGAGATCTATGGTGAATGTATGACCAGCAAGCTCTATCTTGCAGTCTCTAAGAATATGGGTTACGTGAATCTGTGTACCGTCAGCTAACTCTACGGTGTATTTAGATTCTAAGGCTGAGGGCATATCACTTAAAAGACTACAAAACTTAGTGGACACAAAACTTCTATCGACTCCGGTATCGAATAATACGGTAGCAAAACGACCATTAACCGAAAATTTACCAGTTACTGTTGTAGGATCGTTTAGAGCCTCACCTGAGCCAATGACGAAGGCTCTTCCTTTGGCTCCATTATTGTTTCCACCATTGTTGTTGCCATTACCATTGTTGTTGTTATTGTTGTTGTTGTTCCCATTGTTGTTGTTGCCATTACCATTCCTCTTAAGTTAGGAACAGTTGCGTTTGTAATGGCCTTCTTTTCCACACTCAAAACAACCTTTCGGAGTTTCTTGTGATTGTTGAGGCTTCCTCATCAGTTCACCCGGCAGTCGTTGGCCGCATGCCCAACTTTACCACAGCGTTGGCATCAGAAGTTATCACACCTGCCAGTGTGATGGTAGTTGAATCGATTGCACTTGGGACTTTTCCCACATAGCCTCCTTGTCCCTGCGATGTCGAGGATGACTGATTCGAATTTCGGTTGTTATCAAACCTCCTTTGTTGCTAGGGAGGTTGCTGCTGCTGTTGTACCTGTTGCTGCTGTTGTTGTGGCTGGTTGCTGGATGACGATCCCTTGTTGCTTGAACCATCCCACTTGCGTTTATGGTCAGGCACGCTTGCCACCACCCCCCGCTTAGGTAATCGACCTTGCTCGATTGCTTGATCAGTCAGCCTGTGGGCTGTTCGGATAGCTTGCTGTATGGTAGTGGGATTGGAAGCAGTTACCATACTCTGAATTTTGGGCACCAGTCCATGTATGTAGTGCTCGACTCTCTTATGCATTTCATTGACCATTCCAGGGTATAGTGTGGCCAACTCATGAGTACGGGTCGTGTAGGCTTCAATTTTTGAGCCTTGCATTTTTAGTTGCCAGAACTCAATCTCTAGTTTCTGCACTTCATTTTGGGGGCAGTATTCTTCGGTCATAATCCCCTTAAACTCATCCCAAGGTAGTTCATTGGCCATGGCTTGACCCAACATTTGCACCTGGGCATTCCACCAGGAAAGTGCTGCGCCTTCCAATGTCCCGGTGGCATACTTCACCTGATCAGCAGGCGGGCAGTTGCATTTTGCGAAGACAGACTCTGTCTTCTCAAACCACCTTACAAGCCCTACAGCCCCTTCCGTCCCGCTGTAGGTATGGGGTTTACAGTCCATGAAGGACTTGTAGGTACATGGTGGTGGTCTTGTTTTGACAATCCCAAACATTAGTCAGATATCCTAGACAATTAACTAGGATAATTAGTTTAACCTACTGTTAACATTTACCTGTTGGTTGTCCTGGTTGGGCAGCAGCCACTGCCGCCTGAACATGTTTGTTAATTAATGCCGCCAATTCCACAGGCGTCATGTTTATGGCTCCAGCACCACGGCCTCCGGTGCCACGTCCACGACCACGCCCACATCCTCTTCCACGTGCGTCCATATTTCACTTTATAATTCACAATTACAATAATGAGTAACATCCAACATATTAATCTTATCAAGGTACAGTAAACAATAAGAAATAATGCATTCACCACAACCACAACATTTATAACATAAATAATAACCAAAGATAAATAGATTGCAATTGAGTCACAAAATATTCCATCAATGTCAAAATTTAAGTTTGTCAGTTGGGTGGGAAACAACCCTTCCCACCTAGGTTTCAAAGAAAAGAAACACTACATAGTCTAAGTCATTTAAAAGTAGAATCAGTCCAGTACGTCAGATCCTTTACTGTCCTCATCCATCTCTGCTGGTTCTTCTTCGGGGGCTTCCTCGGGTTCCTCTTCCGGGTCTTCCTCATCAGGGTCCACCAAAGGTGCAGGGGCTTTAACAACCTGAAGTGCTGCTAGCTGTGCCTCTAAATCAGCAAACCTATCATCGATCACTATGTTATGATGATCCTGTGCGTCCATGCGCCCACTTAGTGCTACAACATTGCCTGCCAGAGTAGGATGTCCACCAATTGAGAGTCGCTCCTAAAGCATCTCTACCTGGAAACGCAAATGACGCATCTCAGATCGTAAGGCAGAGTTCTCATCAGTGAGTCCTCTAATCCGCTGTTGCTCCGTGTCTAGAGTGGCTACCAAAGCTGCAAACGCCTGCTCGAGAGGGATGCTCAAGGTAGGAATAGTAGGCAATGCAGAGGCGGTCGATGACCTAGTCCTAGGTCGTGTCGGAGCTACTGGTGGTACACGCTATCTATAAGCCATACGGTTTATGTAGGTGGGGTAGAAATCCCAGTTCCACGGAGGATCGAGCTCAAGAGGTATGAAAGGCTGATCCCAGTCTATCTCGCCAGGAGGATAAGGATGTCGGGGCTAGGTAAATCCCCTATCAGGTACGGGAGACGTAGGAGGTGACTCAAATCGTGCAGGTCTCTTGCCCAAATTTCTGGACGACGATGCCATGCTGCGAAGCACGTGTTGCGTATGCCAATGAGTATACAGTAGGGAGAGTAAGCGATAAGTAACTAACAACTGTGCGGTTATAGTCTAGTGTGTGTATGCAACCTAGTTCCCTATAACCAATGGCTCTGATACCAATCTGTCACAACCACAAAATCCACGTGCAGAGTTTTACCGCGAGGCGTGTGAATAAACCAGGATCACAGTCAATAGTTACTCAGAATGACACTATATGCCACATTTAAAATAAAACCAACAAAGTTCAAACATTAAAACCATGCGGAAGCTTTTTGTAAATAAGACAAACCCAAAATATAAAAATGCATATTTGGCAAAGCATGCTCCAACCCAAAATATTTAAACACACATAAATAAAACCAACAAATATGTCTTTAAAATGGAGTCTTAGAATGCATGCTGGACCCGTGTGGTGCTCCTAATGGTAAGCAGAGTTGAGGACCTGAGAATAGCAAACTAAAATGTCAACACAATGGTTGGTGAGTTCAAGAGTTTGCGTTTATCATAAACAATAACATTTGCATAACATAAGAAGTGCATTGAAATAGATAGCTAGTCTATATTCACAAGTAATAACCATAGTGATTTCGCAATCGAAGCCGACTGTGTTGCGTTTGTTGCCTCCCGTTATGACTTACCAGGTCATGACGATATTTGTGTCTAGGACAATATTGCACCCGTTTGACCTCGAGTCTCACAGGTGGGGCTCGTCAGACCCAGTAGTACTACCCAAGATTTCCCGCTAGTTACCATTATTAACAATCCGAAAGTGTGAGGACTTTCACGGTATTAAGCACTATGTTAAAACATACACAACTTATAATAATAAAATAGTGTTTGAGTAAAAGTATGCTACCTCCCCCAAGAAGAAGGTTTATAAAAATAGAGGGGCATGAACTCACCTGGTGTGTAAAGATAACGACTAAAGAGAACTGGTGATAGGTGCAAAGACAACCCTTCAAAGGTTACCTAGAACACAAGAGTACATAAGTACGTGTACACAGAATCATATTGAAACCCTAAGTGCTTTACAAACCAAAGAACTCAAAGTTTTAAAAGACAAGACACATTTGACCCAGTTGACCCGTTTGACCCGTTGGTGACATTATAGGTGAAATTCCATCCAAACAAGCAAACAGTCTATCACACATGATTAACATACAAACTGATTACATATAACACTTTATTAACCACATGTACTAATTAGATCATCATACAGCCAGATATCATACAAGTCATGCAAATCTCAAACTATTATCATGCTCATAACATCTATAACACAAATAATACACCCTACAAGGATCAAATCACGCATCACATGCCATGTGAAGCCACTCACGACTTCACACCCTACACCCTGCCAATCCTACTAAGTAGAGGCCTCAGATTCGCACGTGTGTATGATGATCATTAACATACCAATTTCCATAGCTCATATCATCCAAAATGTTCATTCTTAATTAACCATCAATCATCAAAAGTCCTAGCTTACCTATATGACTCATACCATGATTTTTCCACAAACATGCAAAAACAGGTAACAAACCAAATCAACATTCATAAAACCTAAACAACACATTTAATCACCTTAGAAACCATCCATGAACACACTAGCATGGTCCTAATGTCCCAAACATGCTCAAATCATCCAATTCAAGGATTTGCACAAATAAAGTTTCCCTTTTGGGAAAGTACATTCCAATTTCATCAAATACCCAAGACATTCATGAATTCATCATTTACATACCAAATTAAGTCCATAACAATATCTAGACATGATCAACAACATCTAATTGGCATGTTTCATCAACATTCAACATCAAAAGTTACTATTTTTAGCAAGGTAAGAACTACAACGTGCATTCTCGATTTCGTAATGTTCATATCAACAATCTAGCATCTAATTATCATTATAAACACATCCATAACACCAATTCATGATCAAATCATTGTTTCATGCAAAATAAAGTTACTATTCTTAGTAACCTATGAACAATCCATCAAAATCCAAACTTTCTTGCATAATCGACGTTAACTAACATGTATTCGACTTAACTAACACAATAACATCAACAATCAACCAACATTCGGCCTCCAATTCATCTAATATGTAAATAACTATGATACTAACTTATAATAATTCCTAAAATTTTAATTTGTCTAACCTTAGTTTTAGGGTCGTCACATGCCGCAGCCATACGATTTCGTATATGCATGATCTTTTCGGTAGTTTCATGCACCAATTTAGGTCCAGTCAGCTGACAATCACCAACTTCCGCCCAACAAACTGGTGATATACACTTTCACCCATACAACACCTCAAATGGTGCTGCCTTAATGCTAGTGTGATAGTTATTGTTGTAAGAAAACTCCACCAACGGCAGATGAACTTCCCAATTGTTTCCGAAGTCAATCACACAAGCTTGCAACATGTCCTTCAACATTTGAATAGTATGTTTGCTTTGCCCATCGGTCTGCGGATGATAGGTAGTGCTCATATCCAGACGCGTACCCAAAGATTTTTGCAACGATTGCCAGATATGGGATGTAAAATGACCATCACAATCCGAAATAATCGATATTGGTACACCATGTCTTGAAATTACCTGTTTCAAGTAAATCCAGGTTAAATTATCCATTTCTTTGATTGCCAAAAAGTGAGCGAACTTAGTCGGTCAATCCACGATCACTCATATCGTGTCACAACCACTAGGAGTCATGGGTAACTTAGTAATAAAATCCATAGAATCTGCTCCCACTTCCCTAAAGGAATCTTAGGTTGTTGTAGTAACCCAGATGGCTTTTGATTCTCAACTTTAACCTTAGAGCAGGTTAAACACTTACTCACGTATGTAGCTACATCTGCCTTCATATTAGGCCACCAATAGTGCACCTTCAGATCATGATACATCTTGTTAGAACCAGGATGTATAGATCTGTGCTTCACTCATAACCAAGTCTCTGAGGTTTCCGTATAAGGGTACCCAAAGTCTATCCATGAAGTAACGAATTCAATCGGCTTTCACTTCAAACTGCTTGTCCATCCCACCTAAGGATTCAAATTCAACGTTCTCTACTTTCAAGGCTTCCGCCTGAGCTTCCTTGATTTGTTCAGGAAATTGAGTGCTAATCATAAGCTGTAAAGCTCGCACTCATCGAGGTTTAGTGGTTTCCTTTCTGCTTAAGGCATTAGCGACTACATTCGCTTTTCCCCGATGATTTTTGATAGCACAATCATAATCATTCAGCAACTCCACCCAGCGTTGATGTCTCATGTTCAGCTCCTTATACTGAAAGATATGATGAAGACTCTTGTGATCAGTGTAAATAGTGCATCTGGTACCATACAAGTAATGTCTCCAGATCTTCAAGGCAAAGACCACTGCACCTAATACCAAATCATGAGTAGTGTAGTTCTTTTTGTGCACTTTCAGTTGTCTCGAGGCATAGCCTATCACTTTGTCATGTTGTATTAGAACACAACCGAGTCCTTGGATAGAAGCATCACAGTAAACCACGAAGTCTTCACTTCCCTCTGGTAATGCTAATATCAGTGCGTCATAAAGTTTCTGTTTTGACAACTAAAAAGCGGCTTCTTGACTCTCTCCCTATTTATACGTTGTACCTTTATGGGTCAAGGTTGTGAGAGGTTGAGCGATATTAGAAAATCCCTCAATGAAACACCGATAATATCCTGCCAGTCCAAGAAATTGTAGTATCTCACTAGGCGTCTTGGGAACCGACCAATTCTTTATCGCCTCAATCTTTGCAGGATCCATGTGAATTCCCTTTTCGTTCACAATATGACCTAAGAATTGCACTTCACGAATCCAGAAATCACACATGGAAAACTTGGCATATAGCTATTCCCTTTTAAGCAGTTCAAAGATTAGGCGTAGGTGCTCCTCGTGTTACACCTTGGTCTTAGAATAGATTAGTATGTCGTCAATAAACACGATAACAAACTGATCGAGGTAGGGTTTGCACACACGATTCATGAGATCCATGAATACTGCTGGTGTATTCTTCAACCCAAAAGGCATGACCAATCATTCATAGTGATCATAATGAGTACAAAATGCAGTCTTCGAGATGTCTTCCTCTCGAACTCTCAGTTGATGGTAACTAGCCCTTAGATCATCTATGTGAGGCAAAGGATATCAATTCTTAACTGTAACTTTATTCAATTCTCTGTAATTGATGCAGATTCGGAATGTGCCATCCCTTTTCTTAACAAAAAGAACAGGAGCTCCCCAGAGTGACGAGCTCGGTCGAATAAATCCTTTATCCAACAACTCTTGAAGTTGTGTTGATAGTTCCTACAGTTCATTAGGTGCTAACTGATAAGGTGCTCTCGTAATTGGAGCTGCTCCGGTAGTCAAATCGATCTGAAACTCAACTTTACAATGAGGTGGTAGTCCAGGAAGATCCTCTGGAAACACCTCTGGAAAATCACGAACTACTGGAATATCCTCTATCTTCTTTTCCGCTTATTGCTTGTCAGTCACAAGGACAAATATGGCTAAGCGACCCATGCGTAGCCACTTTTGCGCTTTCATATATGATATGATGCCTATCACTGCACCATTCTTCTCGCCCTTAACCGAGAGAATTTCTCCACCCATGAGAGGAATACGAATGACCTCTCGTCACAAATGACTTCCACTTGCTTCTCAGACAACCAATCCATGCCCACGACTACATCGAAACTCCCAAGTGTAACAGATATAAGATCGATATCAAAGGTATGACTAGCAAGTTCTATCTTGCAACCCTTAAGGATGTGTGTAACATGAATTTGCTTAACATCAGCTAATTCTACAGTATATTTGGATTCCAACGTAGAAGGCCTATCACTTAAGAGACTACTAAAATTAGTAGAGATAAAACTTCTATTGGCTCTAGTATCAAACAACACAGTAGCAAAATGACCATTAACAAGAAATTTACAAGTAATAGTAGTAGGATCGTTTAGAGCCTCACCTGTACCCATGACAAAAGCTCTTCCCTTGGCTCCACTACTATTGCCATCGTTGTTGTCGCCATTCCCACCATTTTTACTGTTGTTGCCACCATTCCCAGTACCATTTTCATTTTTCTTCAGTTAGGGACAATTCCTCTTATAATGTCATTCTTTCCTATATTCAAAACAACATTTTGGTGTTTCTTGAGTCTGTTGGGGCTTTTCTATCAACTCACCACGGCAATCCTTCATCGTATGCCCTACATTCCCACAACGCTGGCATCAAAAGTTGTCTTATCTGCTAGTGTGATAATAGTTGCATCAGTTGCACTTTGGGTACTTCCCCACGTATCCACCTTGTCCTTGATTTGTTGAAGATGACTGGTTAAAGCTACGGTTGTTGTCGAACCTCCTCTGCTACTACTGCTGCTGCTAGTTATTAGACGACGAGCTCTTGTTCCCAGAGTTATCCCACTTGCGCTTGTTGTCAGGCACGCTTGCCACAACGCCCCGTTTGGGTAGCTTGCCTTGCTCTACCGCTTGGTCCATCAGCTTATGAGCTAGCCTGGTACCCTGCTGGATAGTGGTGGGTTTTGAAGCAGTCACCATGCTTTGTATTTCTGCCACCAACCCACGTAGATAGAGCTCGATACACTTGATTGGAGGGTTTATCATTCAGGACAGAGAGTCGCCAACTCATGAGACCTAGTAGTGTGAGCCTCAATCTCAGATCCTTCCATCTTTAATTGCCAGAATTCAGCCTCTAACTTCTGGACTTCATCTTGAGGATAATATTCCCCCATCATCATAGCTTTGGACTCGTCCCATGGCAGCCATTTCTTGGCCCAACATCTGTACCTAAGCGTTCCACCACAAGAGCGTTGCACCCTCCAAAGTTCCCGTGGCATATTTAACTTGATCCACCACCGGATAATTGCACTTGGTGAAGACCGACTCGGTCTTCTCAAACCATCGCACTAATCCCATGGCTTTTTTAGCTCCATTATAGGTGTGGGGCTTACAATCCATGAACGCCTTGTACGTGCATGCTGGGGGTCCTAAATTCAACAATTCAAAATGTTTAGTCAAACCAATTGATTAACTTTCTAACAAAATATTTGCATAATTGATGACCAAGGTCATCGTTACCTCCAAGCTGAGCAGCTTGAGCGTTAACCGTGGCTTGCACATGTTCATTGATAAGAGTTGCTGATTCGACCGGGGTCATATGCACACCACGGCGCCACGTCCACGACCTCTTCCACATCCTCTCCCATATCCGTCCATATTTCACTTTACATTCACAAATACAATAATGAGTAACATCTAACATATTAATCTCATTGAAGTATGGTAAATAATAAGAAATAATGAATTTGTCACAACCATAAAATTTATAACCAAAATAATAACTCATGATAAATAAATTGTAAGTAACTCACAAAATATCCAATTAGTGTCAAAATTTCAAGTTTTTCAGTTGGGTGGGAAACAACCCTTCCCACATAGGTTTAAAAAATACCATTTAGTCTAAGTCAGATGAATAAAGAAAGTCAGTCTATCACTTCAAACCCATCATATCAAATGGATGTAAAGTGTGCATTTCTTTATGGCAAAATCTCTGAAGAAGTCTATGTGAGTCAACCACCAGGCATTGAGGACTCGAATTTCGCTCACAGGGTGTACAAGCTTGACAAAGCTTTGTATGGTGTACATAAAGCCCCATAAAAATGGTACGAGACTCTATCATCTTTCCTTCTTGCACATGGGTATGAGAGAGGAAAGATTGATCAGACTTTGTTCAGAAAAAGAAGAGGACATGAAATGTTGCTAGTCTAGATCTTTGTGGATGATATCATCTTTGGATTAACAAACAAACAACTTTGCATGATTTTGAAGACCTTATGCACTCCAAGTTCTAGATAAGTGCAAGGGGGGAGCTTACATTCTTCTTAGGATTGCAAGTACAACAAACAATAGATGGAATCTTCATCAATCAATCAAAATACCTGGAATCCATGTTGAAGAAATTTCATTTTGTAGATTGTCACTCCACCAGAACTCCTGTTGATACAAAATTAAGATTGGTCCAGAGTCAGATGGCAAATCAGTGGATCAGACTCACTATCAATCAATGATAGGGTCACTCATGTATTTAACAGCAAGCAGACTTGACATAATGTTTGGTGTATGTGTTTGTGCTAGATATCAAGAAGATCCCAAGGAATCACATGTAAATGCTGTAAAGAGGATATTTAGATATCTTAAGGGCAATCCTGCACTTGGATTATGGTATCCAAAGGAGGGAGATTTCAACCTCTATGCTTATACAGACAGTGACTATAGGGGATGCAACTTCAATCGGAAGTCCACTTCTGGGGGTTATCAATTTCTTGGTCCCAGACTGGTCTCCTAACAGTGCAAGAAGCAGCCAAATGTGTCTATTTCCACAACAGAAGCTGAGTACATAGCATGATCAGCATGTTGCTCTTAAGTTCTCTAGATTCAAAACCAGATGCTTGATTATGTTTAAAACTTCTTGCACACACCAATTCACATTGACAACACAGCCGCCATGTTCATAACAAACAATCCAATTTAGCACTCAAAAAGCAAACATATTGAAATTCGATTATCACTTTTTGAGAGACTATGTTGAAAAAGGGTTAATCAAGTTGATACAATTCCACACGGACAATCAATTAGCTGATTTGTTCACTAAGGCATTTGACCCTAGTCGGTTTGAATTCTTAGTTCAATCAATTGTCATGATTAACCTTAAGTAAAAATCAAAATCATCAAAATTTTCAAAAACATTCAAAAATTATAAAAATACAAAAAGAAGTTATTTTTGTTGAAGAATATGAATTGTACTCTGGATGGGAAATGATACAATTACAGTCGTTATATCATTCACTGTGTTTATTTCAAAATCTTGAAAGGCTGACATGACTTATCTGATATGCGGGTAGACTCAGCTTGGAAAAGAAGATACATGCTGTGATGATCTAAAGCTCATATTTAGCTTTGAAGCCATCATCTCATGTATAAGTATTAGCTTATTCAAATGTGTGTGTGTGTGTAGTAACCTAAACACACCAAGTAATGATGCCTTATGAATCTCATTCACCCACATCAGTTCCTCCTCTATTTTGCTGTGTAAAGACCTGGAGAAACAGGCACAAAGTGCTGATGTCATGATCCAAAAAGATTCCTAATATGGAACACATCCAAAATGGATGAATTAATAAAATCAAAGAATCCCAAAGAGGATCACCTTCCAAAGTGAAGTGCAAAAAGAATCCCAATGTGGATCAAATAATTATAAGGATCAAATTAAAAGAATCCCAATGAGGATCACCCTTACCCAAAACCAAATGAGATTTCATAATTTAAATGACCTGTTCATGTAAGTTGTGAAAAAGTTCTACCATGCATTTCATGCGGGTGGTTGATCTTGCCATGCATTTGAGTGTAATGTACATGTTGAATATTTAATGCACTAAAAACATGATAAAGATCACTAGCATTAAAATAATAACCAAGTATGATTTTAAGAGGACAAACATACCTACAATCAATATGTTCATGATTATGTCTATTTTACTAACAATTGCATGCACTTGTGAAAGATAAGATTGATATGATCCCAAGTAAGGTATACTTCTTCTACCATGCATTTCATGTGGGTAAGAGTGTTGGTTAATGCGGGTGAAGGTAACCCAGGCATTTAACCAATGCGGGTAATATTTTTGAGCAAAGCAAAGTGAATCTAATGCGGATAAGTTAATTCATCCGCATTTGTTTCCAAACAAATGCGTACAACAATGTATCGAAGTATCATGGCGGAAAACTTATGCGGGCAAATTTTGTTCTTTCGCATTTATCAATGCGGATAAGTGTTTGTTCATCCGCATTTTCTTAATGCGGATGACATGATCAATGCGGGCAACATTGTTGTGTATTTGTACCAAAATTTAAGCATGTGCTTTCACTCTTCTGTCATTGTGTTTGAATCTTAGTTAATGCGGATAGAAGTTTATGAAATGCGGACAACTAAATTGTTCATCCGCATTTGTTACAGTTCATGCGGACAACTAAATTGTTCATTCCTATTTGTTGCTGCAACAATGCAAGTTCTGATGTAAATGCGGACAAGTCCAAATGTTCTTCCGCATTTGTTACAGAGCCAATCCAGGCAAGTTTATGCTTTCGCATTTTTCTCAATACACAAATGAGATCAAGTTAAAACATCTGCATTTGTCTTAGTACTCAAATGCGTACAAGTTAAAACATCCGCATCTGGTATGGTACAAAAAATTAAAACATCCGCATTTGTTCATTCACTTGCAAAGTTTGAGAAATTCATTAAATTAACTATTTAAACACATTAATAAGAGTCATTTAATACTTTTCAAATTTGAGAGAACCTAAAGTGCGACAAGCGTTTTTCATACTGATCTTCATCAATCATCAAACCATCACAAACCTTGTGTGTTGATTGTTCATCCAACTCCATTTCATCCATATTTTGATTCTTAGCCAAAGTAATATCGAAACAAGGTGATTCTTGGTGGATTTGTAAACTTCAAATACCGAACCTGTGATGAACAAAGAACCCTAGGTTTAGAAAAATCAAAAAAACATTATCCATGAACAATGGATTTCAATGACATTTTCGAGTTACATGAAACGGATTTTGATGTTCATAACAAGTAACAATCGATTCAGAAATCCTTGGTTAACCACGATGAACAGGGAAACCGAAACTTAAAAATGTTGAAATTAAATCCAATGTTTCTGTGTAATAAGATGTTTAAAACAATGAACATAATCAAAAATCATCATAAACAAACATAACACAAATGGTTAAACAATATAAAATCAAAGATAGGTCAAATTTCTATGCAACAGTGACCTTGAACTCTCAATTTGACCTGAAAAAGTCAACTGAGAAAGCCAAACCTGTTCTTACTTGCACAATCTGTTATTTGCTAGTACATTTCTAACCCATGTGTCTCTATTGCAAGATCTATGGCAAACCTTACCTGGAGCAAACTCCACAATGTCAGTGGATATCTTGATCCAGATGTGCTAGAATCTGAGGGTTTGAGAGACATGATCAGATTCATCTTAACAACAAGGATAACACATGCCATTACTGTTAGACCCATTATCTATGAGAACTTCATCAGATCATTCTGGAGAACAGCTAAAGTGAATGAAGTAGATGGTGTAAGGACCATATCTGGAAGGATCAATGATGATCACACACTAGTTATCTCTGAATAAACTATGAGACACTGTCTACAGTTTGGGGATGATGCCAACTCTCCCTAAGAACTAGAAGAAGATGACATTCTGACCTCCTTTGCCAACATTGGTTATGAATGGGGATTTGAAGGAAAATAGATTGTCAAGGGGTTAGTTGACTTGCAGTGGAGATTTCTGATTCATCTGTTCCAACATTGCTTGTCAAAAAGGAAGACTGGTTAGAATGACATCCCCATCACTACATCATCAGCTATTTATGCCTTGTGCACTAACAGACAATTCAACATGTCTGCTTATGTGTTCAATGGCTTGTTTCCAACATTCGGGAAGGAAGAAGACATATGTTCCTGATGTATCCCAGATTTATTCAATGCTTCATCAATGAAGCATTCCCTGATCTTGTAGCAGAAGGCCCTGTGATGGAGATTCCTCACTACAATGCCAAATCCTACAAGTACATCAAGAAGAGATATTCGAGGAACTTCTGTCACACCCTCGCTAGAAGCGGAAACACGAGGATGCGACGGACGGGTTCGTCATAACACATTGGGGGTTTAAGAGAATAACTAAAGGTATTCTCCGTAAATGGGTCATGACGTCGCCCAACACAAAGGAACACGTGTGAAGTACAGTCAATTCCAAAACGTCATACCATAAATGCTTAAATAAACCAAAGTTCCATTCGGAAACAAGTCAACACAAGTGCCAAACAATGCCAAGTTCAAAAACAATAAAATTACAATTCCACAAGACTAAACAAATCAAAACATGTCCAAAAGTCCCATGTAGTGTCTATTGCTCCTAAAGGAGCGGTCTTGTCTAAATCCACAGCCAAACACCTAGGCTTCGTTACCTGAAAAGACATGCTCTAAAAAGTCAACATACGTTGGTGAGTTCACAGGTTTAAAAGTACAAATATTTTGCCGTGTATAACATGTATAGAAAATTTGCATGTGAATGAAGTACATAGCAGTCAAGATATCAACACAAGTTCTAACTCAATCCAAGTCCAAGTCCATCATAAGTCCAAGTCCAACATATCCGGATTATATTCACCCAAGGGCAAGCCCCGGCCAAGTCGGTCTCGACTAGTATACCGACAACATGGGTAGGGGTGTCAACCCGTTAGTACTAACAATACCTCTCCATGACATCCAAGCAAATAGGCTCAATCACAATTCTAATCACACACTCATGAAAGATCATCAAGACTCAAACCATGACCCAAACCACATACAATGTTTCAAAAGAAAACCAAACACGGCATAGTCCAAAACCATGAGCATGCTTTTCCCCAAGTAAAATACATTAAAAAGGGGCCATGAAACTCACCTTGAAATAGCAAATTCCCAAAATCTATGGTAAGAATGTCCAATCACTATAGAACACAAAACACCAACAGATTACTAAAGGCCAAGATCACCTAGTTGGGTGTAGCCCTCGAAGTCCAGTCCTTAATGTCCATCAAGGTTTTTATTACCACTCATATTAATTTATTCTTTTAAAAGTCATTTAACCAAATTTAAACACAAAACTTGTCTTTATTTGGATTATTTAGTTTCAAACTTTATTTTTAAGTTTATCAAAATATTTCAGCTCATATATCTAATTGCGCATCAGTTTTGTATAAGCTGTTTGGAGATCGAAACGGTAACGAATCGTTGCGTAAAAAGTACCATTTGAAAGAGAAGACTTAAATTAACCCCAGAAAAAAAAATCATCTCCATTGGACAAAATATGAGAAAGTTATGACTCGATGAATACAGACCAACCTGCTTCCCAGATTCGTCAGTTTTGACCTTCTGTTTTGTTGGCCACGTTTGGAGGACCAAACGATGTCGAAACGACACAAGACCACTTGAGTTAGTTAGAGGACTCATAGAAATTGATTGTAGATACAAATTTTACCCCATTTGAATGTATTATGACCGAGTTATGACCTGTACAAAATGTCCTATTTTTCTGACAGAAAACTGTCCAATTTCTCAACATTGTTTATTGGATTCTAAAACTTGGTTTTCGATATTTATTGATCCGAATCGATCCCATAACAAGAAATTAACTGTTTTTAATAATTAATCGGGATCAAAGAACATCCATTAAGTCCAGATTTCATGAGGTTACAATCCCAAATCAAAAGATCAATGAACAATCAAGATAATATCGATTTTTCTTACCGGAGAACGAAGATGAACAAGTCTTTCACAAAATCAACCTTAAACGCTAGAATATCATCAAAATCAAAGGAATTGATGATGATGATTATCGATTAGAATGAAAAACAAGAAGAAGATGGATGACGGCGGCTAGGGTTTTCTCTAGAGAGAAAACTTGGAGAGAAAACTTGAAAAAAATGAAAGAATAAAAAAAACAAGGGAAACTCCCCCCCTTTTTGAAGGAATTCGGCCAAGGGGGGCCATGAGTGGACCTCCCGGGCCCGTTGCTCGTCTCGTCCAATTCCGTCTTGTCCCGATTCGCGTGTCATCAAAATTTTGTGTTTTTGAATTCTATGCGTTAATACGATTTCAACGGACTATTATATGCTATATAAATCATTTAAATTTATATTTTTAGATTGAATTAAGTGTATTTACTAGACTTTAGGCAAAGCCCATGGATGTAGGATTAGTTGGGTTTTGGTGTAAATTTTGTGTTTCACTCCTTAGAAAATCCTTGATTAGGCTCAATGCACAGGACTTCATACGATGACAAGCCCAATGGTCATTTTAATGATACAAACCCTTGGCCCAACACAAAGACATAGGCCCATTAAGCTAAAATTTAGGTCGACCAAGTAATGAACAATCCATTAAGAGCAAGCCCAAATATGACAAAATCAAAGTCAAAAGTCAGAATCCAATTCAATGCCAAAGTCAACGTACCTATTTTGGTGACAGATGTCACAGTATCCCCCAATTGAGAGAATTTCGTCTCGAAATTCAATTGGAGTTATCAACTGCAATGCCATCCTCAAACAGGTGGGGGGTACTAAGCCCTCAATAAAACTTCCCACGCATAGATAAGATTTAGGTTCTCACTTTGAGTTCCATCTAGTTTTCACGATAAGGATTTTTACTACTTCTCAAAGTTTTAACTTCTTTAACCATAATCCATACTAGTACATAGACATATTAAAAGTTGTCATCCACTCGAATTCCTTCGACCATCCAATAAATCACAGGACTAAAACTGTTCTACAGTCTTAACTATACTTGCAAATCTAGGTGACAATTTGCTCCTTTTGACAAGACAAAGAATGTCTTTCCAAGGAAACAGCTCGTAAACCGCCCATAAGACAAAGTCTCTTGAGATGGCATTTTAGGTTTTACAACCTATTTACTAATATCTCCAGAGTATGACTGTTGTCCAATACCAAAAGTTAGATTCCAGTCCGGATTTCGATTTCACATTCGAGATATCAATAGTGTTTATATATAGGGTGTACCGCAGCTAACCCGCCACACTACTAACACCTTGATAGTGTACCAGTCACCAACCGTATCTAATTATCAAATCAACCAACGTCATAGAACATGTGCCTAAAGCAAGGATTCCATTGATTGTCAGTGTAAATTTCTAACGATCTTGAACTGCCTTTTGTCTGTCTGCGATCCAAAACCCCTAATCATACGTCTCTTGAATAATTTACAATCCATTCATCTAATTTTACATGTCTTCTGCCCATTACATCAGTGACCAACACTTACCTCTATTTAGTGCCTCGAATGGTGCTAAAATAATACTCCATGGTAGCTATTGTCATAAGGAAACTCAGCTAATAGCAGGTGAGTGTCGTACTACCTCTAGATTCAATAATACAAGACCTTAACATATCCTGCGATGTCTTAATAGTTCACACACTCAGTCTGTTAGTCTGAGAGTGATAAGTTGTACACCTATCCTGACGCATTCCTGGCACCTTCTATAAGCTCTGCTAGAATCGTAGCATGAAACGATTGTCATAATTAGAGACAATCGACAAAGGTACTCCATTTCTATCCACAATTTCACTAACATAATTCCTTGCCAACATTTACATCGAGTAATGCACACGATTTGTCAGGAGATGACCAAATTTGGTCATGTTTTCCACAATGACTCAAATCAAATCATACACACTACTAATTATTATTATTATCTTCATGGTGAAGTCCGCAATCATGTTTTTCCACTTCTGATCCAGAATCTCAAACTATTATAATGGCTAGGTTGCCTTCGATGCCTCACTTTAACATTTGAACTAGTCAACCACTTGCACACATAGTTCGCTATGTCTTCTTTCATTCTAAGAACTAATACAAGTCCTTACGATCATGCCACCTCTTGTTAGCATCAGGATGAACAACATACTTAACGTGTGTGCTTTGTCCACACTAATGTCTGCACATACCCCATAAACTAAACATAAATTCACTTAATAAAGTACAATCCTGTATCGTCTATTTGTACAAACTATTTGTTTAGACCTCTTAAATCCTTATCCTCCATATTCAGTCCTCTTATTTTACTCGACTTGAGTGGCAATGAGGTAAGAACATGGGTTTGACTCTTTCCTTACAACTCATCACATCCAAACCTACATTTGCCTTTCCGGGTTATACCAGATTACACAGTCGCAGTCACTGAACAATTTAGTCCAACATCTCTGTCTCGTTTAGTTCTTTTTGGTGAAAAATATGTTGAAAACTCTTGTGGTCAGTATAGATGACACACTTGGAGTACCTAGCATATAGTTTCTCCTTTTTAATATTTCCAAGACTATCCCCATATGTTTCTCATGATCCTCCCTATCCTCAAATAAATCAGAATGTCCTCAATGAACACTACGACCAATTTATTCAGGCATGACATGCACCTCTATTTCATCACATTCATGAACACCAAAAGTGCCTTTGTTATCCCAAAATTCATAACTAGAAACTCGTAATGTCTATAACGAGTTCTAAATGCTTTCTTTGATATCTCATCCACATGTACTCTATGTTGATGATTTTTGAACGAAGATCAATATTCAAAAAGTACGTCGATATATGAAGCTGATTGAATGAGTCATTTATCCCTGGGCAAATGATAACGGTTCTTGTCCATTAGTTTATTCAGCTTTTAATAGTCCATGCACGTCCTGTACGATCCATCCTTCTTCTCTAATGCCTCATGGTACGTGTGGGTCATATAAAACTCTTACCAAAGCACTCCGAATGGTTGGGGGTGTAGTAGCGACCACCATTCCACGAACTATAGAACTAGCCCCCCGATGTACTTTTCCATTCGCTTTGATTTATGTGCCCTAAATATGACACCACCTTTGCCAACTTATGGAATTGGTAGGGATAAGCAGCATGACTAGATCCCACCATTACTTGATTCCAAAACTAATGATCTATATTTTGCATCTTGTCCATGAGGTAGTACCTCTCAGTTACTACTACTTAGCCCATACAAAGTCATGACCATCACAACTTTTCTACTTCGTACTTGAACTTGAATATTCCACCATGTTAGTGCTTTGCCCACTAGTGGCCGAATAACACTCTTTGCATTTTGATTATTAGCACCGATCTTGATGTCCACATCCATTTCTGTTTTCTCAATGCAACGGGTCAGAGCTATTACTCCAATTTCCTGTCGAACTCTTTTGGCTTGCACATCATGAACTTCGTTCACGTACAACCAATCCTGCCTCCAGTGCCACTTTCATTCAATTTATCAGTCTCACCATGTCCATCTCTAGTCCTCTCAGATCATCACATAGCCCATTTCAGACACATCCCTAGCATAGCAAAGATGTTTATGTATAGGGTTCCCCGTAGCGTTCCCACCACACCGACGATATACCAAAGACGACATGTAAACTGGTTACATGACATCCATTTACTCCATCAAGTATAATGCGAGAATCTCTCAACAACCAATCCTACAAGTATTATGCTCAGTTTGAACAAAGCAGCATAGGTACAAGGAGTCTCACTTCCCTTCTTCAATTCTTCAAAGATGAAGTACATTTTGAACATGTAGTCAACTTCCACGATCACGGAAACAAAAGCGAGAGAAACGTCTCATAGATACCGGGCTAAAATGAAGGCTCTAGATCTATTTGTACTTGTTCAAGGATAAATGGGATTGGTGTTTCCATACCATGGATTATCATAATAACAGGAACTCTACTGTCCCATGTATAAAATGGAAGATTCGTACTAACTATGACTGTTATCTCACGAAAAGGTTTGCTAGATTTCGTGTGCACTGCAAATTACAATTACGTGTGCACCCGTAATGGTAATTTGCATTGCATGGTCACCACTAGCTCCTCCTACCAGAGTTAACATGACTTGTTAAGTACAAAGTGTTATCTATGATTGGAGAATCAAGGATATGGTCACTAACCGAAGGTTAAGTAACCGAAGTTGTACCAAGGAATCGATTGAGAAAGCATTCACTTAGGTAAGGGACGGTCAAAAGAGTCCATTTAGTATAGTCCGAGATCCAATAAAGCTGCCATCTAACCCGAATACACCATGGCCCTTGTCTGTTGTTATCAAGTAAGCTAGCATGTCCATCTCCCAATATTCAACTCACAAGTTGTAAATAAGACCTCATACAACATAGCTAACACCAGTAGACGCGCATAATAAAGGTTGGCTTAACGCCCAAAGTCCTTTAGAAGAATCCTTACAGCCGCACTTATCAATCCAGACCAAATAATAATCAAGGGCATAACGGGAGGACGTCCTTACCTAATGCTTTCTCAAGGCACACATAGATAATACAACGACCAAAGTTCTCCAAATAAGAAGATCACAGATAACACATAAGGTAGGCAACATAGCACAACAGATAATACACATAAAACATTCACATGTATAACAGTACACACATAATCCTATGATGCAAACTACATGTGGGTACTTAGGTTATAGTCTAGGTCGAATAATCCACCTAATTCTCTATAACCAATGGCTCTGATACCAATCTGTCACACCCTCGCTAGAAGTGAAAACACGAGGATGCGACGGACGAGATCGTCATAACACATCGGGGGTTTAAGAGAATAACTAAAGGTATTCTCAATAAATGGGTCATGACGTCACCCAACACATAGGAACATGTGTCAAGTACAGTCAATTACAAAACTTCATACCATAAATGCTTAAATAAACCAAAGTTCCATTCGGAAACAAGTCAACACAAGTGCCAAACAATGCCAAGTTCAAAACCAATAAAATTATAATTCCACAAGACTAAACAAATCAAAACATGTCCAAAAGTCCCATGTAGTGTCTATTGCTCCTAAAGGAGCGGTCTTGTCTAAATCCACGGCCAAACACCTAGGCTTCATTACCTAAAAAGATATGCTCTAAAAAGTCAACATACGTTGGTGAGTTTACAGGTTTAAAAGTACAAATATTTTGTCGTGTATAACATGTATAGAAAATTTGCATGTGAATGAAGTACATAGCAGTCAAGATATCAACACAAGTTCTAACTCAATCCAAGTCTAAGACCATTCCAAGTCCATCATAAGTCCAAGTCCAACATATCCGGATTATATTCACCCAAGGGCAAGCCCCGGCCAAGTCGGTCTCGACTAGTATACCGATAACATGGGTGGGGGTGTCAACCCGTTAGTACTAACAATACCTCTTCATGACATCCAAGCCAACAGGCTCAATCACAATTCTAATTACACACTCATGAAAGATCATCAAGACTCAAACCATGACCCAAACCACATACAATATTTCAAAAGAAGCAAAAAGATGATCCAAGAAGCCTTGATGCTATTGCTTAATTTCTGGATGAGCATCAGAAGGTTAAGGATTAATTGAAGAAGAAAATTAGGTGATTATCTTGGAAGAAGGAGAGATAGAGGGAGGATATGATGAAAGCATCCTTGATGACCCTTTGTTTAGGGACAGTCCTGCAAAGGTTGAGTCATCTTTTAAGGAGATGGTTGAGAAGGCACAAACTGATGATCTGATGGTTAAAGCCATGTACTTGATTAATCACGGTTATGATGCTGATGAAGTGTTTGGAATGACCTATGAAGGAATGGTAGAGGAAGTGAACAAGATGCACAAACTTCTAGATCCTACCTTTGTGACTAAGTATGAAAAGAAGAGAACTGAGAAAGAAACAAAGCTGAAAAAGCATGATGTGAAAGTTAAATCCCCAATCTCATTAACTCCAACACAACCTCAACAGACCAAAGTGCCTTAATCCTAATATCCCGATCCCTACAACATGACAAATAGGGAAATAAAGGATTATCTCTCTGATTAAGGATTCACCAAAAGAAAGCTGGGTAACATGAAGACAAATTCCCTCCGGGCTGCAATCCTCAAGATTGTCAAAGAAAAGAAAAAAAAAGATCAAAGATTATAGAAGAAGAGGTTGTAGGGAGGAAGCCCAGAATAAGAATTTCAGCTCAAGATATCCAATTCACTACCAAAGACCATGATGTCTTCGCACCCATGCTACACAAAAATCATGAATGGTTTATTGAACCCTCTTAAGTAGAGTTACATGAAGAGTTAACCACTTCAGAAATGATTAGGGGTGTGTCTGCTCCAGAAGGCAAAGTAGATAGGAAAATAATTGCCTGGAAGTATGAAAGTGATTGGAATATGTTTATGGTGAAGAGGATCTCAGGGCTAGTTCAGTTCTTCACTGAGTATACTTCTTTAGTGAACTCAACTCCCTACCGATACATGATTTGAAGGAATTAGCTGAGCTGGAATTGATCAATCATAATGCTATGTACAGAGGATATGAGTTTGAAGATATACTGAAGATGTTTAAGAAAACAAACAACTTCAAGTCTCTGAAGGCAATATGCATAAGAAAAGACAAATCTTTCAACAATTCTCTGGAAAAGAAGAAGAAAATGAAAAGAACTGAAGAGTTGGTATTTCCAGAGTTGAATGTAAACCAACTGAATCATTAAAAAGAAAGATGGTTGCTGGAACCCACAAGTCCAAACCAATCCCCAATGTATTCTATGATGAGAAGACTTATGAGTTCGTGAGAAAAAGAAGGTTCTGAGATAAGGCTATTTAGTGGATATGAGGTGAGACTACTAGATGAATCCTATATCCACTATATGTTCACAAGACACTTTAGAGAAATAGATAACAAGCTGGGGGAAGCTGATATGTATTTCTTTTTTAAATACATCAAGATACTCAAGATAGCCTATGACAGAATCAATAGAAAGCAAGAACAAAGGGAAAAAAGAGTTCCTTTTTAGCTGGGAAACATTGTTAAGCTGAAAGTTGATGCTGATGGTTTTTTGCTGATCCACAGAGATGGGCTGTCCACTGTATCTGTGTGGGAACCCATATTTCTAACACAGATGCCTATTGAGGCAATTCACACCATGAGTCAAATAAAGATCCATGTTCTTAGCAGATACAAGATGAATGATGCCAAGACTTCTCAAATATGATCAAAGCAATACTGGATCCTTCATTGGCTGAACCATAACAGTCTCCTGAGCCTAAACCAGCACCAGTTCCATCAACAATCCAAGTCCCTGAGAAGCAAGCACCTTCACTAGAAGAACCACCTGAATCTTCACAACCTCCACCACCCTCAAACCCTTAAAGAACATATGTTGTATAATCCTTAAGGGGAGTATTGTTGGACCCTGAAATGATCATACATGCTAATTCAAGAGGTGGTTGAAGGTTGTTATGGTTGGAAGAAATCTGTACAAGTCCAAGATCCAATGCGGGTGAAGACAACAGAAAAGAAAAAGACTATCGGCTATCCGCATTAGTCAATGCAGATATGCAGAAACAAATACGGCCAAGTATTTGTTCATCCACACTTACTAATGTGGATATGCAGAACAAAATGCGGCTAAGTATTTGGTCATCCGCATTAGTCAATGCGGATGACATACTTAATGCGGATGCACAACTGAAGAAATGTTGATGAAGATCAACACATCCGCATTAACTAATGCGGATGTTCATTACAAATGCAGATCATTATTTTATACTAGACTAGTATTCTCATGTATAGTTGTTAGGGTAGTTTAGTTATTTTGTAAAGGCATTGTATCCGCCTATAAATAGAATAGTACACACTAAAAAAATAAAAAGAAGAAGGACGGAAGTTTCTTGTGCTACAAACCCTAGCACACTTTGTATCTTGTTTACCAATATTAATATACAAAGAATTTATTAGTATTTTCAGCATTCAATGTTCATTGATTTTGTATTTCTGCTACATAATCATTGACTCAATCATCATAATCGATCCTAGTTGAGTCACATCAACTGAGATTCTTATCTCGGACCCGATCACCGTTAATCATATTATTAGGTCACCAACGTTCAACAACAACTAGTGTGTGCTCACGATACGTGTATGCAAGACCTAACGAAACTAACAAAGTTTGGTAATGGAAAATTACCGGAAGTCACATGTGACTTAGCTAATAAGTTAGCAAGCACTTTATTCCATAGTAACATATTTATTTTGGTAATATAGCAAGAATAATCTCAAGTTACTAATGATTATTGGAATAAGTGGTGAATATCATATGTTCATACAAAAATTGCTTTTGTTGGGAAGAACACTAAACGTCCAATTGATGGCAAAGCCAATAATTATGAGAGTAAAATTTAATTTTTGTGTTTGGGACCATTACTAAAATATGAAAATAGTAATTCACATCAAGCCTATGTGTTGTTGTACTCCTCCCCGTTACGATTGGCTTTTGGTCATGAACCACATATATACCATCTAAGGTTATTATGTTGTGCAGTATATTATATAAATGTTCCATCACAACACACAAAGATGGTATCTCAAATGAGGTTGTGAATGCATGTTGGGTATGAATAACTTTCTATAATTACGTAACTTGATTCATTAACGAGAGATTTTCTTATTGCTCGGTTTATTGGTTTTCTTATTAAAGAATCATTATTCCCGACATGAGGGGGAGATATAAGATAGTTGGGGAATGAAATAAGCTAAAAAAAAATTATCAACGTCTTATCTTGATCCTTAGTTTAAATGATAATTCACTTTGAAAGATTTATGAATTGATTACCATACATATTCACTGACCTTAAAAGGGTGACTAAGTCACATATATAAACTACTAATGCTCTGATTAAAAGTTAAGTCCTAGAAGGGCAACCATGTATTGGTAATCAGTCTAAAAGCATGTTTAAATCGTGATAAATTAGTCGATTCCAAGAATAAAAATCCTCGAAAATCGGAGCAAGAAATGAAAATGATCTAGTCGAGGTTAAAGTAAAAGGTCCCTTGGAAAAAGATTAGACATAATGCTTCTCGAAGAACCTCAAGTACTTGAAAATTAAGAGTTCTCAATAAACTATATCATGTTTAGAATGTATGGAATCGAAATAAAATCAACGTCGATGATAATTTTGTAAACAATAGTGCTTGAAATGATGAAAATAAAAAGGATTAAGAAATAAGATCTGGCATAAATGAAAACTGATTGGCCAAAATGAAAAGACGCGAATGTGGCAGAGTTAAAGTTCTCTAATGAAATGAAAAGTTATTGGACTTGTTGTCCGTATACCTAAATTATAAAACATGTTGGATATAAGGGAAGTCTTTTGTGCAAAAGAGTTACGTGACATAATGAAAGAAAGTCAAATCAAAATTTATGGCACAAGGATTTTGCAAAGACATGTAATAGATTATGAGGAGATATATTCTCTAGCGGTGGATGTAATGTTATTGCAACATCTCATTAGTAGGAGTGAATTGATATGCATGTTGTGATTGTTGCAACTCACATGATAATGAGATTTATATGAAATCATGAAGGATCTAAAATTACAAATCATGTAAAGCAAGTTCTTGAGAGCAGTATGATTGTTTATACAAATATAGATCTGGATATATTATTATGATTATATGTATACCCTGATATGTAAGGCCCTGTTCTAGGAAACCTCACAGTTGGATTTGGACATCAGAAACACGAGTTCTCGAACATCAAATTTCATTAATATTCATAGCGGAACATACAAAATTTTTATTTGTTTAAACATTTACATCAAAGAGATAACTGTAGTTATCAATCCAAAATCTATGCCAGGATGCCAGTCTCGACCATGTGCTAGGTAGCTCTCCCATCCATGCCAAGCTCACCCCAAAATGTATAGCATACCTGTCAATCTAATATGCATACAAAAGTCAGTGACGCTGAGTGAGCTCTAGGTTTACTTTAACATAACTTTATCATGAACATACACTTAATCATACTTTAACATCGCATAAACTTTAACTTTATTCATCATCTTTATTGAAGTCGTTCGATAACTATACTTTAGCTTTTACATTAACATTTACTTTATCATTTACTTTATCGTCACATTACCCATACTTTATCTTTACTTTATCTGTACTTTAGCTTTATTCGTTTACTTTATCGTTGAACATAGCACAAAGCTTCGCTCCTTTATCAGGTGAGAACGCAACAAATGCCATTCTCCTTTAGCAGGCGGGCATACCCAAAGTATAGCCCCTATGTGAGAATGTAACGAATACCATCCTCCTTTAGCAATTAAGCACACCGATGTGTAGCTCCAATGTGAGAATGCACCAAGCATAACTCTTTTAGCGGTTGAGCACACCAATGTGTAGCTCCTATGTGAGAATGCACCAAGCATAACTCCGTTAGCGGTTGAGCACACCAATATATAGCTCCTATGTGAGAATGCACCAAGCATAACTCCTTTAACGGTGGAGCACACCAATGTGTAGCTCCTATATGAGAATGTACCAAGCATAACTCCTTTAGCGATTGAGCACACCAATGTGTAGCTCCTATGTGAGAATGCAATAAATACAATTGTCCTTTAGCAATGCTTACAAGACTTCTTTAGCGCGCTTTAAGGTTTTCATATCTATGCTTTATCGGGTAATTGTTCTTGAATTATTATTCAAGTTCTTTAATGTTTCACATGTGACTTTACCATCGTTCTTTAGCCTTTAACTGTAATGATATAATATATATATATATATATATATATATACGTACTTTAATTCTTTAGCATTAAGTTCATCATTTGGCCATCATTAACACACATTTTATGGGGGTAACATTACACCTAACAGTCCAAGGTTTCGCGCGAGAACATTGACATTCACGCGAGAACTCCACCCTTCGCGCGAAAACTCATCCTTCGCGTGAGAACATCATCAGTCGCGCGAGTACTTTTGAATAGTAGCTGTTTGCTGCGAAAACCTACTATTCGCGCAAGAACTCGCTCCTCGTGCGATAACTTTTCTACTGCACAAAACTTTATCCACAAGTTATTGCTTCTTTAACCACTTTAACACCCAAAACGTGCTATAACAGTTTATATCATCATACTATATCAAAACATTCATTAAGGCATGCATATTAGCCCCAAAACATGGAAAAATACGTAAAAGAGGGGTCCAGAACTCACCTTATGATATCTTTGCACATGAACAACACTTAAACCGAGAGTGTTTCGAGCAGAAGCTACATAATCATGCGCAATATCATTACATATGGTTCATACATGCATAAATACATCGAATATCGATGAATACATACCTTAGACACCACCTAGCACCAACTTCTCTCTTCTCAAGCACAATAGCAGGACTTTTCATATGAGAATGTACCAAGCATAACTCCTTTAGCGATTGAGCACACCAATGTGTAGCTCCTATGTGAGAATGCAATAAATACAATTGTCCTTTAGCAATGCTTACAAGACTTTTTTAGCGCGCTTTAAGGTTTTCATATCTATGCTTTATCGGGTAACTGTTCTCGAATTATTATTCAAGTTCTTTAATGTTTCACATGTGACTTTACCATCGTTCTTTAGCCTTTAACTGTAATGATATAATATATATATATATATATATATATATATATATATATATATATATACGTACTTTAATTCTTTAACATTAAGTTCATCATTAGGCCATCATTAACGCAAGTTTTACGAGGGTAACATTACACGTAACAGTCCAAGGTTTCGCGCGAGAACATCGACATTTGCGCGAGAACTCCACCTTTTGCGGGAAAACTCATCCTTCGCGCGAAAACATCATCAGTCACGTGAGTACTTTTGAAAAGTAACCGTTTTGCACAAAAACCTACTATTCACGTGAGAACTCCCTCCTCGCGCGATAACTTTTCTGCTACATAAAACTTTATCCACAAGTTATCGCTTCTTTAACTACTTTAACACCCAAAACGTGCTATAACAATTTATATCATCATACTATATCAAAACATTTATTAAGGTATGCATATTAGCCCCAAAACATGGAAAAACACGTAAAAGAGGGGTCTAGAACTCACCTTATGATATCTTTGCACATGAACAACACTTAAACCGAGAATATTTCGAGCAGAAGTTACATAATCATGCGCAATATCATTACATACAGTTCATACATACATAAATACATCGAATATCGACAAATACATACCTTAGACACCACCTAGCACTGACTTTTCTCTTCTCAAGCACAACAGCAGGACTTTTCGTATGAAGTGGAGAAGATTGGGTGTCTGGGCCTATTTATAGTGTCTCTCTCTCTCCTCGCAGCTGTTCTCGCCCAAGAACCTTCAGTCGCACGAGAAATGCTCTCCACGCGAGAACTTTATGATTCGCGCGAGAACTCAATCCTTCGTGCGAGAACTTCATTTTCATTCAAAAATTTGGGGCGTTACATGATAACTGGTGTATAGCTGAAAATTCTCATAAGTTTTCTAAAATAGTTGAATCCTCAAAGGGTGATTGATAAAAGACTTTGGTAAAACTAAATTTTCTCTTGAGTTACATCTTATTGATGTAATCCTTGTATATAAATAAAAGCATGATAAAGAAATTGTAGATGATACTTGATGATTATGATGTAATCTATGAATTGGTACAATATGGATATTGGAGATACTGCTAAATCATTAGTTGTGAAATTTATATATATATATATATAGAAATTGATATGCTAAATAAAGAAGTTATATGTCAAAACTTCTTAAGTGTGCATGAACATACATAACTCATCATGATGGAAAGAATTACATGACAATTTGTAAATGCTTGAAGCAATAAAGTTGAGAAATATATAAAGTCAAGTCCAATATGCTATAATCGACTCATTGATTATCTCGAAAAAAGAAAGATGGATGCAATTGCTTCATGTCTTTATTAAAACATCAATATCATGTTTACAAATATTATAAAATATGTTGATGCATTTGATCACATAAAGAGATTCAAAGTTCAAATTATTAAGAATGAAATGAGAGATGATATTAAAAGTTTTATGTCTAGACCGACATATCGAGCGTTTGAATAATGATGTGAAAATCATGGTCTATAAGTACCATTGTTAAATGAAATTGGTAGATTTTGTTGTGTCAAAGCAAATCCAACAAAAAGTGTTTGAAATAGTAAAAACAAATATTTAATATCATTAAGGTAGAAAATGTATTATAGTATATTTTACTAACACATCAAAACAAGTTTAGTTAGTTCTGTATATGCAGGGAATATAACACAACACAATTATGAATCTTGTGGTATTTGTTTATTGAAGAAGACACTAAGAGTATCATATGAAGATAATACATCATCGCTTGACATAAAGAGTTAAGAATCAAGCGGCATTGATTACAAAAGTTTTGAGCAACTCATAGAAGATCGAAACCCATCATATAAGGTAATATGGAGTAATACACGTTGCACTCTTTTTCCCTTAGCTATGGTTTTGTCCCATTGGGTTTTCTTAACAAGGTTTTAACGAGACAGCATCTCAAAACGTATTAAGTATGATTATTGATAACCAGGGAGAGTGTTGTAAATAATTATTTATGATGGTTATCAATATAATTAAGTGTAGATTGAAACTCCTAAAATGTTATGATTTTCTCATTAATTTATATCCAATATATATATATAGGTCTAGTTGTTTGTTAATATGTAGAGATGAAAATAAGTATCATTCTCTATTCTATGTTTCTCTCCATAAACATGTTCAATAATCTTTGTTCTAAATATTTACTAGTAGGTCGTTGTTTTACAACACGTAATCCTAAAAATAAATTAAATGATTTGAAATTATTTAAGTATGATTTAAAGTAATTAAGTTGGATTTATAATAGTTTTATAACATTTGTAATCTTTAAAAGAAAGAAAATATAAAATTATATTTGTTGAAATTTTTAGAAATTAATAAATAAATTTTGAATCACTATTAATAAAAAGAATTATTAATTTAATAGCATTTTGAAAATTTTCTGGATCTAAAATGGTTTTAAAATGAATTTAAAAATAATATAGGGAGTGCCCGGTTCTATAGAATGAAAATGCGTTAACCGGTTGGTTCAAGGTCCTATTTCTAAATTAAATCCGAATAAAGAATTCTAAAAACAATCTTTAATAATATCCCCAAATCACATAAACCCTAGCTTTTGATTGGATCCAAATTGATTACCAATTCAACTATGTTAATGGAATCAACCTTACTGCTTTACTCCCCATGTATATTCCCTTGTGTATGTGTGTGAAATTGTAAGGGTTGGTACGATTTGGATAGAATTGAGAACAAGAACAAATGCATCTGAGGTTTTATTGAATTTGATAGGATTGATGATAATTTGATTCGATTAATGCCCTGAGAAGCTTCCATAGATATTCAGGAACAAAATCTCTCGATTAATTATGATACAAGAGGTCCAAAAGGGTTGAACCATATAGATGTAGGTCCGTGATGAAGGTGGTGTTGAACTCGAGTTGTGTATGGGTTTCAATTGCAATTGGAAGCTCGAATAAATCAAAATGGATTATAAGAATCATTTGCCCTTGCTTATATGGTATCAATTTTAGTTGTTACAAGATCAATGAATTAAGACTTTGAATCTGGGGTTTCGGTTCCGAGTGTACATCCATAACAGCTTAATAAGTTCAATTGAAACGGGCCTTGGGTTTGAATAATATGTGCGAGAATCAAGGGACGGTTTGATTTGGTTGAAACTGATATTTTTAGGAGTTTGGCATCGTCGGAGGGTGGCCGAAGCTTGGCTGTCGATGGGAGGGAGATGTTTTGGTTTGATTTTAAGATAAAATACAGTTTAATCTCTGTGGTTTATGATTATTATCATTTTATGTAAAAACATTCCAAACTAAGTTTTTTAAAAAATTATAATTTAAACCTTGAACTTTCAAAACCCTAATTTTTAATAGAGTTAAATACATAAATAGTACCTATAGTTTATCCAAAATAACAAGTTTGGTATTAAGCAAAAAAATAACAGATTTGAGTACTCACTGAATATTTATGTGAATTAGAGAGACTACTTGTGTAATTTAACTTAAATAATATATTTATATATAACATACACACATACTCTCTGTCTCTCTCTCTCTCTCTCTCTCTCTATATATATATATATATATATATATATATATATTGAATTACATCACAAATAATAATACTCTCACCACCACCACTACCGCCGGATATCACCGTCGGCCACCACCGTCAGCATCACCGCCCTATGACCACCGTCATCTATCTTTGTCTCGGTACCCTCATCATCATCACCATCACCCACATCACCAAATCCCCCTCTCATTTCCCAATAAACATCCAACCGAACATCCACCACCAGCCGTTAACACCACCATTGTCGGCCTTTTTCCTTTTTATCTTCCAACCGACCACCCACCAGCAACAGCCGCCAACACCACCACCATCGACCCCTATTAACTTTCCCTTCACTTTCCCCTGTTAACTACCAATTTTAATGTCCAATACTCTAAATCAAAGCTCCAACCACATTTAAGTTCATGCTCACCATCATTCACACATCAATTTCAGATGGTGATAGTGGCCGATGGTGGTGGTTTACCGTTTAATGATTTTAGGATTTTTTGTGGTGGTTTATTGTGAACAGATGGACTAGCGATGGTGATAAATGGTGGTGATGATAGGTAGATGGTGGCTAGAAGGTGGCCGGTGGGGATAGATGGTGGCGACGGTGGGCAGATGGTGGTGATGGTGGGTAGATGATAGTGGTGGTGGTTGATTTGGAAAGGGGGTTGGATTATTTTATAAAGTTATAATCATTTACAATAATGGTCCCTAAATAAAAAAAAGATTCAAAATTACAAAAGTAGTCCCTCAAAAGGTAAACCTGTTGTTATTAACACCTTAACTCGTGGTGATGATAAATGGTGAACAGAGAGACTAGCAATGGTGGTGATGATGAGTAGATGGTGGCTAGAATAGTATTTTAGTCATTTTATTTAAATTTAAGAAAAAATAACATGTTTTGTCATTAATACCTTAACTCATTACAAAAAGTAGAACATAATGCCCTAATTTATTACAAAAAAACTCTTAGTACCAAAATGTATTATTTTGGATAAAACACAGGGACCATTTTATTAATTACTAAAGTTATTATTTTGTAAAACTTAATAAAATTTAATTTATAAATTTTTTAATTCTTTGTGAAACTTTGAAATTGAATTATTTTCTTTAATTTATTGATTAAAATCTCATAATTATTTATGAAACCTTATAAATTTTTCAAAAATTCATTTTATAAATTATAAAATTAAAATTAAACAAATGCCATAATTATTATATTTGAAACACTAACATAAATAAAATGACTAAAAAATGAATTTAATTTTCAAAATTGACTAAAAGGGTTCGGGTTTGGGTTTAAAATTTCAAAATAAGTCAAATGTTGCAGTTTTCTCTACTTTAAGAAATTTCATCCTGAAATTTGATCATGAGGAGGCTGAAGCAAATGGAAGAGGGTTCTTGGAATTTAGGTGGTCTCCCATTTCCAAGTAAACTATAGGCCATATTTAGACTCACAGTGAATTTTGATAATAGGAATTCGGTTACACTTGAGTTGTTTGACTTTCATATCCATGATTTCAACGGGATTCTTGACAAGGTGTATAGAATCATTAATTTGAAATTCATCAAGTAGAATGTGGGGATTTTCATTGGCAAGACATTTCAGTAGATTTGACACACGAATCGTTAAATGAACATTGCTGAGTTATTGGAGCAGTTCAAGCTTGTAAGTCACTTTCCCAATATGTTTGAGCATTTTGGATGGATCATATAACAAGTTGAAATCTTTATGCTAGAATGATGTATGTTATTGTATGAGAATTTGATCAATAACACAAGCTTGAAGCATATCCTCGAGATTCTGTATCGTTCTTCCAGTTTAGCTATCGGTTTGAGGATGATAAACAGTGCTAAAATTGAGCTGAGTTCCCAAAGTTGATTGACGACTTTACAAGAAACGAGAGATGAATCGACCATTACAACCAGAGATTATGCTTAGAGTCACACCATGACGACTGACTATTATATGGATGTAGATACGATCCAATTTCTAGACACGAGAATACTCACGAATCGATATGAAATTTGTGATTTAGTCAATCGATCAAGGATGACCCAAATTCTATCATGACCACTAGAAGTACAAGGGAATTTGGTGATGTGGTCCATGGATATGTTTTTCTACTTCCACACAGGAATCTCGGGTTAAGCAATTAACAAGAGGGACGTTGATGTTTGGCTTTGACTTTTAAACAGGTGAGGCATTTGGACACATATAGAGTTATGTCCTTTTTTTATGTCGAGCCACCAATACTGACTACGAAGGTTTATGAGCATTTTATCAGCACCAGGATGAATATAATAATGAGTTTTGTGAGCTCCATTCATGATGGTGGTTTGAAGATTATCACGGTTAGGAAACCAAAGACAATGTAAGAAGTAAAGCAGACCATCGGCTTTGGTTTCCATTTGAAGTTCAACCCACATGACATTTCAACATACATGTTTCATTTGGTGGCTGACTAATGTTGGGCTTCAAGAATACAAGTTTTGTGATTGGACTGAATTGTGACACTTTGAAGCATGACATAATCCTTACGACTCAAGGCATCGGCTATGACATTCGCATTTCCAGATGATAATGAATCTCATGGTCATAGTCGTTAAGTAATTCGACCCATCGTCCTTGCCTCATGTTTAGTTCTTTCTTATTGAAGATATGCTAGAGACTCTTATGATTGGTGAATACAACACACTTGGTACTATAAAGATAGTATCTCTAGATTTTGAGTGCAATAACAATAACACCCAATTCGAGATAATAAGTTGTGTAATTCTTTTCAAGGATTTTGAGTTGTCTTGAAGCATAAGCTATAAATTTGCCTTGTTGAATAAGAACACAATCATGACCTTTCTTTAAATCATCACAATAGATAATGAAATTATCATTTCCATCAAAAGGGTCAAGATTAGAGCATTACACAACTTTTGCTTAAGGGTTTTAAATGTTTTCTCTTGATCAGGCCCCCACTTAAAAGGCTTATCCTTGTGAGTCAAAGCAGTGAGAGGCATAACAATCTTTAAGAAGTTGGGAATGAAACGAAGATAATAACTGGATCGACCAAGGTATGAACAAATCTCGCTGGGAGTTTTAGGTTCTACGTAATTCTTCACTACCTCAATCTTTACAAGATTCACATGAATTCTTTTATCATTCACGATATGACCAAGGAATTGGACTTCCTTAAGCAAGAATTCACACTTGAAGAATTTGGCATAAAGTTACTCCTTCAGAAGTTCAAGAATCAAATGGAGATTATCGATGAAGACAATCACAAATTTGTCTAAGTATGGCTTGCACACACGGTTCATCAAAACCATGAACGTAGTAGGTGCGTTGGTCAAACCAAAAGGCGTAACCATAAATTTATAATGGCCATATCCTATACTGAAAGCTGCTTTGGGAATATCATCCTGGCGCACTTGAAGCTAATGATAACCCGAACGAAGATCGATCTTTGAGAAATAAATAGCTCCTTGAAGCTGATCAAACAGATCGTCGATTCTCTATAAAGGATATTGGTTCATGACAGTAAGCTTGTTAAGTTCCCGATACTCGGTGCACATACGAAATGTTCCATCTTTTTTCTTCACAAACATAATTGGAGCTCCCCAAGGTAGGAAACTTGGACGCATGAAACCCTCGTTAGAAAGCTCTTAAAGTTGGCTAGCAAACTCTTGCATTTCAAACGGTGCAAGACGATAGGGAGATTTAATCACGGGTGTCACACCAAACACTAGATCAATACGGAACTCGACTTGACGAATGGAAGAAAGACCGATTAAGTCCTCGGGAAAAACTTCAGGAAATTCTCAAACAATCAAAATGTCTTCAACTATAACCCAAACATATTCAGGTTTATACTTCGAAATGGGTCAAATGTTATAAATTTTCACGACTATTAGTATTTCTTTTCATGTTTTATGTCATATATAACTTTACTTCCTAACATATTTGTTGGATTGATAAATTCTTATACATTATATATTATTAACTAATATGTTTTATATTTAAAATTTTGATAATGTAACGTATGAGTCTTTAGGCTAGTCCTAATAATATATTCCAATAGTTCCAATAAAAATACGTGTATGTATCAAATACCCATATTCGACAAGGTAAATATATGAAAAAGGGACAAATTTTAATGTATGGTGATGCTATAGTTGGCGGGGAAGTTTCTTTGGAAAAAGCGTATTAGTAACATATATGCCATGCACGGCTGGTCCGTATATTTCGGAGGCCTATGCGACAAGTAAAAATGGGTCCTTAAATTAGTGTTTAAAAGGATATTGGACTAATGGTAAATGGAATATTTTCTAAAATTGTTATTGAGTTTAAAATATTTATTGACTTATTAGGCCTCATATAAAAGATAGGGCTATTAAATTTTAATAATCTCAACTTTTATTTATTGGTCGTGATTAATCTCAACTCAATAAATATTTTCAGACACTTTTAATTTTGTGATTATTTAACTTAAACAATCCCTTACTAACTAAGAGTTAACATTGTTAATTTTTTTATGACATGGACTACTTATATGGCCAAACATTAAGCAAAAAGTTGAAATCAACCATTAGATCCATCAATCAGAAACTTCTGCACCCAAAAATTCACCAATCTTTACCTCTTGTTGAACCATTTGACTCATTGGAGATAGATTTCTACGATGGAGGCTAGACACTGAAAAACCAACCCCGATGGAGGCTGAGCGGTGGTGGAGTTGAAAAATGGCTTAAAGTTGGCCCCATTTCGTAAAAAACATAACTTTCAGTTAGTAAGGGATCGTTGAATAAACTCAAAGTTAAGAGTGTCTGTAAACATTTTCTGCATTTGGATTAATTCCGGCCAATAAATGAAACTTAAGATTATTAAAATCCAATAGCCCTAAAAGAATTACTATTAAGTATATAATTTTATATATATGTAAATCAACTTACCATATCTAAGCGAGAAAAAAGGCCCTCCAAGAACATAGGCCCTAGGCAGTTAGAAATTTTTGTTTTTTTAAGGTGTTTATAAATTATAGATGGTTTTTTGTGTGGTTTTAAAAATCTTTTGACTTTTGGAGATTTCGTGAACCCCATTCACGAAAATGGGTGATATGACACAAAAAGAATCCACTAAGTCTTGCCACGAATGATTGGGTTACTTTCTTTTATGTCACATCACCCGCGCTTCCATGAATGAAGTTCACGTAACCTTTTAAAACCAAATGATTTCCAAAACCACACTAACTAAAAACCATCTACAATCCATAAAAACACTAATATAAAAAAAATCTATACGGTTACCCACCCGACACCCTCTAGACGAACACTAATGCTATGTGTAGGTTGCAATTTTGAAGTTGCGTTATCCATTTACAAGAGTGCTTAACTACATGGCCAAGCTAATCTTACTCAATTTTTTAAATAAAAAAATAGGGAGATCTTTAATGAAAATGTGAGTACATGCCTGAGCACTTAACTAGCATCATTTTTCTTAACAATTCCTACGATTTCTAGATAAAATACATCACAATTACCCTAAAGGATTTGAACCAAAAACTTTTTCATTGTAAGACATACCACCTAACCACCATGATGTCCTCGTAAAGACAGCTAGCGTCATGTATCTTAACTTAAAAACTCTAGTAACAAAGTTTCGGCTTCACACGACACCACTCTTATGAGTTTGTACACCGCTCCTATTTCCTGCAGTGAGATCATGAAACTCCCATAGTCCATGACTTACCAAGGTCGTAAAGCATCGACTCATGATTGCATAAACTCAATCATGATCACCGTAGTAACAAGAGGCAAGCTAGCAATGATTTAGCTTCAAGAATTCATCAACTTTTTTGTTTATACCTTAATTTTTTTGTTTGCAATGTTCCTATCCCAAAGTTTAGTTCATAGCAATTTTTCTAATCATATGTTTATAACAATTTGATTTTTCTTTTCCTTCTTTTCTAATTAAAAACTTTAACACACACTTCAAACATACACAAATCTGCTGTCACCTTTCTTCATTGCTCATTGTCTTTATGAGGCACCTTCGACACCTATATACGCATATTCTTTAGTTACAATAAAAAATTTTGAGATATAATAATAAATAAATATAGATTTCATCTAAAGTGATAAATCATCTCGTATTCTTCCTTTTATTGGAGTGGTCTAGTTTCTTTGCATCTTTCATTCGAGTATACCAAACACTATACCATATTCCAAAAGAAAAGAAAGTACTTGATCACCGCCATGGTTTTAAAAAACGGTCGAGGCGTGCGCCTTGAGACGAGCCTCGAGTCGAGGCGCCCAGAAAACGAGTCTGAGGCGCCGCCTCAGGGGATTGTTTTGTACGTGCGCCTCATATGACTGAGGCGTGTGCCTCAGGTGCGACTCGGGTGCCCCTCATGTGCTCCTCAGGGGGTTTTCACTTTGTTTTTGATGTTTTTGACTTTTTATGTCAGTTTCAAACGTTCCATGTCTTTTTAATGTGTGTTTTTTGATGTTTTTGATGAATCCTATGATGAAATTAGTTTGTATTTTATTTTTTATAAGATATATAATTTTTATATTTATTTTTTAATTCCGCCTCGGCCTTACGCCTCGGTTCGCCTCGAGGCTTACGCCTCATAAGGTGAAGGGAAAACGCCTCGAGGCTCGATTCCGTACTTTTAAACCTTGATCACCGCAAACCTTTTTCCTGAGTAAAAATAGTCTACAAACATGCAGCTTATAATTGTACATTTTTTTTCCAATTTGTGCACCAGAAACAAGTGATTTACCATTTAAAAACCGAATATATTACCAATTTCAGTTCAGTGATGGCCCCGTTTAAGTAGCGATAGGAATCGACTTGACGCCTTCTCTGCCCGTCGGTCCTCCGCATGTTCAACCTGTAATATTTAATTTGTAATCAAATCCGACACTGATTATCTAAAAAAAGAACTAAACTTTTGGACAAAAAGTGTTAGTGTCACTATAATCTAAGACTGATAAGGTCTTATACTTGTCAACTAAAACTGACTCGTGAACCCATTATGACATGCTACCCAGCGTACCCTATGCATACATAAACTGTAAGATTCTCGTACCTCGGTAGTTATTTTCTTCAGAATTTCAATGATCTCAGAGAAGTTGGGTCTTAAACTTGGGTCTTTTTGCCAGCATCTCACGAGCAGCTCGGCGAGCTTTGGCTGAGTGTTCTTAGGGATGGTAGGTCGTAAGCCCTGAAATATTGGAATGTATGTTAAATTTTATTTGTAAGAAAATTAATAAAAATTAACTATTTGGTTGTAACAACTAAAAAGAGATTACTGAATTTGATTTAAGTTCACATGATTCTCATTTTACTGAATAAATGGGTGATGTTTTACCTTTTGAACCACTCCGATAGCTGCCTGTACTGGGGTCAAATATTCATATGGAAGCTGGAAAAAAGATATATGTTTATATGAATATTAGTTTATATATAAATAGATCAATGTGGATGTTTAATGACAATAAACTATACCTTTCCGGTTAGTAACTCCCATAAAACGATGCCGAAACTGAAAACATCTGCCTTGAGATCATATGGCTTGTGTTCAATGACCTTCATTGTAAACAAAAAATATGTTAGAAGTTTCTGTAATGATTACAATGAATAAACAAGTTGTTTGTCTGGCGAGAAAAGGCTCAAAATGCATACAAATGACAGATGACAGATAGCCAAATAGTAGAAGTGACGACTTCCAACCCATTTAGGGTTAATTTGGATTGTAGTTTATTGCAAATGGTTAAATAAAAAGAATAGCTAAAAGGAACGTCTAAACGCATCAAATGGATGTACGGGTAACACAGGTTGGAAATTGCTTAAGTCCATATTTTATGCTTACAACCTCCCTGAATGTTTTTTACAGTTGTAAATTACTGATGAACATAATAAGATCCGCGCTGTTTTGACGGGTACTAAAAGTTGACATGTTTCCACATAAACCATTTGATCTGTAACAAAATTCATCCAAGTTCTCACCCGCCCATCATGACACATCTAACAAATATTAAACTAATCAACATAAGGAAGCTTGATACATATGACACACCTCAGGAGCCATCCACCGATATGTCCCAGTTTCTGCTGTCATAACACCACTCTGAGCCTTAACTCTTGCCACTCCAAAATCAGCTACCTTAACCACCTGTATGCAAAACACCCCAAAGATTGAATTAGTCTTATACTGACAGCTAAACAAGTTTTTATATGATAAAAAGTCTTTAAGAAAACAAAACTATCTTACATCATTTTCATCCATAAGAAGATTTGCAGCCTTCAAGTCCCTATGTATTATATTATTCTGGTGCAGATAGTTCATCCCCCTTGATATATCAATTGCGACCTTGAGTAATACTGGAAGTTTAAATGTACCCTTTTGCTTGTGCAAATAATCATACACACTTCCGCCGCTCATAAACTCTGAGTTGTATAAAAGAATAGAAGAATTCAGTTACTGGAAAAGATAACACAAAAAGAAATCAAAATCCTTCATTACTTGGTTGATACTTTCAAAGTGCATTTTGAATTTACCTGTTACGATACACAAACTTGAAGGTTCAGTACATGCTCCTATGAACTGCACAACATTCTTATGTCGGATTTTCCTGCACATACAAAACTATAATATTTCAGTTCTATGTCCTTTTTCATTAACGTAGATGTCAACCTTTTAAAGAGAGAACTTCTGCCAAATAGTTCCTCGTAAACGATACATGAGAGAAAAAAGTTAACATGGTTAACGTTGCTAACACATCAGCTACCACCTCATCATTTGATGAGTGTTTTACTACCTTCGATTGAAAAATGTTGAGAATAGCTTACCTTCAATCAATAAAATTTGTGAAGTAAAATGAGTGCATGGTTGAAAAGATTATTTGTTACATAAACAAAAAATATGCCTAAAAATATTATCATGCAGCTGATTGCCCTAAAGTTTTAATAGTGATAAATGACAAACCTCATGATATAAACTTCTTGGGCAAACTCCTGCTGCATATTTGTGGTTATTTGCTCGGCCTTAAGCATCTTGATAGCCACCTCTTGACTACGATACGTACCTTTATATCTAAATTAACGCAGATAGTTAATGTCATCTGTGATCCAATATACACCTTTTAATGAACATTAAATATTTAACAAAGATGCTAACAGTTGCATAAAAGACTTACAGATCACCAAAAGATCCAGATGCAACTTTGTGATCAAATGTTAGAAACTGAGGATCTATTTCCCATTCATCTGTCCCGTCACTGGGTATGCTTAAGTGATCAATTACATGAGATGATGAAGGATGATCTGGCGGAGTCTGCTTCTGCACAGAAATTAAAATGTAGTTAACAAAGATGGGACCAAGTGACCAACCACCAAGTCAGCTTAAATTCTTGAAAGCTACAGTAATTGATTGGACCATAGCTATAAAACAAATCAAATGTATACTTACCTCAAGCTTTAAAAGTTTTCTTTCTATTGCATCTCGGAGCTCTTCGGTTTCCTGCAAATATGTATCATGAAATTCCATAAAAACATCCAAAAGATCATAGCTTCTATGAAATTTGTTTTCATAAAGAACCTTCTGTAGTAGAAACTACAACCATACAGGTTGTACAACACCCTAATAAACTATATCCTAATAAACTATAAAAAAAAGTGCCATCAACATCAATACTCATAATCCTTTCTTTAATAAAAAGACAACTTGTGATTTAAATAATTATGTAATTTGAAATAATATATGGATCCCTTATGTAAACCAACTACAAAGGTTGCACATTTGAGAAGAGGCAGAAGAATGTACCTCATGTGGCCAACCATCAACAACAAAGACATCTAATGAGTAGTGATCTACTGTTGAAAAAGCATGTGCTTCCTGTATGTTTAGTCCTACTTCAGCCAGTAAACATGTCAACTGCAAATTTTGCTTCAATCAGGAATGGTAAAGATTGACAGTGTTTTCCAATGAATTTACGCGAAAATATGTGGTTCCAGTTGTTGAAAAGAGAGCAAATAAGTACCTGGTTTAGAAGCTTGGGTTTGTCATCTGTGGAAAAAGTAATCTCGTGCAATGGCCTGTATATTAATCAGCAACATAGTACAATGACCAAGAAGTATAACTATTCCACCGATCACAATATTGAAACTAGCGGTGTCAAATGAGTTGAGTTCGTGGGTTGGCAAACGAACAAGTCATGAACCCAAAAATTTAACACAAATCCAAACATGACATGACCCCGAAAAAACATGTTAAACACATGAAGCCAAACACGACATAAGTTTTTGCTGGTTGACACGAGCACGACCGGTTTAACCCAAAATTTCATTTATTTGCATATTAATACTCTATAATTACAAATTTAAAAACAAATCTACAAATGAATATAATATAACCACGTTTAAATTACAAACCATGTGTCCATTTCTCTTTGATATATCTTTTAAATCTGTCATAACATACCCAATGAGTTTAAATTATGACAAAAGACATTCATTTATATATCTATAAAAATAAACGGGTCAACCCATGAACCTGCTAGGTTGACCTGAACACTACGTGTTTAGCTAGACATGTTTACATGTTCGACCCAATACTAATCCGAACCCATTTAGACAAAACCTGAACCTGCCAATTTTGAGTTAGGTTCATGTCATGTTTTCATGGTGTATTCACACCCCTAATTAAAACCTTTTATAATTGCAACCAAAAGTCTAATTAGAAACAACTTATGACTTTGGCTGCCTTTTATTCTTAGTGTTATTGGTATTATCACTTTTCTATGAATAAAACTGTTGCTTGTGCATTTTGAGAAAAATCAGCATCACTAATGTATCTAGGAAAGTTTGTGCGGGTAATTACAGCACTATACCCATTGCAAGCTGATAGTTCCATTGCTTCAAGTGCAAGGGCTTCAAGATTAGGTGATGACCCAAAGGCAGGTGGTGGATGATTACTGTCATAAATAAATCATCACTTAGAACACTGAAGATCCCAAAATCAAATAAGATATAAGTGAAAAGAAGACTAACAATAAGTCAACATTATAAAAAGGACCTGAGGGAGTATAATAATCATATGACTGACATGTAAAACTAGGATTGGCTAAGGATATAATATAATATATATATGTATATATATTATATATATGCAGGTCGGTTATAAATTTATAACATTAAGTATCTAAATTATACCATTGGGATATCTGCTTCCCAGATGAGCTGTAGTTGACTATATCATCTGAGTTATTCTCAGTCACTGAACAAACCTGCATTTTGGCGATGCACATTAGACCTGCTATACCAACTGCTATACTAAATGAAAAGATATTGTCTATGTGACTGAGAATGGCTCATATGTATTTACAAAAAAGGATGTAAATTTATTCACTTTTAGAATAGGGGAAATTTAGTAAACTATGGAAGACTGTTAACCACAACTTTATGTTTCTTACATGCTAAAGAAAACCATATCTATTTATAACCGAGAAAATCAAACTGGAGATGGTTTTTAGGAAGGAATGAGCAAGGTTAATATCAAGCAAAAGCAAACCAGCTAGAAGTTGGCTTATGGTTGATGATCAGACAGACAGACCCAACATTTTCCTACAGGTACCAAGATATGGAATTACACTTAACAAATTAGACCTGAACAAGCCGGACGTCAAATGCAGGCCCATTAGCATTATGTGCTAGACTCAGCAACCGCTTGTGCATGAGTACATCTTCTGCCCTTTCAACATTTACATCAAGTGCATACCTTCATTTCAGCATAGAAAATGCATCAAATATGAACGAATTATCCAGCTATTGTTATAAGCATGAGAAAAGTACATAGATAGTCAACTATGCCACTACGTTCATTACAGAAGAAAATTTAAGTACCTAACTGCCACAACCCATAAGCACTTGTACACAGTGTTTTTAGGACACAATGAAAGAGAGAGAGAGAGAGAGAGAGAGGAGGCATTGTACATCGTATCATATTTAAAACAAAATACAGTTCACAAGTGTTTATGCGTTTTACTTGAAATTGATATTTCATATTTGATTTCCAAACAATAAAAGAAAATCAAAACTGTGTTCTCCAAGCTATGTTCACATTACTGTAAAAGTTTATATTCAATTATATATGAACAAATAGTCAAAAAGAAATCTATGATCACGATTAACTTATGAATAAAAAAATTGATAACTCACCAAAACCATCGATGATGATCAACGAAACAAAAGTTACTTTCTCAACAACCATTTCAATAACACGCACACATACACATACATATACACGTAACAAACTTGATCTATATTGTATATTTACCAAACTCCGGATATAAAATTGCGAAAACGTGAGATCTAGGGCTAATAATCAAAAAAACGAAGATCATGATCTCAAAACTACCTGTTCGGAAGCCGATTGAAATGAGCGAGGAGTTCATCATCAAAACCAGGCTGTTTAGCTTCATCATTGTCGGATTCTTTCAGACGCCGGAGAATCTCGCCGTAAACCTCTAGCTTCTGATGCCGATTACTATGATGATGATGATTATTATATTATTATTATTATTATTATTATTATTATTATTATTATTATTATTATTCGCCGCCGCGTACGGCCGCGACGATTGAGCAATCATACAACCACCATTCTCATTATCCACCGTCACCATTGACGCTTATATCGATCGATCGATTGATACGTTTATCTTCGTGAATCGAATCAAAGAACGAAAACTCCAAAATTGTTTGGAGATCCGATTGAACGAGTGTTGAAGGAAGTGAAAAGAAGAATCACGAACGAGGGTTTGAAAGGTTACAGGTGGTATGCCGTACGGTGTGTGTCAATGTGCGTTCGTTTTCATGGCTTTATCACGCTTTTCTCTATGGCTTTGTTGCCTTCGTTATCGTCTCTATGTATAGTATGCGTGGGAGGAATTTTTTTTTTTTTTTTTTTTTAAATCGGGGACGTGGAATTGAAAACTTTTGACGCCGTCGTTTAAATTTTAAAAAATTATATTGTGATAAACAACTAGTTTATAAGTATTGTATCATGATTATCACTTTTATCCTTTAAATTTTTATTTAAATTTTTGAACACTCTATTTAATTCGTTATTTTTATCTTTACCTTACTCACAAATATTAATTTTAAAATCACTTTAAATTTGACGGATCATAGCAACTAGAGTAGCAAAGTGGCATTTTATTTAATATTTGATGATTGGGATATAGTTGATGAATCATGAATCCAATTCTGAACGATTTGACCATCTCTAACACCATACATGAAATTATCTTCTCGGATGTGAAAAGGAGATACGGACGAGGAGGATGTGACGAAATTGAGAACGTGGTAAATATGTGTGGACTTGTAGGGTCAAGCGGGATTATGAGAGGGAGAGAGGTGCACCCGTTTAGATGTTTTCGTAAAGAAGAGAGGGTGGCGCTTGTCTCATTCTCAAGTGTGGACAGTCTAACGTCTTAGACCCATAAGCATAAAAAAAAACTCAAATGTGCTATGAGATATCATATTCTTACTTGTTCTTTAAAAACATTTATTTTATCTATAACCCTACAAATGTCTTTAGCATGTTTTATTTCATAGATCTAAAGTTCTAAATAATAAAGTTATCACCTTTATTTTTTTAAAGTCCATATATATGATAGTCTATACATGTTAGTTAAAGTTCACGTTAAGGAACCTTGATTATGTGTTCAATGTTTTGAAAGGATAATGTTTACAGTGATTCCTAACAATCTTTTGTTCACCCGAAGGTGGTTCTAGTCACCCAAACCTAATTGTTCATTTGCATGTGTTCAAACTTATAGTATCCCAAGGACCTCTTAAAAAGGTCCTTTTTCATCCGCACCTAATTAACCTACCTAAATCTAAGCACAATAAGAATATAATTAATTATATGCCTAACCAACATGTCATTAAAAAGTAAAGGTTAATGTATGTTTTTGTTTACAAAGGTCAATGAATTATGTGATATCTATGTTATAAAGATTACATTTGTGTCTACTTATTACCGAGTCTGTTTTGTACAAGCATTTGATTTTTTTTTTGTTATGTGCATTTTATGGTTACTGGAGTCTTGCAAGCATTTGGTTGCTTGGTTTCATACATTACACGGTCACTGGAGTCTTTGTCAAGTGCAAACACTTGATGTTATATGCATTGTATGACCGTTGGAGTCTTGCAAGCAATTGATTGTCTTGTTATGTGCATTGTTTGGTCACTAGAATCTTGTTTTATATAAGTATATCACTGGAATCTTGTGTAGTACAAGCATATGATTGTTTTGTTTTGTGCATTGCACGATCATGCATGACTTATTTTGTGCAAGTATATAACTGAAGACTTGTATTATGTATGATTGAGCTACCCTAGTGATGTTCTCATATGGTTACCTGATGTTATTTGAATTGGTGTCTTAAAGTTTTCAAATAGATGTTAATTACTTCGTTGAAAACATCTTAAATCCATTAAAAACACTTGTCTAGTTATTTAGCAATCCTTTTATATTGTTTTATCCCAACATATTGTTGAACTTATATGAAAGTTATCCACAACTGATTATGTCATCAGCATAGTGGGCAACTTATTATACAAAAATTTAATGTAAAAGTAGCTCTAAATCTTATATGTTAAATTGGATTAACAAAACTGATAATTTCACTATCCATACGACGTCGTACACGAAAATAGAAAGATTTGGCTTTGCATGTTAGCTAAACTTTAAGTGGTACTGTGGTAGCCGGTAGATTTGGTAAAACAAAGTAGCCTCACTTCATGGGAGAAACGTGAAAAGCAGATTTGAGGATTTGACTCCACTTCGTTTAAATATGCACACTAATAAAATTATATTATAACAATCATAACAAAAAAGAATAGATCGATAAATGAAATATTATATTATAGGATAGGGTGTGTTGGTAGAAGGTTGTTGATTGCTATAAATAAAGTTAGCTTGATATTTAAATACTAAAGAGTTTGTATATATAACTAAAACTTTAAATTTCAACAGACTGTTAATATTAAATAAAAAGTTAAATTCTATATATAAATAAATACTTTTTAAGAAAAACTTGGGTGATAACATTACAAAACTGAAATACGACAATTAATATAATATAAGAAGGGAAGGTATAACTACTAAACTAAAACAAATTTCCATCCTGTACATGCATCTAATGTCTTTTTATGTATTATCCAGTTACCTAGAAATAAAATAAAATATTATTCTAGTAAATCATTTAAATTTCTTTTAAGCGAATTGTATATATCGTTTTGTACTTGTACAGCATCATATGTACTTAAAAACACTTTTAAATACATTAATATTATAATACGTCATACAAGACTTTAGATAATATAATATTTATAGTCACTCTTGTATTTATATGATATAGAATCATTATCCAAAGTTTGAAGGGGAAAGGAAAAAATGAGACGTAGAGAAGACTAGAAAGAGTGGAGTTGGGCACAAAAGGCGGCTTTTGGGAGGCACCAAAGGACAAAGGGTGGGTCACGTTGGCTTGTTGATGAAGTTATTTCCTGACCTGGTAACTTGTTTTTGCCACGTGGCCAGACAAGATCTTTCACATCATATATGTTTATTTAGTTAATAATATATCGATGGTTTTGTACTATATTTAGTTACTAAGGGTGGTGGAGCACATGCCGTGACTTGCTGTGTGTTTTGGTGCCGAATGGTAAAACCGTCTTCATCTTCATTTCACGTTTTATGGTTTTGTTTCAGCGGCATGTTTTCGTTGTGGTTGTGGACCAAAATCGGACCGTTGAAGAGAAAAAGAACCGCATAATTAGCGAATTTAAGAAGTAAAAATATATTATATTTTATTCGGCTCGATTTTCAATGAAACTTATGTCGAAGAATACATAAAAGATTCATTCCCTTAAAGATTCTAACACACAGAAGACTCTTTACCTTAGGAGCGGGATGAGTGATACATCCGGCGAGCGCCAGTGAAGAACACAAGGAAAGCAGGAGCTCGGGTATTGAGATATTCCGTCAAGAGAAAGGAGGCAGACAGGTAATAAGGCCGACCACATAGGGGGAGGGAACCGAAAAGCTAAGCTTTGCGGAGCGGACCAATCTTCCGTACCGCCCCCCTGACTCTCTCCATATAAAAAAAGCCTGAGGGAAGCGCGAAGAGCTAAGCCACTAATGTCGTGGCGAAGGTAATACCTCGGAAAGTCCGTGAAGTATATGGAAGTCTTCTTTCGTTTCTCGACAGTGAAGTAAGACCAAGCTCATGAGCTTATTATCTCAGGTCGGAACAAGTTGATAGGATCCCCCTTTTTACGTCCCCATGTTGCCTGTGTATTATTTCGCAATGGCGTATGCAGAATTTTAGAAAACCGTAACGTTGTTGTAAAAATTAGTGCTAATGACCACGAGATCAAATTTAAAAAGTAAAAACATATCAAATATGAGCGGACTCAATTTTGAATGAAAGTTATGCAAAAACAAAGATAAAATTGATCATGTTGCGACGGTATATTCGGAGTTGTTTAATACATTATAATTAAAAGTTATAGAGTAAATTACTTTTTAGTCCCTATGGTTTGACAAAATTACTGTTTCAGTCGAATAGTTTATTTATTACACTGATAGGTCAATAGTCTAGGATTTGTTTCAATTTCAATCCATACCATTAATAGTGTTAAATTTATCTGTTAAGTTAATATAAAATGACAAGTTTACCCCTATATCTAAAAATGCAAATAAAAAAAACTTATGAAACCCCTACACCACCCCAATTTGTTATCTTTTTATTCTTTCTCTCTCATCATAAAAACACCCTACAATCATCCCCCAACCCCAATCAGTCGCCACCTCCACCACCCTCTCTAACAGCCACCTCCACCGCCTAAGTACCGACTCCCTCTCCCCACACCAACCCATCTCTCTCTCTCTCACTCTCTCTCTCACATACACATGTACTCTCTCTCTCTCTCTCTCTCTCATGTCTTATTCCATCAACAGCATCACTCAGCACCAGCATTTGAAACGTATCGGCCTCCACTAACTTCTGCCACACCGCCACCACAACTGAAACCCGGTAACCACCACTTGTTCTTTTTCATCCCTATTAGATCTGGTCCTTTTTATGTTCATCCTTCAACCTCATCTTCATCTTGTTGTTCTCTTTCCTTCTTGAACTCTCTGGTAGATTAAAAAGGCATAAGTGCTGATATGAACAATGATGATGGCGGTGGCAATGGTTTGATGTTTCTTAGATCTGGTTCGATTGAAAACCCTAAATTAGAGGGGAGGGGTGCTGAAGATAAACAATCTTGATGGCGTTTGGTGGTTTTAAGTTTATCGAAATTTGAAACCTCCAGATTGGTGGTAGAGAAGGGTGGTGTGTGGGTGGGTGGTGGTGGTGGTAGACTGTAGAGAGATGACGAATATGTTATCTGATAATTTTCTGTTATCAAAACTCTGTTAGTTTCATACACGTGTCGTAAGGACATACTTGTTGTCCTTGAATGTTGATGACTTAATAAATAATTGATTTTGGTTTAACTAATTATAACTCTATTAATAATTCTGACTATTACTATGATATTATGTGAATCAAGGTATTACCTGTTATTTTATGATTTACATTTCAACACATGATTATGTGAAATATATAGTGTTCATGAAAGATGATAATCACTTGATTAACATTTTAGTTGTTAGTTTATGAAACTCAAATGTTAAAGAAAAGAAAACGATTTAAAAATGTTAGAAAACAAAATTTACAATTTATAAATGTTAAAAGGGGTTAAAAGAGAAATTGTGAGTGGGTATATAAATAGAAACCATGAAACCCTAGCCTGGATAACCCCAAAATCAGCCAAAGCCCTTTCACTTCCCCTTTTTTCGATCGGTCACCAGCACACACAAATCCACACTCGTTTTTGCTTAATTTGATTAATACTACATGACAGCAAGTTCAACTATTGATCTACAACACGTATAAGGTAAGATTTTCAATGAGTTTATCATCTTTTTCATGAAAATTGATTCATAAACAAACCCTAGTTCAATCTTGCAAAATAACTTGAAATTGATGAAAGTGAATGTTGTAGTTGTGTTAGTTTGATGTTATTTTTGATGATCAAGGTGGATTATTCAAGAAAAACATGAATTTAAAATTTAGTTCTTAACTTACTTAAAGTAGAAACTTTAATTTTCAAGAACTTTGGATTTTGTGATTCTATGTTGTTTCTTATGTTTTAATGATTGCTATGAACTAGATTAAGCATATAAATGGTGATTCCATGATTAGTTTTGGTGAATTTGGGTTATAGGATGTTACTTTCTCTAAGAGGAAACTTTATGAATGCGTTTAGTGAAATTTAATGTTTTGAGCATGCATGTGACTTTAAGATCATGCTAGATTGGTTGTTGGAATCATTTAATGGGTTAAAATACAATGGTTAGATCATATGGATGTTACTTTGAGAGAATTGAATGTTTAAGTGCTCGTGTAGTTAATTATTAATGTGATTATATAATTTGTTGGATTGATTTTAGAAAATTAGGGTTTCGTGTCATAATAATGATATTTGATCAATATGGAATGTTTGAATTGTTTTGCTAGTATAAGTCATGTTTGGAATGTGATGGTGAACATCATACATGCATACGGATTTAAGTCCCCTACTTAGTAGGATTGGTAGAATTTAGGATATGAAGTAGCAAGTTACTTCATATGGCATGTAGTATATGGTTAAAACCCTTTGTGTGATTAGATATATTTGGGATTATTGTATGACTGTAAAGTACATGGTTGTTACTTGTTAAGATTCGTGTGTGTTGTATGATAAGTTATACTAGTACAATAATCCCATTAAAGTTAGGATTCATTATGTGTAGTACGTGAAAGATTTGAGTTAAACTTATGAATAATTTGGTTTTTAATAGGAACAAGCATGATTTCAATTAACATGTCACCAACGGGTCAAACAGGTCAATGTTTTCAAAATCACTTAAATCAATGAGACTGATTGAACGCTTAGGATTTGTTAAATCATCATGTCTTGCACATACTTATGTGCTAACGTATTCTAGGTACCCTGTGACGAGTTGTCTTTCCATTCCATCATTCGACTTGCATTACTTCTTCTTACGCTTCAGGTGAGTCCAACACCCCTCTTTCACATAGTACTTTTGGGGGAGAAAGTATACTTTCAAACGCTTTAAATATTATAAGTTATGTATGTCACATACCGGCGGAAGCGTGAAATGCTTTGATGTGACTATCGGTTTGGAACACATTGATTACAGATATAAACAATCACACCAAAGTAATTTAAAGTAAACAGTACATTAGTCATTTATAGGTTCGGGTTACAATCATATAACATTTACAAAACTTGTCATAACATAGATTTTTACATGATACATTGCAACCCTGTTACAAAAGTTTCAAGTAACCACTTCATTAGTCTTCTCAGTAGTAGTGGACATGTGCGTCCATTGATATGCTGAGATCTATCAGATTCACGGTTATTTTTACACACATATTTCCTATCACATCGTACCATCCATTGTAAACATCAAATGTAAGCACAAGATTATAAGTCATTCTGATTACCTGAAAAAGCATACTCAAAACAGTCAATATAAAGTTTGTGAGAACATAGGTTTAATGACTTAACAAAATTTATTGATGCAATATAAATAAGATTACAACTAAACCTACTTATTTGCTAGGTGATTTATAACTGTCATACATATAAATCACAGAATCAGATAATATAACATCATAACACTCATTTTGTTGGTGCATGTACATATTCCTAAGTAGCGCTCCTATATTATCTGGCGGTTCCTTATTTGGATTAATGGTTGTAACTTATGCCACAAAATGATAGTAACTTATCAAAATTCTTATTTATATTAGCATAAAAAATAAACACAGTATGCTTTCCCCCAAAACTCATAGATATAAAATATGGTTATGATACTCACCTTAAATCCAGCAAATCCCTATAAAATAATTATATGTTAGAAATAAAATTATTTTATTTCTTTAAAATTTTTAGCATTTATGTCTTAATTCAAATAGAAATTCCAAAACAGTAGCTACAGTTATCCATAAATTATAAAATTTTATAAACATCTCAAAATCCAGATTAACATATAAAAATTTTAGTTAATACGTATTTATAATTAATTTCCTATAATTTTTACAAGATTTACACTAAATAGCAGAAATAGCTACTGGTCTTTAAAATTTCTAAAATTTGTACAGAAAGTCTTACACAATATTTAAAATTTTATATAAAATTTTCATGTTTTTTCATAATGTTTTTCTATTTAATTCGATTTTCTTCATATTATATATTCTAAAATATGTAACTTTATTATTTTCAGGATTTAATTCACTAAATTTATTATAAAATTACAACTTAATGTAAAGGTCATCATATAATATTTCTAGATTTTTAGCATCTTTAAATTTGTTAAGCATTTTCTTTTATTTTCCATAAATAAATCATATAAATTAGTATATCAAATAATAATTTCCCAAAATTTCCAGACTATTATTTTTGATAATTTCTGATAGATTTCTAATTTTTATTCCCACAATCACAGTCATTTAACTATTTAACCTATTTTACTTAATAATTCATGAAATGACATATTTTTCATCCCTTTTTAAATTTTTGGTTTTTATAGAAATTCTTAAATTTTCAGTTTTTAAACTTTTCTTACTGATTTCTGATAATATCAAATGTTCAAGAGATTTGATAAATAGTTTTGATGTTTATACATAATAAGTTAGTGACATATGTATGTATAACACATGTGTAACTCTTTTAAATTTGTTTGTCAAGAATCATGAGAATCAAAACCTTGATAAAAGATGAAAGGAAAGGTTGTAGGTGGTAGGAGATGACTTTGAATTTCTTGAATTCCAAAGCTTGAGGAAGAGTTCTTGATTTCGAAAGTTTCTTCAAAATGGTCTTGTTAATGTTCTTGATGGTATAACAACCAAATGATGAGGAGATGGTGTGCTATTTTGAACAATGGTGATGGTGGGGTGTTTGGTGTTTCAGCCGAGAGGGGTTGATGAGAGTGTTAGAGGTGAGTTTGGGGTAAGTGTGATGGTTGTTTGGTGTTTGAAGATGAAAAGAAAGAGCCGAGAGTTTGTGGATGTTGGAGGTGATTATAGTGATTTTTGGTGTGGTATAAATGATGGATAGTAGCCGATAATTTGAGGAAGTCTTTGGTGGATGTGGTGGCGGTTTCTAACCTTTGCTTAACCGTGAGTTTGACACCCAAACATCTAGTAATGATAACCATTTGATGAGGTGGCAACTCAAGAAAGATGCTTAGTGTCTTAATGTAATGATCATGCTTGCAAGTCGGCGAGAGCTTTGGACACTAAGAGTGTTGAGAACTTGCCACCATTACACAATAATGATAACTTTTGGTTATTGTAGATCATGTGGCACAATTTGAGGTGATAGTGCATGGAGTCGGCCGAAGGTGTGATAGCTAGAAGTCATCATTAGTTTGATGAGTTGGTTGTGTAGATTTGCTAGGTGTTAAAGGTTAAGGTGTGTTAGGTGTCATGCATTTGGATGTGGATTAGTGTGGTAATATTAATGATGTATTCAGCCGAGGGCATAGGCAAGGATTGTATTAGTCTTAAGCCAAGTAGGATGGATTAGTGTTTAAGTTCATTAAGTGTTTTTAAGATTAGCTTAGTTAAGGTTCTTCATGAAATCTTCCAAAGTTCAACTTATTTGGTTTTTGATTTATTAGGTTGTGAACTTAGTTCATTAAGTATTAATTAGTTGTATGATATGTAATTTAAATAACTAAGCCCATAATCATATAGTTTAACATTCTTAATATTTCACAAATATCACAATGTATAATACATGCACACGTAAGGATCATGCATTCATGTACATATATTTCTATGCTAAAACACATATACATATAAAATTTTATCACATAAAATCACCTTAGGATTTTAACTTATGAAAAGCACACACATAAATATAGGTTTAACTTATATAAAATAAAATTTTCTAACCTTAATTTTTAGGGTCGTCACATTCTCCCCCCGTAAAAAGAATTTCGTCCCCGAAATTCATCAGTTGTCAGTATCTTATGACATGGGAAGTTTGTCCTTATAACTTTCCTTTTTATTCAATTTAGCCTCAAATAAGTGTGGATATTTTCTTTTGATTTCATCTTCTCGTTCCCATGTAAATTCAGGTCCTTGTTTTGAATTCCATTTGATCTTCACTATTGGGATTTTACTTATCTTTAATCCCTTTACTTCTCTATCCATGATTGCTACTGGTTCTTCCACAAAATAAAGTTTCTCATCTATTTTGACTTCCCTTATTGGTATTTTTAATGTCTCATTATTCAGACATTTCTTCAAGTTAGACACATGGAAGGTGTTATGTACTTCACTTAATTCCAGGGGTAGATCTAGCTTATATGCTACAGGGCCAATCCTATCAGTTATTTCAAAAGGTCTAACATACCTAGGGTTTAACTTGTTTCTTTTCCCAAATCTGATAATTCCCTTTGAAGGTGATACTTTTAAATACACTTTTCCCTGATTTGAAATTCTAAGGGCTTTCTCCTTCTATCCGCATAGCTTTTCCGTCTATCTCGTGCTGCCTTTAATTCGTCTTAGATTTCAAAGATCTTATCTGATGTTTCCTGTATAAGTTCTGGTCCTGTAAGCTGTCTATCTCTTACTTCATTCCAACATAAAGGTGACCTACACTTTCTTCCATATAAAGCTTCAAATGGAGCTGCCTCAATACTGGCATGATAGCTATTGTTATATGAAAATTCTATCAAAGGCAAGTGTGTATCCCAACTACCACCAAAATCTAATGCACAAGGTCGCAACATATCTTCCAATGTTTGGATGGTTTTCTCACTCTGTCCATCTGTTTGTGGATGATATGTCGTACTCATGTTTATTTTAGTCCCTAATGCTTTTTGCAAAGTCTGCCAAAATCTTGAAGTAAATCGGCTGTCTCTGTCTGATATAATTGAAATTGGTATTCCATGGCTAGACACGATCTCCTTTATATAGATCCTTGCTAATTTCTCCATTTTATAATCTTCTCTAATTGGCAAGAAATGAGCTGATTTAGTCAGTCTATCGACTATAACCCATATCGTGTCGTATCCACTTGAGATTCTGGGTAGTTTGGTCACAAAATCTATAGTAATCTGGTCCCACTTCCACTCAGGAATTTCTGGTTGTTGCAAACGTCTAGAGGGTTTCTGATATTCGGCTTTGACTCTTGAACAAACATCACATTTTTCTACAATTTTTGCAACTGATTTCTTCATACCTGGCCACCAATACTGGTTTCTCAGATCCTTGTACATCTTATTGTTCCCTGGATATACTAAATATCTTGACTTGTGTGCCTCACTCAGAATATTTTCTCTAAGTATGACACTGTCAGGAATCTAAATTCTTCCTTTAAATCTCAAAATCCTATTTGACATAGCTTCTAGTTGATCTTCTTGTTCCATCACATTCTTTAGTTCATCTTTTTGTTGAGCTTCACGGATTTGACTTATTAGATCTGAATGTAACTCCATTCTCATCGCACGAACCCGTAATGCCTTGGTTCTTTCCTTTCTACTTAAGGCATCTGCCACTACATTTGTTTTACCTGGGTGATACTTGATTTCATAATCATAATCACTCAGTAATTCTACCCATCTTCTTTATCTCATATTCAATATCTTTTGGTTGAATATATGTTGCAGACTTTTATGATCCGTATAAATTATGCATTTGGTTCCATACAGATAGTGTCTCCAAATCTTAAGTGCAAATACTACTGCTCTTAATTCTAAATCATGAGTAGTATAATTCTTTTCACTTCCTCTGAGTTGTCGAGACGCGTATGCAATTACTATATTTCGTTGCATCAAAACACATCCGTAACCTTGATGTGATGCGTCACAATATACTACAAAATCATCAGTGCCTTCTGGAAGAGCTAAAATAGGAGCACTACATAATTTATGTTTCAGGATCTCGAATGCAGTATTCTGTTTTCTTCCCAAACATACGGTTTATCTTTCTGAGTCAATTCTATTAAAGGTTGGGCTATTTGGGAGAAATTTTCTATAAATGTCCTATAATAACTAGCCAAACCTAAAAATTGACGTATCTCAGTTGGTGTTTTCGGAGCTTCCAACTTCTTAATTGCATCAATCTTTGCTGGGTCGACCTGAATTCCATCTCGATTAACCACATGTCCTAAGAATTGTACTTCTTGCTTCCAGAATTCACACTTTCAGAGTTTAGCGTACAGTTCTTCTTTTTGAAGTAACTCCAAAATTAGCCTTAGATGCTTTTCATGTTCTCCCTTACTTTTAGAATAGATTAATATGTCATCTATAAAGACTATAACAAATTTATCCAAGTAAGGTTTACACACTCTATTCATTAGATCCATGAATACAGCCGGAGCATTAGTTAACCCAAATGGCATTACAAGGAACTCATAATGACCATATCTGGTTCTAAGTACAGTTTTAGGTACATCCTCTTCTTGTACCCTTAACTGATGATATCCTGATCTCATGTCAATTTTTGAAAAATAACTCGATCCTTGCAATTGATCAAACGTGTCATCTATTAGAGGGAGTGGGTATCTATTCTTAGTGGTTACCTTATTAAGCTCCCTATAATCGATGCACATCCTAAAGGTTCTGTCTTTTTTCTTCACGAACAGGACCGGAGCTCCCCATGGTGAAACACTAGGACGTATGAATCCTTTATCCAACAGCTCCTGTAACTGATTCATCAATTCCTTCATTTCGGATGGCGCCAATCAATACGGGGATTTGGCAATAGGTGTAGTCCCTGGTACTAATTCAATTTTGAATTATACTTGACGAGGGGGTGGCAATCCTGGTAACTCATCAGGAAATACCTTTGGATATTCTCTAACAATAGGAACATCTTCCAAATTTTTCTTAATTGGTTTAGTATCAACTATATGGGTCAGAAATGCTAAACATTTCTTTTTTTAAATATTTCTGAGCCTTCATACAAGAAATTATTCTGATAGGAACTCTAGGTTTCTCGCCGTGTATGAAAAGAATTCGGTTGTCTTTAGTTAAAGGGATTTTAATCATTCGTTTTTCACAAATGATTTCTGCCTGATTCTTACTTAACCAATCCAAACCCACAACAATGTCAAAACCTCCTAAATTAATAGGAATTAGATCTATGTCAAAGTAATGATTATCTAAGTTTAGAACACAGTTAGGAATAACTTCACTAGCCTCTATCATTTTTCCATCAGCTAATTCTATTGTATACTTATTTCTAAGTTTCTCTGATGCTAATCCAAGTAAGGGTTTGAAATAATTTGAAACAAAACTTCGGGTTGCTCCTGTATCAAATAACACAGTTGCGTATTGATCATTAATAAGGAACGTACCCGTCACAACTTCTGGTTCTTGTCGTGCCTCTTCAGCTTGAAGTACAAATGCTCGACCATGCGCATTGTTGGGATTCCTTGGAGTCTTCCCTTTTAGTTCCGGGCATCCATTGCGAAGGTGATCATCTTTTCCACATTGGTAACGCACTGGCTTAGGATTTATGGGTCCTTTACATTCTTTGGATGTATGTCCCTTCTTTTTTCAATTATAACAAATTACCAGCTTACATCTCCCATCATGATACCTTTTGCAGGTATTGAACCAGGGTTGACTTTCTGTTCGTGGCCTTTCTTCCTGTGCGATTCCTATAAAATTTCTCTCTGGGTTTCTGTTTACCTTCTTGTTCCAGTTTCCTCCAAAATTCCTTACTGTGTTATTGTTCCATTTCCTTTTCTCTCCTACCTTGGTTGTAGTTAATGATCCACTTCTAATCATTTCGTCTGTCAAACTTTCTGCTAGAGCCATTGCATCCTGAAAAGTTTTTGGCATTGCAGACTTTACCATTTCTCTTATCTGTGGTACTAAACCCCAAATGTATCTCCCTATCCTTTTTGTTTCTGGAGTCACCAAATGTGGCACCAATCTAGAAAATTCATTGTATTTATCAGTGTATTCCTGATAAGCAGCACCCTTCATTTCTAGTGCTAAGAATTCTACTTCTAACTTTTCTAATTCATTATAGGGACAGTACTTTTCAATCATTAGTTTCCTAAATTCCTCCCAGATTAGTCCATTCATAACATTCCTTCCCTTTGTTTGAATTTTCATTTTCCACCAAGACTATGCTTCTCCTTTAAAGGAATGCGAAGCAAACCTGGTTTTGCAGTTATCAGCACAATCATTGATGTCTAAAACTGACTCCATTTCCTCTAACCAGCGTAAAGCTTGCACTGCTCCACCTTTTCCGTCAAAGTCTCGGGGTTTACAAGACATAAAAGTCTTATAAGAACAATCTTTTCTAGCTTCATCTATAGCTTCCTCTTCATGGTTCTCCACTTCATTAGTATGTTCTGGTCCATTGTCTCTAGGTGTCACTCTTTCAAAATTAAGAGTTTGTTGAAGCTGAGTCACTAATGTAGGTATTGCTTCCAGCTGTTGAGTTACTATCCTAGAAATCCTCTCGTCCTCATTTGTGGTAGTATTTACTGGTGGGGCTTCTTCTACAAACCTAGTTCTTGGTCGCCCGACATGTGAAGTTCTTTGTACTGGTTGAGTATCTCTTCTTGGCGGCATTTTTTCAATACACACCAATTATATTATTATTACATAAATTTTACTCATATTATATCATAATCATAAGCGAAATGTTATATTATTTTATTATTTCATATATCTGAAACAGTAGTATAACATATAGGGTTTCCTATTTCTCTAATCTACCCAAACCCAATTCCACATTCTAGTAAAGATACTTTTGTTTTCTTTCTTCACTTCTTTGATATCTTCTAGAAGGATTCGAATTTCTCGTTGTATTCTTTTAACCTTCTTAAGAATCTGCTTAGTAGTCTTCATTTGACAGTCTTCCAATCTTTGCCTCTTAATTCCTCTTTCTTCAGTTTTGGAATTATCAGGTTGGATGGTAGGTGTTATATCAGATGTTGGAAAGAGGTTTTCTAGGTTTTTGTTTTCTTGCTCAACAACTTCTTTAGTTGAAAATTTCTTATCACGTCGTACATTCTTTCTTGGTGTCATGATTGTATAGCCTCCCATGATTACTGGTGCATGTCGGACGTAAAACTTTGGCGTTGTGTTGGTCTGGGTCTCAGGTTGAGGTATTTCTACTTTGTTCTGAGGCTCTATCTCAGGTGTTGTTTCTCTATGGTTGCTATGATCCGAAGGATCAGTTTCAGTGTAGTAGCTATCAGATTTATCAGAATTCATGCTGCAAAAATTCTTACAAATTTAACTTATATAAATATCATAAGATTCATAAAATTTCACATATGAATATGATCACATAAATTCATGGAAAGAAACAAACACAAGCTATTATCATATTAGATAATTTGTCATCATACGAGCTTATGGTTATAGTCTAGGCATTTACTAACAATACCTAATTCTATATAACCAATGGCTATGATACCAAGATGTCAAATCCCGATGGAAGCGTGAAATGCTTTGATGTGACTATCGGTTCGGAACACATTGATTACAAATATAAATAATTACACCAAAGTAATTTAAAGTCAACAGTACATTAGTCATTTATAGGTTCGGGTTACAATCATATAACATATACAAAACTTGTCATAGCATAGATTTTTACATGATACATTGCAACCCTAATACAAAAGTTTCAATTAACCACTTCATTAGTCTTCTCAGTAGTAGTGGACATGTGCTTCCACAGATATGCTAAGATCTATCAGATTCATGGTTATTTTTACACACATCTTTCCTATCACATCGTACCATCCATTGTAAACATCAAATGTAAGCACAAGATTATAAGTAATTCTGATTACCTGAAAAAACATACTCAAAACAGTCAATATAAAGTTGGTGAGAATATAGGTTTAATGACTTAACAAAATTTATTGATGCAATATAAATAAGATTACAACCAAACATACTTATTTGCCAAGTGATTTATAAGTATCATACATATAAATCACAGAATCAGATAATATATCATCACAACAATCATTTTATTGGTGCAGGAACATATTCCTAAGTAGCGCTACCTATATTATCAGACGGTTCCTTATTTGAATTAATGGTTGTAACTTATGGCACCAAACGACAGTAACTTATCAAAATTCTTATATACATTAGCATAAAAAATAAACACAGTATGCTTTTCCCCCAAAAACTCATAGATATAAAATGAGGCTATGATACTCACCTTAAATCCAGCAAATCCCTATAAAATAATTATATGTTAGAAATAAAATTATTTTATTTCTTTAAAATTTTTAGTATTTATGTCTTAATTCAAATAGAAATTCCAAAATAGTAGCTAAGGTTATCCATAAATTATCAAATATTATAAACATTAACATCTCAAAATCCAGATTTACATATAAAAATTTCAGTTAATACCAATTTATAATTAATTTCCTATAATCTTTACAAGATTTACACTAAATAGCAGAAATAGTTACCTGTCTTTAAAAATTTGAAATTTATAGATAAAGTCCTACACAATATTTAAAATTTTATATAAAATTTCAATGATTTTTCATACTGTTTTTCTATTTAATTTGATTTTCTTTAGATTATATTTCTAAAATATGTAACTTTATTATTTTTAGGATTTAATTCACAAAATTTATTCTATAATCAAAACTTGCTGTAAAGGTCGTCATATAAGTTTTCTAGATTTTTAGAATCTTTAAATCTTTTGTTAAGCATTTTCTTTTATTTTCCTTAAATAAATCATATAAATTAGTATATCAAATAATAATTTCCCAAAATTTCTAGAATATTATTTTCGATATTTTCTGATAGATTTCTAATTTTTATTCCCACAATCACTTTTATTTAACTATTTAACCTATTTTACTTAATAATTCATGAAATGACATATTTTTCATCCCTTTTTAAATTTTTTGTTTTTATAGAAATTCTTAAATTTTCAGTTTTTAAACTTTCCTTACTGATTTCTGATATAATTAAATGTTCAAGAGATTTGATAAATAGTTTTGATGTTTATACATTATAAGTTAGTTACATATGTATGTATAACACATGTGTAACTCTTTTAAATTTGTTTGTCAAGAATCATGAGAATCAAAACCTTGATAAAAGATGAAAGGAAATGTTGAATATGACTTTAAATTTCTTGAATTCCAAAGCTTGAGGAAGAGTTCTTGATTTCGAAAGTTTCTTCAAAATGGTCTTGTTAATGTTCTTGATGGTATAATAGCCAAATGATGAGGAGATGGTGTGCTATTTTGATCGATTGTTATGGTGGGCTGTTTGGTGTTTTAGTCGAGAGGGGTTGATGAGAGTGTTAGAGGTGAGTTTGGTGTAAGTGTGATTGTTGTTTGGTGTTTGAAGATGAAAAGAAAGAGCCGAGAGTTTATGGATGTTAGAGGTGATTATAGTGATTTTTGGTGTGGTCTAAATGATGGATAGTAGCCGATAACTTGAGGAAGTCTTTGGTGGATGTGGTGGTGGTTTCTAACCTTTGCTTAACCGTGAGTTTGACACCCAAACATCTAGTAATTATAACAATTTGATGAGGTGGCAACTCAAGAAGTATGCTTAGTGTCTTAATGTAATGATCATGCTTGCAAGTCGGCCGAGAGCTTTGGACACTAAGAGTGTTTAGAACTTGCCACCGTTACATAATAATGATAACTTTTGGTTAGGGTAGATCATGTGGAACAATTTGAGGTGATAGTGCATGGAGTCGGCCGAAGGTGTGATAGCTAGGAGTCATCATTAGTTTGATGAGTTGGTTGTGTAGATTTTCTTGGTGTTAAAGGTTATGGTGTGTTAGGTGTCATGCATTTGGATGTGATTTAGTGTGGTGATATTAATGATGTATTCGGTCGAGGGTATAGGCAAGGATTGTATTAGTCTTAAGCCAAGTAGGATGGATTAGTGTTTAAGATCATTAAGTGTTTTTAAGATTAGTTAGTTAAGGTTTTTCATGAAATCTTCCAAAGTTTAACTTATTTGGTTTTTGATTTATTAGGTTGTGAACTTAGTTCATTATGTATTAATTAGTTGTATGATATGTAATTTAAATAACTAAGCACATAATCATATAGTTTAACATTCTTAATATTTCACAAATATCACAATGTATAATAGATGCACACGTAAGGATCATGCATTCATGCAGTTTATACACATATATTTCTATGCTAAAACACATATACATATAAAATTTTATCACATAAAATCACCTTAGGATTTTAACTTATGAAAAGCACACACATAAATATAGGTTTAACTTATATAAAATAAAATTTTCTAACCTTAATTTTTAGGGTCGCCGCAATGTACGGTATAATATAGTGTAGATTACAGGTGAACAGTCCTTACACTTTCGGATCGTTAATTAAGGAAACTAGCGGGAAATATGGGTAGTACTACCGGTCTGACAAGCCCCACCCATACGACTAGAGGTCAAGCGGGTGCAACATTGTTCTATATGTCTAACACATTGTCACGCTCGGTAAGTAATGGCGGAAGACAAATAAACGAATACGGTCAGCTTCGAACATGAAAACACTATTGTTACTGCTATAATATAGACTAGCTATCTATTTCAGTACACCTTACTTATGTTTTACAAACTTAATTGTTTTTGCTTAATTAAAAACTCTTGAACTCATCAACTTTTGTGTTGACACTTTAGTATGCTTTTCTCAGGTTGTTAGCCACAGGTGCATGTAGGAGCACTACACGAGTCTTGCATCATACAAGTCTTTTCGGAAACATTGGCTATACATTACATCTTTAACTATAGTTTTGGTGTGTCGTTTTGCGTATTTAGATTTGAACATTATAGTTTTGGATTATTTAACTTATTCTTCCGCAGTATTTTAAAACTTATAAACTCCGAGTTTTATTTAAAAAAATAATTTAGAGGTCGTTTATAGTAACTAATGACTTGCATCCTGTTTTGTTCACACGTCTCACGGTAAAACCTTTTACGTGAATTTTGAGCATGTGACAATGATGATGATGACTAGATGATGATGGCATATGATGGTGATATATATGATGATGATAGCATGAATTTAAATTTAAAGGGTAATAATAATTTAGGAGTATTTTTATTATTTTTGTTTTTATTTAATTAGAAGGGTAATGTTGTATATTTCTATTAATTTAACAGAAAATTTCTAACGGTTTTAACATGTTGGGTGAAATTGAAACCAAACCTGAAACTATTGGATTGTGAGTGTGAAAAATAACTATTTTACCGAAACCATAGTTTTCGTCAAACCACGTGGAGTAAAATAGTAATTTACTCAAAGTTATAAGATAAAAACAAAATATTTGTAAAATTAGTTATACTATTAAAATATTCAAAATTTACAAGTTAAAAGGTTTAGTTAACCATGTAGTAAATGTTACATGCTTTATAAGCTTGTAAGTTACCATTCATGTCTGTTGTCATATCAGACGAGTTTGGCCTAACAATATGGGTTCAAAAAGATTCTAGGGTGGTAAGAAACCACGTCAAATGGGAGGCGGTAGAGGTTATGAATCCGGAGTTTGGTACTCAAAGAACAAAGAAGACCAAAACTTCGGAATCACGCCAATATATAAACTTTAGTGAGCCAGTTTCAAGCCCATCCCCGACCTCAATGAGAATGCCACACCGACCGGGTCGAGGCGCAACGGGAAAAAGAAGGGGGAGTTTTCTTCAAGCAAATCAACGTTGACTGAGGCCATTAGCGAGTACAAAGCGATGCGTGAAAAAAAAAATGGAGGAAAAAAAGAACGAGAAAATCTTCGCATGAAAGTAACCGAATCTAAATTGGTCTTACTCGACTTGCAACGAGAGATGTTACTTCATGTAATGTTAGATCGAGACATGGTGATTTTCCTCAAATCGCATGAAGATGTCCCCGAACCGATGTTCAAGAACATCCTTGAACGGAAATGTTAAATTGTCCGGATACGTGGTTGATTGTTTATTTAATGTAGTCTTTTATTTATATTTGTAATTTGTAATTTATTTATATTAATAAAGTGGTTTTTATTTAATTAAAAAAAATTGGCGTGGTGTGAGCCCCCCCACCCCCATTGGTGTGTTGTGGTAGGGGTGTGCATGGGCTGGTTTGGTTCAGTTTTAGCCTAAATCGAAACCAAAAACCGATATTTCGGTTTCTAACCGTTCGGTTTCGGTTTTTGCGGTTTTTGGTTTTTGGTTTTCATTTTGGTTTTGGTTTTACCATTTGAGCTTCAAGTTTTTAAAGAAAAATTTGGTCCAAATTAATGAATATAAACTAAAATCTTTAGGCTTACATCATTTTATTGATATTTAAATATGATCAACATATTCTTATAAATTATTTGACACTAAAATGAATTGCAATTTATAAAATACAATAAAAAAATTAATTAAAATATTTTAATCTATCAATTCAAACAAAAATATTTAAAGATTATTCTTGAAATCTAAATATTAAAAAAAAAGTTTATATAATATAAGTTAAAAAAGTAAGTAATAGGTTAATTGTGTTTATAACTGTATGAATGCACCTTTAAATTTAGAAATTCGGTTTGTATGGTTTTGATTCGGTTTTGTCGGTTTTTGTTACAAGCAAAAACGAAACCAAACCGAAATAATTAGTTTTTAAAAAACCATCAAACCAAACCATCGGTTTCTTATTGGTTTCGGTTTTTTCGGTTCGGCTTCGTCGGTTATTTTGATTACGATTCAGTTATTATGGTTTCTTAGACACCCCTATGTTGTGGTGTAGTGTGATTTGGTATATTATTTGATTAGCGGGTGTGTGGTGTAGTGCGGTGGGTGTGCTTAGCACCCCCACCACCCTTATAACATTTATATACGACATTATTTTTTTATAAAAATTACACCATAAAAACGAGTATTTTTTATCTTTAAAATGAGTACGGTATTTTTATATAAGAACGCAATAATGTTTATTATATTTTTAAGCGCAATACTCATTATTGTGTTTTTAGTGCAGTTTATTGCTTATTTTTGTTAGTTATTGTGTTTTTTTTAATAATATTGTGTTTTTTTTCAAATGATGAATTCTAAAACCATATAATAGTGGAATAACATTGTTACGTGTCTTTAGTATGTCAAACATAATAATAAATTAACAACGAATTAATCTAATACATTAAAAATAATAACAAAATAACACAATGTATCATTGTGTTTGTTGATAGTTATTGTATTATCTTGAACATTATGAGTTTTAAAAAATAAATTAGTGAAATAATATAATTGTGTACTTCTATATGTAAGACACAATGATACATAACAACAAGTTTATATAATCAATAAAAAACAATGACAAAAATAACACATTATGTTATCTTTAACATTATGAGTTTTTAAAAATAAACAGGTGAAAATATATCATTATGTACTTTTAATTATAAAATATAATGATAGATAACACGCTTATATTATCTATAGAAACAATGATAAAAATAACACAAAACACAATGATGAATATATATAACAAGCGATGTAAATATATAATACAATGAATTAATATTTGACACAATAAACGTATAATACATAATGAACTGATATTTGACACAATAAGCGTATAAGACACAATAAGCTAACGTATTTGACACAATGACCAAAATACCCTTTACTTTAAAAAAATAAAATGATACGTGTCAAGCCCATAATTTTTCTTTAACTTTTTAAAATAAATACCCTTTTTACTATAACTTCACCCCTATAATAAACACCATTTAACATGTATAATTCTTTTATGCACTAGTCGTTCTGATATAATCATTTATGATTTTTTATGAACAAACTTTGCTGGAAATGTGCATATAACACGATGTGAATAAGAAAACAATAAAATAATCAGTAAAAAAACATTTAGGATATATTTAAAAAAATTAATCTCAAATCGAGTTTTTAATTTAATATTTAGTAAGTGATAAACTTATAAAATGTGAAAGTAAATATTTTGAAAACATATACATACATATATACATATAACTTAATACAAACAGTAAAGAAGATTGTTAAAATTTAAAATAACATAAATTAAAAAAAGTTTTGAAAACGTAAATAATATCTCATAAAATCTAATAATAAATTAACAACTAATTAATTTAACGCATCTATAAAACTAACAAAAGAACATAAAATAATATAAAACGTAAAATACAATGATAAAATGTCTCATTGTGTTTTTTGCTAAATATCAAAAATAACACAAAATAATCTAAATGCTAAAGCACAATGATGAATAAATATAATATATGAGGGAAAAAAATTTAACAAGATTAATTGATATTTGACACAATGACTTGAGATATTAGACACTATAACCTAACGTATTTGACGTAATGATCAAGATTATTCATTTTAAAACATTAGAATGACACATGTAAAGCCCAGAATCATATTATGAATTTTAGATTAAATACTATTTTTAGTATAACATTACCCTATATAATATTATATATATTATTGGCGAATAATGTATGTAAGGATCAACACTTTACGAATCAGATCGATCTCGTGATAAGAAGCGGAATGTAATCATCACGGAAACAAGATTGAATAAGTAAAGTATGAACGCAAGTGTAAACAAACTTCAATCTATTGCTCTCTGATTTGAAAGATACAATGTACATGCGAAATCAGGAAAATGACAAAAGCTCTGTAAATTACATCACAAAACAACTATTTATACTAAACTAGAAGTTCTAGGGTAGTTCTCGTGGGACTTCCTAGTTCCGCGCGAAATGCAGCTTCTCGCGCGGCAACTTTAGGTTCTCGCACGACTTGATCTTCATAATCTTGATTTGATTTTTTGAGCCTCTATGTTCAATCCCTACAATATCCCCCTAGGCTCGAAGAATCAATGTATAAGGTTATATTAGAAGATTAGAAGGCTGATGCAACCAAAGAAAACAAAACAACCAAGGTGCTTCCTGCATGCATGCACTGATGTACAAGGTAGAAGTTGCTTCGGAAGTTTTACACTCTTCACAGAAAATATTCTAAGTGTAAAATCTTCCGCAGCCAAAATCCAAATCTTTCGAATCCAAAGATGAAGTCTTCCGAAGCTTCAGAGACAAAGTCTTCCGAAGCCAAATGGTGTGAAGACTGATTTCTTCCGAAGACAGAGAAGACATGCTTTCTCTGATCTACTTTTTCATAAACCTGACACACTTTCAGCTGCAACTCTGAAGACTCACCAACTTATACAAGTTGGGGAAAAGATCCATGCTTTTGTAAACTGTAGATTATGATCTTTGGTCTGTAACTTCCTACTTTGTACCTTTTTATCCTTTTTATAATATAAAAGGATGTGAGCTATGGCATGTCATAATCACTAGTCAAAAGGTAAATCTGCCTTTTCACTCTACATTGATCTTGTTGTCTAGATTAGTGTTTCCAGCTCGCTTTCAAAGTATTACGGCTATAGGATGTAGTATAAAGTATCTCAGGTCCTTGTATTTCTTTTTTATGCTTTGTAACACTTGTAATGGAACTTGAGAGCAATATATAACATCCTTGAAAACCATATTCGTCTTTTCTTGTTCTTAGTTCTGTCTCAGTTACTTGTGTTCTTAGTATAATCTCATACAAACCCGGTTCCCCATTTGATTAGTTAAGTCTTCTAACACTCTCCTCATTGTAAGACTGATTGTATCGACCTACCCTTTACACGGTCCTGCAATTGGTATCAAAGCTTTTTAGGCTCTTGATTGTAAGATCTCACCATCTTAAATCTCTTCAGTTTCATATAACACTTAACATCTTAAATGGCAGCTATCACAAAGGCTGATATAGAAACCGGTACTATGACAAAGTCTCCACTGATCACTCCTGATGACTTTGATACTTGGTGCCAAAGAATGGAAGGCTTCATCAAGTCTCAAGACTCCAGGATGTGGGGATCTGTTATCTATGGACCTCATGTACCATCCATCCCTTCAGCTGCTGCTGGTGGTGGTATGATACCAAAGGAAGTGGCTGATTATTCTGATGAAGACTGGAAGAAGATTGATATAGATTAGAAGGCCATGAATGCCCTCCAAACTTCTCTTCCAAATTCTATCTATAGAGGCTTCAAGAAGTGCAAGACTGCCAAGCAACTATGGGATGCACTGAAGCTGATGTATGAGGCGTCAAATGAAGCAAAAGAAAACAAGAAAGACCTCCTGAAGTAGCAGTTTGAGAATTTCACCTTTAAGATATGTGAAACCATGACTCAACAATACTTCAGGTATGTTGAGATTGTGGATACTCTCATAGATGTTGCAGTAATTCTTGAGAACAAGGACATTATGAGGAAGTTCATGTCCTCTCTTCCCAACACACTATTGTGTGGTCATTAAGAGGACTGAGAACCTCAAGACCCTTACTCTCATTGAATTGTATGGTATCCTCAGTGGCTACCAGATGGAGATGAACATGCAAAATCCATCTAGTAGCTCCAACATTCAGCAGAGTTCAGCCCTTCATGTGGTTGAAAAGGATTGCAGAGAACCATAAAATCATCTCATCTGCTACCCTGACAACTCACAAAAGGGTCCTTTCATCACCTTCCTAGAGACACCAAGAGAGAGCTACATCCAAGGAAGCTCATTCCAAGAGACAAGCTCTTCATAAGCCTTTATGTCTACTGATGAAAGCACAGGAAACTTTCTCTTTACCTTTGAAGACCTGGATTGTATCCATCCAGATGATCTAGAGTACATGGAAATAGTCCAGCAAATGGCTCTTCTCACTCATAGAGCCATGAAGTTTTACAAGAGGACAGGGAGGAAGTTTCCTAGCAATGCAACCAGTGGAAAGTTTGGGCTGGATAGAGGCAAAGTGAAGTGTTATAGCTGTAACGAAATGGGACACTTTGCTAGAGAATGCAAGGCACCAAGGACAAATGGTGGCCAAGCACAAACCAGACCAAACTACACTAATGGAGCTCCCCAGGATGAGAAACCTAAGTAGCAAGCTGCAGTTGCTGTTGAAGTAAGAGGCTTTGACTGGAGCTTTCAGGTTGAGGATGCATCTCCAAACCAAGCACTGATGGCAAATTATAAAGAAGCCAAGGTATTGGAACATCCTTATACACCTGAATGTATTGCTAAAGTTAACTGATATAGGTCCTATAACTTAGAGATGAGAACTGATCTTGAGTCCTTAAAAATTTTAAAAGCTTATCTCAAAAGAGCTAAACATGATTACAAACTTAAAACAGAAGACTTCAAGTTATCTTCGGAAGAAAATTATGTCTTCAAGTCAAAAAACTACTTATAAGAAATTTACCTTCGAAAGAAATTCTGAGATATCTTCCGAAGCTTAAATATGCTTCTAAGTACTTATATTTATTTGAAGGACAATTTTATTCTGAAAGCAGATTTCAAGTTGTCTTTAGAAGATAATTATATCTTCAAATCAAATAACTACTTATAAGAAAATTTACCTTCAGAAGAAATTCTGAGATATCTTCCAAAGCTTAAATATGCTTCTTAGTACTTGCATGTATTTGAAGGACAATTTTCTTCCAAAAGCAATTAAATCTCGGAAGATTTTGAGAAAACCATTTCAACTTTTAAGCATGAACATACCAACTACAGGACTTAGAAAAGATCTCGTCACTAAGTTAACTGAATGCCAGGCTGAGCTTGTGATCAGCAAAGCCAGGGCAAACGTGTTCTTGAAGAAGAGACCTTCAAGAACATGATATCCTCATCCTTGCATGCAAAAGTTTGTTATCAGAATAAGCAGGGACTGGGATCTACTGAGATAGCTCTTCCATACACTCTATTGTCTGTAAGACCTTCAAGGTGTGGAACTTATGAAGATGAGCTTCCCCTCATAGACCCCATTGATGAAGAGGATGAAGAGGAGATAATGAACGATGATTCTGAGAATAATGAAGAAGATCATCCTAAAAAGGGTCACTATTCTCCTGAGGAGAGGAAAAAATTTACGATGACCAAGTCTAAGAGGAAGAACTTGATCAGGATTTGAAGTGGTGAAGGCTGAAGACTCAACTATGAACTCTAGTACCAGAAGTTCTAGTTCATGTCCAACTCATCCCAGCAAAGAAAAGAAGACTGATCAGCTGTGTATCACTGCTACACAGCCTGAACCATCCAGTTCCAAGAGCAAGCCTCACCCTAAGAAGCTTGCTGCATCATCTGTGAAAATGAAGATGGAGGAGGAAAGTGATCAAGTTCAGTCTTTCTCTTAAAAGAAGACTCTCAGAAGGAAGCATGGATTGCATCATGTATGGTAGTACTTCTCATCTTGCTAAGGATTGCATCTACAATCCTAAAAGTACTATTCACCTGATCAAAGAGAAAAACTTCTGAGAAGAACTAGCTTCAGAAGGAAAATCTTTTCCCTTTGGAAGCTCCAAGGTGAAAAAGAAGACAAGTGAACACTTGCCTTCGAAAGAAATTTTGGTCTCGAAAGAAATGAATGCTTCCGAAGTAGTGAAGCCTTCTGCAGTGAAAGCAAGATCTTCTGAAGGTCCAGTCTCTAAAGCTTTAGAAGTTTGTCAAAACTTCTGAGGTGTTGAAGGTCAAGTCCAATCTTTCAAAGATGGTGTGGAAGATGAAGAAAGACCAAGTGACTGAAAGTTCTTCATCAACAATAGCTAGTGATCCTCAAAGCTTGAACATAGGATCAGTTACTGTTACATTGTCTTCAAATCACTTTGATAAGCCCAAGACCAAGGCTTGGGTTTTTTCCAAATAGGACAGATAAGGCCCGACATCTTCAAGACTATGAGGAAGCCAACTGCTGGCTTTTCAGGGGTAGAAACAACCCTTGTTCTAAAAATGTTAGAGCTCATTGCTCAAGGTGACAACCTAGCAGCACCAGCTAGTGCTGAACCCACACCTTCTACTTCCTAACCACCTATACAGCCAAAAATAACCATCACCTATCAAAGAAAATCCAAACGAACCCCTGCACATGCTACTCAGTTTGTGCAGGTCCCTATATCATCATCCATATAGGAGGAAGTGGACACTGGAGCTCCCACTTCTCTTGAGGAGCAAACCACTCCCATCTCACCAGTGATCAGTGCTGAGGTTCCTCATGCTCAGCCTGATGAGCTCACAACCCTCACAGCCTTAAGCCTTCACTTAGAGTCACAAACTCTAGTGAACAACCTTCAGGGGACAATTACCATCCCCAGCCTCTTGATCTAAACCAACCAATCCCAAACCTTGAATTCTATGATGATGATGACATGGGCTTCAGTGAGTATCATGAGTCTCTCTTCTCCACCCCTACTCAAGGAGAGATGAGTACTCTTGTTTCTCCCATGTCTAGCCCACATCATCCACCTACTACCGAGGTGGATCTCCCTGAACCTATTCAGGAGGTCCATATAGAAGAGGCTCTTACTTCAGCAAGTGACTACATCATTAATACCTCAACCTTGGCAACCCAGCCCATTGACACTTCACTTGAAGCTGTCATGCTGCAGGGGAAATCCAGTAGCCAAGAACAAAGTGCAGGTGATGATGAAGAAGACCTTGGTCCAATTCTCTCATCCTCTCGTGATTCTTCTGATGAAGATGAGGGGAGTGTGAAACTAAAGGTGTGACAATTGGTTAAAACATGCACCTATTTAGTCTCAAAGATAAGTCACCTAGAATTTCAGGTGACTATCTTATAAAGAAGGTCAATGATCAACAACTTGAGATCACCTAGAATTTCAGGTGACTATCTTATAGCTGAGAGACCACTCCGGAGAACTCAACCGGGGTCCACAAGAACCTGTGGATGTGATAGACCCAACCCCAAGCTCACTTATGCAAGAAGGTGATGCTACCAAAAAGGGGGAGAAAGTCTAAACAATCACAGAACCTGAGAGTTCTTCACAGAGTATGAACTTCAAGGATTCACCACCCTCACTTACAATGGTCTATACTCTGCAACCTCCTCAAAGTCTACATGGATGTGGACTCACTCATACAAAGTTGGTTTGAGGAAGGTATTCCAAGAGCTATGCCTACCCCATCTCATCACTCTAAGAATCCAATCATGGGATGGAGATATGACACTGATAGAAGAGCTCTAGTCATCTTTAGATCTTAGGGTTAACATAAATTTTTTTAACCTGAGCTTCTATGAGATCATCCATCTGATTGATCTTCCATTTGTCAACCCAAGTCAAAATAGACAAACTGAAAGATTAGCAGATAGGATTCAAGAAAGGATGTTTGAAGAATACAAGCAGAGGTCAAGACTATATAGACAAAGGCTAGCAGTTAAGACTTTTGGTCAACTGGATGTTAAGGTAGATCCTAAGATTAACTTCAAAGGGGAAGCCTTAACTGAAGGCCCAGAAGTTGAACCTGTGAACCTTGAGATAGGAACTTCTTCAGCACCACTACCCTCAGTGAGGCACCAGCTGGTGAAGGTGCTTCACAACCTCTTTCTGGCTAGAGCTGGACTTCTGAATCAAGAAATGAAGGCCAAAGCTCTCTCCACCCTAAGTCACCAAGGCCTGTGAGTGACAGAAGGAAAAGAAAACTTACTTCAGAGGAGATTGAGGAGGAGGAAAGAGAGAGGAAGAGGAAGCTAAGGGGAGAAAATTCAAGAGAGTCTCTAGGCTTCATGGAAGCTACCATCAGGGCTGCCCCCAGGCCAAACACTTAGGATGGTGAGTTGAAGGGAGCCAGGATAAACTACTTGGGGACCAGAAACTATAATGTAGATGAACTATTCTATCTTCCCTTAGAAGAACTAAATGAACTGGCTTACAAGAAATTGTCCAAAGAGAGGAAGGAGGCATAGGATGTAGCATTGCTCCTCAAGAACAAGGAAGAAAGGAGACAGAAAAGGCTTTACAAGCTTCCTCCTACCCTCTCCACAGTTCAAGAAAGTCAAGAGCCATAATCCAAAACAGCCAAAAGAAGTCTGCTGACAGACAAAGGATGATGAGCTTCTTGAAGCTGTATGGATTCTCTAGAAGGAGGCTTGGTCAAATGTCTCTATTCACTATGGATGAGCACATTAGAGTGATTAAGAAGAAGATTAAAAAGGGAGAGCTTGTTGACTTGCATTCTCCACTAGGTCCAGCTCAACCTGAGGTTATCAAGGTTGAACCCCTTAACAAATAATATAACTTCATCTTCTGATCCATAGTAGGGTCCTCTTCACTTTCCTTCTGAACTTGTGAGAGAAGAGAACCCAACTGAGAGAGACACATTAGAAAAACCTAGTGCTAAAAACCAGTCCTCTCAGTTAAAGACTTCAAAGAAGAGGAAAAAGGATGTCCATGAAGAGTGTTTCCAAAAAGAAGACCAAGGCTTCCACCTCTATACCTCAGGATGAGTCAGAGCATCCTGGGGTAGTGTAAGAAGAGGCTGCTCAAACCAACTCCAACTCAAAGGGGAGCCTCTAGCAACTGGAAGACCCATCTTCTCCTGGACTTTTGCTGCTAATCCAGACAGATGGTATGTCATCAGAGATCAAGGAGGTCAAGATGTCTATTTTTGGCAAGACATGCTTGATCTTCCTCTACATGATCTATATAACATGAGAAAATATTATGAGAGTCTGAGGGATCCTAACCAAATAATGAAGAAAGGTATGGTCTTGATCCTAATGAGGACTGTCAACATCTAAATAACTTTTCTATTTTCATAGCATCAGCCTAGGGGGAGTTTGTAAGGTTATGTTAGAAGATTAGAAGGCTAATGCAGCCAAAGAAGCCAAAACAACCAAGGTGCTTCCTGCATGCGTGCACTGATGTACAAGGTAGAAGTTGCTTAGGAAGTTTTACACTCTCCACAGAAAATATTCTAAGTGTAAAATCTTCCGAAGCCAAAGTCAATATCTTCTGAAGCCAAAGATGAAGTCTTTCGAAGCTTCAGAGACAAAGTCTTCTGAAGCCAAATGGTGTAAAGACTGATTTCTTCCGAAGACAGAGAAGACATGTTGTCTCTGATTTACTTTTTCATAAAGCTGACACACTTTCCGCTGTAACTCTGAAGACTCACCAACTTATACAAGTTGGTGAAAAGGTCCATGCTTTTGTAAACTGTAGATTATGGTCTTTGGTCTGTAACTTCCTACTTTGTACTTTTTTATCCTTTTTATAATAAAAGGATGTGAGCTATGGCATGTCATAGTGACTAGTCAAAAGGCAAATCTGCCTTTTGACTCTACATTGATCTTGTTGTCTAGATTAGTGTTTCTAGCTGGCTTTCAAAGTATTGACGGCTGTAGGATGTACTATAAAGTATCTCAGGTCCTTGTATTTCTTTTTTATGCTTTGTAACACTTGTAATAGAACTTGAGAACAATATGCAGCATCTTTGAAAGCCATATTCATTTGTTCTTGTTCTTAATTCTGTCTCAGTTACTTGTGTTCTTAGTATAATCTCACACAAACCCGGTTCCCCATTTGATTAGTTAAGTGTTCTAACACTCTCCTCATTGTAAGACTGATTGTATCGACCTACCCTTTACACGGTCCTGCAATTGGTATCAAAGCTTTTTAGGCTCTTGTTTGTAAGATCTCACCATCTCAAATCCCTTCAGTTTCATAAAACACTTAACATCTTAAATGACAGCTATCATAAAGGCTAATATGGAAACCGGTACTATGACAAAGTCTCCACTGATCACTCCTGATGACTTTGATACTTGGTGCCAAAGAATGAAAGGCTTCATCAAGTCTCAAGACTCTAGGATGTGGGGATCTGTTGTCTATGGACCTCATGTACCATCCATCCCTTCAGCTGCTGCTGGTGGTGGTATGATACCAAAGGAAGTGGCTGATTATTCTTAGTATCATCTCACACAAACCCAGTTCCCCATTTGATCTGTTAAGTGTTCTAACACTCTCCTCATTATGAGACTGATAGTATCGACCTACCCTTTACATGGTCCTACATAATTCATTTACAAGTCCACGTCTGCAACCTTGTAACTACCCCCATAAGCATACATCTTGTTTTCCAGGGCCTTCATAATCAACCAACCTAACTGTGCTGCTACAAAATGAACAAATTCATCAGCTCCAATCGGACAAGCCTTCAACCTCATCAAATCTTCTCAACTAAACTTGAGCAGATCCATAGGGTCGATGATACGGTAATCTTTGTCAACACAATGGATCAATGCATGACCCGTCTACTTCTCACAACTCCATCACAGGAGCTTCGACAAGCTATTAACTTGTATCGAAGCGTGTAAAGGGCTCTTCCTTGTGTATCTTGTATGCTTATAGACCCGTATCTTCATTGGCTTACTAGTATTGGGATCTATACGCGTCTCATCTTCTATCACTTTGGATTTTTGTAGTTTTGAAGTCCTTAAAGTTAGTTTTACTTTGCCTCCAAATCATGTTCCTAATCTAATTTCCCTTTCCATAGTTACTTGGATTGATAAACAGAACACGATCCATAGCATATAAGTCTGAAGCTCTGACAGTATGGAAGTCGTGCTCCTCCTGATAGTACTCTATCGCTCCACCCTTTCTTTTCACTACGTACATTTTCTTCTCTGCATCGTATGCCCAACTAAGAATTGGTTCTGAGTTTCCGTACCTTGTGAAAGGTTTGGAATATCTCAGTGTGTGCAAAAGCTGGCGGAGAAGGAGCTTCAACTGTAAGATCTCCGACCTGACGTACAACACTTTAACAAGTTAAATCAGTTGTCTTGTCAGTCGTTTCTTGAGCACTAGACTCCCCAACAATTTATCATTCTTCAATCAAATTATCTAATAAAAGTCCTTAAGACTATTTCCAAACATGTCTGTGTAGTCTATTGTCTCCTCCAAATCATTGAACCAACCAAAGTCCTCATCCGATTCCTCAACGATAATCTTTTGCTGGAATGTGTAAAATTCTTTCTCGTAAGCTTCTTCATCGGGACTTGGTCTGGAGACATTAGCAGTACCTGATGATCCAGAAGGACCAGTAGCTGAACCCATATCACTGCCCTGATCATCATCATCATCCTTACCATCTTTCTCATTATCATCACCATCATCTCCATTATCATCATCTTCATCATCATTATCATCATTAACATTTTCGTCATCACTAAAATTATAATCTACCAAATCCAAATAATCATCATCATTTGTATGCTCAGGAATTGGTACATCATGTTCAGCCTCTACAAACACCTCTCCGGTATAACTACAGGTTGATCCTAAGTATCCGTAGTAGGAACAGTGGTAGATGGCTCTTGATCAACAATAGCAGTCTTTGTTGTCCTTTCAATAACAACAAGATCAATATCATCATCTATAGTATCAGCAGAATCTTGAGCAGTTTCAGGATCAGCAGAATATTGTCCGCTTGACTCTCCAACTTCTATGGTTCGTTGTTTTGTAAATAAAAAAGGAACGCAAGAAGTGAGGTCTCTAATGTTCTGCTCCAGAATCTAAACATAGCTGAATATAAATTGTTGCTGATGTTCAAGATTCTTGATCCGTTCATCCTTCTAAAACATCTGTCTATGTAAATCATCAATCATTTAAGTCTTCTCCAACATCTCTTTCTCTAATGTACTAACTCTCTGCTCAAGTGATACCCATGTAGGTGAATTAGTAGAAGTCTCGGCTTCCCAACTTGGCTCAGGAGTAGTATTTATGAAGTCATCCATGCCAAACATATCATTAGTGCCTTGATCCCTTGGTGGTGTACTAAACAGATCATCAGCAATGGGCATAGCAGATGATGTTATAGTTATAGACTCTATAACGATCACTCGTGTCTCTTATGGAATAGCCTCACTAGCTGTAACTAGAGTCTCTGTAATTAGAATATCCATCACAATGGTCATTGGGGTCCGACGCTTACGCAAAACACCCCATCCCCTCCCCTACCCCTCCCACGTGGACTATCAGTAATTTTCCTGGCCATCCTGTTCTTCCTCCTCTAAGTTGATGGAGAATCCTTAGCGACAAAATCAGTGTCTCGTTGCTCAGCAGTGCATTTAGTAAGAGTTTCTTACACTCTGGATCTTTCATGAAGCATATAAGGGACATTCCATATCTAATCACTGTCAGTCTCACTACCTGAACTGAACCAGGAGTTAATCTCATCATCAACTAACATCCCAGCTAGTTGAGAGCTTCCTGGAGCATCAACAGGAACTCTAGTAGATGGACTAGCCTAATCAGCTTGAGAGGCTACATCTTCTGGTTGTTGGGCTTCTTCTTGATAACCCTCAATAAATCTGCCATGTTTGGCAAAATGTGTACCATTCAAATCCATTCCCATTGCTCCCATCAAGTATGTAAATATATCTTTCTTCATCACCATAACAACATAGGTAGAAGAATCAGATATTGCTAACTCAGGATGAGCAGCATTCACAATCAACTGTATGAACCTAGGGTACATAATAAACTTCTTCCCTATAGAAGCAATGACGTTCTTTTGTATCTTCGAGAAAATAGCCTTGGATATGCTATATGGTAAATCGTCAATGAGAGATATAAGCAGGTATCCGAACACTGCACTAAGGCTATCAATTCCAGCCTTTAAATTTCTTAGACAATGAATCACCATATGAAATAAGTACTTCCAAAATGGAGGTAAGTACTTCTTCTCTAATAAAGAATATCAGTGATCATATCCCATTCTCTTCAAGCAATCCCTAGCCACGTCATCATCAATCTTGACTGGCGCATTTGGCTGATCTTCCAACAGTAGAACACTGTTGATCATCTCAGCATAATAACAATCCTCTTTCCCTTAACTGTGGCTGATATACAAGGTTCACCCTGATCATCTCGCTCATTGGCAGCCGTTCACCAAAACTGATCAATAACATCCATATAAATGGTGGGATTGGTTGTGATAGTGTGATGAATACGTGATGTCTAGAGGCCATCAATCATAGATCTAAACAAAGCCTTGTCCTCAGGTATATCTCCGAGAAATGCAACAGCATTATGGTTCTTGTTAAAAACCATTGGTCTTGCCATCTGAAAATTAAACAAACTTGTATCAAATGTTTTCACGCGACAAGTTCTGTGCGAATTCAAATGTTTTCACGTCTATTCATTTTCAGAATCTTTTCACATGCGACAAGTTCTGTGTTTTTAAGATTTTCAAATTAGGCATTTTCATGATGTTTCAGCAGTTAAAACATGTTCATTAGGTGTCGATTAAGTCATTATTAAGGTTTCATATGGTTAATTTTTTTCAATTTCAATCAGCCATGAATCAAACTTGCATAAAATCAATCAATAATTCAAAATCTACTTTATCAAACAATTTAGTAACACTATGCGACTACAATGAACACGATGATCAACTATAACAATGTTTGAACACTTAGAATTTTGAGAAACTGAAAGTCAGAGAGTTTTCATGCGAATGAAGGACTTATCGCACAACTGTTGTTTTTATAGCTTTCTAACTACTCGCGGGAGAAGTCAGAACTTTGCACTCTCAGACTTTTCGCTTCATTGATCTTCTCGCATGCGATTAGTTCAACTAGTCGTATAACGTTTCGCATACTTTGAACTTCTCGAATTTCCTTTGAGCTTCTAAGATTTTAAACTTTTCAAATTTATTTATCTTGTTGAACCATTTGATTTGTTATGAGTAAAATTATGTTTAGCTAAGTGTTTACAGTTATCCAAGAACCCATTTTTATAAATTTTTGTAAATCAAAAACAAAGTGTAACAAAAAAACATACACAAGTTAACACACAAATTTGTACTTTCAATATTTTTGAAAATTTTCAAGTATAAGATATATTTCTTATGCAATTAATCATTAATGTGACATCCGGTAATTTTCCATTACCAAACTCCGTTAGTTCCGTTAAGTCTTGCATACACGTGTCGTGAACACACATTAGTTGTCGTTGAACGTTGGTGACTTAATAATAATTAATAATGTGAAACAAATAATTACTATGTTGATTATTAGTTGTGATTATGTGATTTAAATGTTTATTGTAAATTTTATCGCGTAACCTGGAAACGTGTGTATTTGATTGGTGAACTTTATAACTTGCAAAGATAAGACATATAATTGTTATTATTAGTTGATATGTTTATTACTCTAGTTAAAAACATGTTAAAAGAGTAATTAAAAGCCTAGTTTTTATAAAATGTAAACTACAAGGGTTTAAATGGAAATTAGGGATTAATAAAAAAAAAACAAAAACCCTAGCCCCCACCCAACCCTTCGGTCGCGACTCACCCTCTACACACACACTCACTTCGAATTCAGCCCTAGAACAAGCAAGAAATCCACGGTTTTGGTCGATTACAAGGATTATTACACGTTGGAAGCATCAAATCTTGTTCATTACACGATTTAAAGGTTAGATTTGTGTTTTTTTGAGGTGTTTGGTGTTTGGCCGAAAGCATGGGTTCGAAACCTGTAATTGATGGTCGATTAATGCTTAGTTGTTGATGTTAATGTGTTTAATAGATAGATTACATGTTATTTAACGTCAAGTATGCATAAAGATTGGATTTTGGTTGTTCTTTCGGGTGATAAACCCTTAGCCGAAAGTTTGATGCAATTTGATCAAATTGGATGTTGAATGTTGGTTGTTTGATGTTGTAATGATGCTAGTTAGGTTGTATGCATATTAGTTAACGTCGATTTTGCAAGAAAGCTTTGATTTTGATATGTTGTTCATAGGTTAGTAAGAATAGTAACTTTATTTTGCATGAAACAATAATTTGATAATGAATTGGTTAAGGATGTGTTTATAATGATAATAGATGCTAGACTTTTTTTGCATACAACATTTGATAAATCGAATCATAACGTTGTAGTATGAACATTGGGAAATCGAGAATGCACGTTGTAGTTCTTACTTGCTAAAAATAGTAACTTTTGATGTTGAATGTTGATGAAACATGCCAATTAGATGTTGTTTATCATGTCTAGATATTGTTATGGACTTAATTTGGTATGCAAATGGTAAATTCATGAATGTAGTGTGAGTTTGATGAATTTGGGATGTACTTTCCCAAAAGGGAAACTTTATTTGTGCAAATCCTTGAATTGGATGATTTGAGCATGTTTGGGACATTAGGACCATGCTAGTGTGTTCGTGGATGGTTTCTAAGGTGATTAAATGTGTTGTTTAGGTTGTACGAATGTTGATTTGGTTTGTAACCTGTTTTGGCCTGTTTGTGGAAAAATCATGGTATGAGTCATATAGGTAAGCTAGGACTTTTGTTGATTAATGGTTGATTAAGAATGAACATTTTGGATGATATGAGCTATGGAAAATTGGTATGTTAATGATCATCATATACACATGCGAATCTGAGGCCCCTACTTAGTAGGATTGGCAGGGTTTAGGGTGTGAAGTCGTGAGTGGCTTCACATGGCATGTGATGCGTGATTTGATCCTTGTATGGTGTATTATTTGTGTTATAGTTGTTATGAGCATGATAATAGTTTGAGATTTGCATGACTTGTATTATATCTGGCTGTATGATGATCTAATTAGTACATGTGGTTAATGAAGTGTTATATGTAATCAGTTTGTATGTTAATCATGTGTGATAGGCTGTTATGATTGTATGAATGGAATCTCACCTATAATGTCACCAACGGGTCAAACGGGTCAACTGGGTCAAATGTGTCTTGTCTTCTAAAACTTTGAGTTCTTTGGTTTGTAAAGCACTTAGGGTTTCATTATGATTATGTGAACACGTACTTATGTACTCTTGTGTTCTAGGTAACCTTTGAAGGGTTGTCTTTGCACCTATCACCAGTTCGCTTTAGTCATTATCTTTACACACCAGATGAGTTCATGCCCCTCTATTTTTATAAACCTTTTTCTTGGGGGAGGTAGCATACTTGTTCTCAAATGCTATTTTATTATTATAAGTTGTGTATGTTTTAACATAGTGCTTAATACCTGAAAAGTCCTCACACTTTCGGATCATTAATAATGGTAACTAGCGGGAAATCTTGGGTAGTACTACTGGGTCTGACGAGCCCCACCTGTGCGACTCGAGGTCAAACGGGTGCAATATTGTCCTAGACACAAATATCGTCACGACCTGGTAAGTCGTGACAGGAGGCAACAAACGCAACACAGTCAGCTTCGATCGCGAAATCACTATGGTTATTACTTGTGAATATAGATTAGCTATCTATTTCAATGCACTTCTTACGTTATGCAAATGTTATTGTTTATGATAAACGCAAACTCTTGAACTCACCAACCATTGCGTTGACATTTTAGTATGCTATTCTCAGGTTGTTAACTCTGCTTGCCATTAGGAGCACCACACGGGTCTAGCATGCATTCTAAGACTCTATTTTAAAGACATATTTGTTGGTATCTATTTATGAGTGTTTAAATATTTTGGTTGGCGCATGTTTTGCCAAATATGCATTTTTATATTTTGGGTTTGTCTTATTTACAAAACGCTTCCGCATGGTTTTAAAGTTTGAACTTTGGTTGGTTTTATTTTTAATGTGGCATATAGTGTCGTTCTAAGTAACTATTGACTGTGATCCTGGTTTGTTCACACGCCTCGCGGTAAAACGCCGCACGTGGATTTTGAGGGTGTGACAGATTGGTATCAGAGCCATTGGTTATAGGGAACTAGGTTGCATACACACACTAGACTATAACCGCATAGTTGTTAGTTACTTATTGCTTACTCTCCTTACTGCATACTCATTGGCATACGCAACACGTACTTCGCAGCATGGCATCGTCGTCCAGAAATTTAGGCAAGAGGCCTGCACGATCTGAGTCACCTCCTACGTCTCCCGTACCGGATAGGGGATTTAACTGGCCTCGACATCCTTATCCTCCTGGCGAGATAGACTGGGATCAGCCTTTCATACCTCCTGAGCTCGATCCTCCGCGGAACTGGGATTTCTACCCCACCTACATAAACTGTATGGCTTATAGAGAGCGTGTACCACCAGTAGCTCCGACCCGATCTAGGACTAGGTCATCGACCGCCTCTGCATTGCCTACTCTTCCTACCTTGAGCATACCTCTCAAGCAGGCGTTTGCAGCTTTGGTAGCCACTCTAGACATGGAACGACAGCGGATTAGAGGACTCACTGATGAGAACTCTGCCTTACAATCTGAGATGCGTCAGTTGCGCTACCAGGTAGAGACGCTTTAGGAGCGACTCTTGATGGCCATTGGTGGACATCATACCCTGGCAGGCAACGTTGTAGCACTTAGTGAGATCATGGACGCACAGGATCACCATAACATAGTGATCGATGATAGGTTTTCTGATCTAGAGGCACAGCTAGCAGCACTTCAGATTGTTGAAGCCCCTACACCTTTGGTGGACCCTGATGAGGAAGACCCAGAAGAGGAACCCGAGGAAGCCCCCGAAGAAGAACTAGCAGAGATGGATGAGGACAGTGACGGATCTGACGTACTGGACTGATTCTACTTTTAAATGACTTAGACTATGTAGTGTTTCTTTTCTTTGAAACCTATATGGGAAGGGTTGTTTCCCACCTAACTGACAAACTTAAATTTTGACATTGATGGAATATTTTATGACTCAATTGCAATTTATTTATCATTGGTTATTATTTCTGTTATAAATGTTGTGGTTATGGTGAATGCATTATTTCTTATTGTTTACTATACTTTGATGAGATTAATATGTTGGATGTTACTCATTATTGTAATTGTGAATTGTAAAGTGAAATATGGACGCACGTGGAAGAGGACGTGGGCGTGGACGTGGCGCCGGAGGCCGTGGTGCCGGAGCCATAAACATGACGCCTGCGGAATTGGCGGCATTAATTAACGAACATGTTCAGGCGGCAGTGGCTGCTACCCAACCGGGACAACCAGCAGGTAAATGATAACAAGAGGTTAAACTAATTATTCTAGTTAATTGCCTAGGATATCTGACTAATGTTTGGGATTGTCAAAACAGGACCACCACCATGTACCAACAAGTCCTTCATGGACTATAAACCCCATACCTATAGCGGGACGGAAGGGGCTATAGGGCTTGTAAGGTGGTTTGAGAAGACATAGTCTGTCTTCGCAAAATGCAACTGCCCGCCTGCTGATCAGGTGAAGTATGCCACCGGGACATTGGAAGGCGCAGCACTTTCCTGGTAGAATGCCCAGGTGCAAATGCTGGGTCAAGCCATGGCCAATGAACTACCTTGGGATGAGTTTAAGGGGATTATGACTGAAGAATATTGCCCCTGAAATGAAGTGCAGAAACTGGAGATGGAGTTCTGGCAACTCAAAATACAAGGCTCAGAAATTGAAGCCTACACGACCCGTACTCATGAGTTAGCCACTTTATGCCCAGGGATGGTGAATGAAATGCACAAGAGGGTTGAGCATTATATACGGGGATTGGTGCCCGAAATTCAAAGTATGGTAACTGCCTCTAACCCCACTACCATACAACAAGCTATCCGAACAGCCCACAGGCTGACTGATCAAGCAGTCGAGCAAGGTCGATTACCTAAGCGGGGCGCGGTGGCAAGCGTGCCCGACCATAAACGCAAGTGGGATGGTTCAAGTAACAAGGGATCGTCATCCAGCAACCAATCTCAACCTCAACAACAGCAGTAAAGTCAGCAACAGTAACGGAAGTTCGATAACAATCGAAGCTTCAACCAGGCGACTCCCTCAAATCAAGGACCCGGTGGGTATGGCGAAAGACAGCCGAAGTGCAACCGGTGTAACTACTACCATGTGGGTCGATGTGATAACTTCAAGTGCCAACGTTGTGGGAAGATTGGTCACGCAGCCAAAGACTGCCGGGGTGAACTGATGAAAAAGCCACAACAATCACAATAAACTCCGAAAGGTTATTTTGAGTGCGGAAAAGAAGGCGATTACAAACGCAACTGTCCCCAACTTAAGAGGAATGGTAATGGCAACAACAATAATGGGAACAACAGCAACAATAACAATGGCAACAATAATAACAGCAAAAATGGTAATGGCAACAACAATGGTGGAAACAACAATGGAGCCAAAGGAAGAGCCTTCGTCATTGGCTCAGGTGAGGCTCTAAACGATCCTACAACAGTAACTGGTAAATTTTCGGTTAATGGTCGTTTTTCTACCGTATTATTCGATACCGGAGCCTTATAGAAGTTTCATGTCCACTAAGTTTTGTAGTCTTTTAAGTGATATGCCCTCAGCCTTAGAATCTAAATACACCGTAGAGTTAGCTGACGGTACACAGATTCACGTAATGCATATTCTTAGAGACTGCAAGATAGAGCTTGCTGGTTATACATTCACCATAGATCTCATGCCTGTTACGTTAGGAAGCTTTGATGTGGTAGTAGGCATGGATTGGCTTTCCGATAAACAAGCGGAAGTCATATGCCACGAGAAGATCATACGGATTCCCATTGGTGAAGAAGTCCTTACGGTCAGAGGTGATAGGAGTGGTGCGGTGATAGGCATCATCTCGTTCATGAAGGCACAGAAGTTGTTACAAAAGGGTCGACTGGAAATATTGGCGCTCGTCACAGATAAATAGACCGAGGAAAAGAAGATAGAGGATATCCCCATAGTTCGTGAGTTTCCCGAGGTGTTTCCAGAAGACCTGCCTGGATTACCGCCTCATCGTCAAGTTGAATTCCAGATTGAGTTGACCCCAGGAGCCGCTCCAATTGCGAGAGCACCGTACCGGTAGCTCCGAACGAACTGCAGGAATTATCCGCCCAACTACAAGAGTTGTTGGATAAAGGGTTCATCCGACTGAGTTCGTCGCCCTGGGGAGCGCCAGTTCTATTTGTGAAGAAGAAGGATGGTACATTTCGAATGTGCATTGACTATAGGGAACTGAACAAGGTTACTATCAAGAATAGATATCCCTTATCTTGTATCGATGATTTGTTTGATCAACTGCAAGGATCAAGCTATTACTCTAAGATTGATCTGAGGTCTGGGTATCATCAGCTGAGAGTTCGAGAAGAGGACATCTCGAAGATTGCTTTCTGTACACGATATGGTCACTATGAATTTTTGGTCATGCCATTTGGGTTGACGAATGCACCAGCAGTATTCATGGATCTTATGAACCGCGTGTGCAAACCCTATCTTGATCAGTTTGTATCGTCTTTATTGATGACATATTGATATATTCAAGGACTGAGGAAGAACATGGAGAGCACTTACGTTTAATCTTGGAATTACTTAGAAAAGAACAACTGTATGCAAAGTTTTCTAAGTGTGATTTCTGGATACGTGAGGTGCAATTCTTGGGTCATATTGTCAACGAGAAGGGAATACACGTTGATCCTGCAAAGATTGAAGCGATAAAGAATTGTTCTGTTCCTAAGACACCGAGTGAGATACGACAATTCCTTGGATTAGCGGGATATTATCGACGATTCATTGAAGGATTTTCTAAGATTGCACAACCTCTCACAGCCTTGACTCACAAGGGAACGACGTACAAATGGGACGAGAGTCAGGAATCTGCTTTCTAGTTGCTGAAACAGAAACTGTGTAGCGCACCAATATTAGCGTTACCGGATGGTAGTGATGACTTCGTAGTCTACTGCGATGCGTCTATTCAAGGACTTGGATGCGTCTTGATGCAGCGAGATAAGGTGATAGCTTACGCCTCTTGACAGTTGAAGATTCATGAGAAGAACTATACCACCCATGAATTGGAACTGGGTGCGGTAGTTTTTGCCTTAAAGATCTGGAGACATTACTTGTACGGTACCAAATGCACTATTTACACTGATCACAAGAGTCTTCAGCACATCTTTAAGCAAAAGGAATTGAACATGAGGCAAAGGCGCTGGGTAGAATTGCTGAATGACTACGACTGTGCTATTAAGTACCACCCGGAGAAAGCAAATGTAGTTGTTGACGCGCTGAGTAGAAAAGAAACTGCTAAGCCTCGACGTGTGCGAGCTTTGCAGCTTACCATTAGCACACAGTTACCTGAACAAATCCGAGAGGCTCAGACAGAAGCTCTGAAAGTAGAAAACATTAGGTCTGAATCGTTAAGGGGAATGGAAAAACAGTTGGAAGTAAAAGCGGATGGAATTCGTTACTTCATAGATAGACTTTGGGTACCTCTACATGGAAATCTGAGAGACTTAGTCATGAGTGAGGCACACAAGTCTAAGTACTCCATACATCCTGGATCTGACAAGATGTATCATGATCTGAAGGCGCACTATTGGTGGCCTAACATGAAGGCAGATGTAGCTACTTATGTGAGCAAGTGTCTGACCTGTTCAAAGGTAAAAGTGGAGTACCAAAAGCCATCTGGATTATTACAACAACCCAAGATCCCTATGTGGAAGTGGGATCAGATATCAATAGATTTTATTACCAAGTTACCTTGTACTTCTACAGGTTGTGATACAATATGGGTTATCGTGGATAGATTAACAAAGTCTGCTCATTTCCTAGCGATAAAGGAAACAGACAAAATGGAGAAATTAACTCGACTCTATTTGAAGGAGATCGTTTCGAGGCATGGAGTATCGATCTCAATTATTTTTGACCGCGATTCTCCTTTCACATCACACTTCTGGCAGTCGTTGTAGAAAGCTTTAGGTACGCGATTGGATATGAGTACTGCTTATTATCCATAGACTGATGGTCGAAGCGAGCGTACTATACAGACTTTGGAGGACATGCTACAGGCTTATGTGATTGACTTCGGGAATAACTGGGAAGTTCACCTACCATTGGTGGAATTTTCTTACAACAACAGTTATCACACTAGCATAAAGGCGGCACCTTTCGAAACATTGTATGGGAGAAAATGTAGATCACCAGCTTGTTGGGTTGAAATTGGTGACAGTCAGCTAACGGGTCCTGAGTTAGTACACGAGACCACTAAAAAGATTATGCAAATAAGGAACCGTATGGCTGCAGCGCGCGACAGACAGAAAAGTTATGCTGACAAGCGACAAAAACCTCTAGAATTTCAAGTTGGTGACAAAGTCTTATTGAAAGTCTCACCAAGGAAAGGCGTGATTCGGTTTGGTAAGCGAGGAAAGCTAAATCCGAGATATGTTGGACCATTTAAGATCTTGGAAAGAATAGGTCCAGTAGCTTATCGATTAGCCTTACCTGATTCGCTAAGTGGAATCCATGATGTATTCCATGTTTCAAATCTGAAGAAGTGCCTAACGGATTAAACTATGGTCGTACCACTGGAAGAAGTTCAAGTAGACGAACAGTTACGCTTCATTGAGGAACCGGTCGAGGTGATGGATCGAGAGGTGAAGACACTCAAGCAAAGCAAGATACCCATTGTCAAAGTTCGATGGAACTCGAGACGTGGACCAGAATTCACGTGGGAACGTGAGGACCAAATGAAGCTTAAGTATCCTCAGCTGTTTGAAAAGACGATGCCAGCCGGCGAAGGTACTGATTAAATTTCGGGACGAAATTTCTTTCAACATGGGGATGATGTGACAACTCACCCAAAACTCACTCAATTTCGATTTCCTTGTGCCAATGCAGTAGACCAGTGATGGAACACTCACCATGTAACGCAATTTTCGGGACGAAAATTCTTTCAACATGGTGATAATGTGACATCCGGTAATTTTCCATTACCAAACTCCGTTAGTTCCGTTAAGTCTTGCAGACACGTGTCGTGAACACACACTAGTTGTCGTTGAACGTTGGTGACTTAATAATAATTAATAATGTGAAACAAATAATTACTATGTTGATTATTAGTTGTGATTATGTGATTTAAATGTTTATTGTAAATTTTATCGCGTAACCTGGAAACGTGTGTATTTGATTGGTGAACTTTATAACTTACAAAGATAAGACATATAATTGTTATTATTAGTTGATATGTTTATTACTCTAGTTAAAAACATGTTAAAAGAGTAATTAAAAGCCTAGTTTTTATAAAATGTAAACTACAAGGGTTTAAATGGAAATTAGGGATTAATAAAAAAAAAACAAAAACACTAGCCCCCACCCAACCCTTTGGCCGCGACTCACCCTCTACACACACACACTTCGAATTCAGCCCTAGAACAAGCAAGAAATCCACGGTTTTGGTCGATTACAAGGATTATTACACGTTGGAAGCATCAAATCTTGTTCATGACACGATTTAAAGGTTAGATTTGTGTTTTTTGAGGTGTTTGGTGTTTGGCCTAAAGCATGGGTTCGAAACCTGCAATTGATGGTCGATTTATGCTTAGTTGTTGATGTTAATGTGTTTACTAGATAGATTACATGTTATTTAACGTCAAGTATGCATAAAGATTGGATTTTTGGTTGTTCTTTCGGGTGATGAACCCTTAGCCGAAAGTTTGATGAAATTTTGATTAAATTGGATGTTGAATGTTGGTTGTTTGATGTTGTAATGATGCTAGTTAGGTTGTATGCATATTAGTTAACGTCAATTTTGCAAGAAAGCTTTGATTTTGATACGTTGTTCATAGGTTACTAAGAATAGTAACTTTATTTTGCATGAAACAATGATTTGATCATGAATTGGTGTTATGGATGTGTTTATAATGATAATTAGATGCTAGATTGTTGGTATGAACATTAGGAAATAGATTATGCACGTTGTAGTTCTTACCTTGCTAAAAATAGTAACTTTTGATGTTGAATGTTGATGAAACATGCCAATTAGATGTTGTTGATCATGTCTAGATATTGCTATGGACTTAATTTGGTATGCAAACGGTAAATTCATGAATGTAGTGTGAGTTTGATGAATTTGGGATGTACTTTCCCAAAAGGGAAACTTTATTTGTGCAAATCCTTGAATTGGATGATTTGAGCATGTTTGGGACATTAGGACCATGCTAGTGTGTTCGTGGATGGTTGCTAAGGTGATTAAATATGTTTTTTAGGTTGTACGAATGTTGATTTGGTTTGTTACCTGTTTTGGCCTGTTTGTGGAAAAATTATGGTATGAGTCATATAGGTAAGCTAGGACTTTTGTTGATTGATGGTTGATTAAGAATGAACATTTTGGATGATATGAGCTATGGAAAATTGGTATGTTAATGATCATCATATACACGTGCGAATCTGAGGCCCCTACTTAGTAGGATTGGCAGGGTTTAGGGTGTGAAGTCGTGAGTGGCTTCAAATGGCATGTGATGCATGATTTGATCCTTGTATGGTGTATTATTTGTGTTATAGTTGTTATGAGCATGATAATAGTTTGAGATTCGCATGACTTGTATGATATCTGGCTGTATGATGATCTAATTAGTACATGTGGTTAATGAAGTGTTATATGTAATCAGTTTGTATGTTAATCATGTGTGATAGGTTGTTATGATTGTTTGAATGGAATCTAACCTATAATGTCACCAACGGGTCAAACGGGTCAACTGGGTCAAATGTGTCTTGTCTTCTAAAACTTTGAGTTCTTTGGTTTGTAAAGCACTTAGGGTTTCATTATGATTATGTGAACACGTACTTATGTACTCTTGTGTTCTAGGTAACCTTTGAAGGGTTGTCTTTGCACCTATCACCAGTTCTCATTAGTCATTATCTTTACACACTAGGTGAGTTCATGCCCCTCTATTTTTATAAACCTTTTTCTTGGGGAAGGTAGCATACTTGTACTCAAACGCTATTTTATTATTATAAGTTGTGTATGTTTTAACATAGTGCTTAATACCTGGAAAGTCCTCACACTTTCGGATCGTTAATAATGGTAACTAGCGGGAAATCTTGGGTAGTACTACTGGGTCTGACGAGCCCCACCTGTGCGACTCGAGGTCAAACGGGTGCAATATTGTCCTAGACACAAATATCGTCACGACCTGGTAAGTCGTGACGGGAGGCAACAAACGCAACACATTCAGCTTCGATCGGGAAATCACTATGGTTATTACTTGTGAATATAGATTAGATATTTATTTCAATGCACTTCTTATGTTATGCAAATGTTATTGTTTATGATAAACGCAAACTCTTGAACTCACCAACCATTATGTTGACATTTTAGTATGCTATTCTCAGATTGTTAACTCTGCTTGCCATTAGGAGCACCACACGGGTCTAGCATGCATTCTAAGACTCTATTTTAAAGACATATTTGTTGGTATCTATTTATGAGTGTTTAAATATTTTGGGTTGGCGCATGTTTTGCCAAATATGCATTTTTATATTTTGGGTTTGTCTTATTTACAAAACGCTTCCGCATGGTTTTAAAGTTTGAACTTTGGTTGGTTTTATTTTTAATATGGCATATAGTGTCGTTCTAAGTAACTATTGACTGTGATCCTGGTTTGTTCACACATCTCGCGGTAAAACTCCGCACGTGGATTTTGAGGGTGTGACAATTAACATCATCTAGCTTTATTTAAAATAAGACTGGTTAATTTGATTGTCAATATGTTGTGTCCACCTTAAACTTAGACTTCAATATTTACTTAGACACATATTCTGTGATATTTATCATGTTTAGATTGATTTGTATGAAATCTGTGAATCTCTCAATAAAAAATCATGTAGAACCCTTATCCAACTTCAAGACACTTTTGAGATTTCAAGTCACCTCAAATTGACTTAAACCTTTTACCTCTGATCAGACTTTTCAGAATTATTTTTCTCTATTATTATATCTATTTAGAGCATAACTAGCCCGAGAAACGTCTGAACACAGAATATTAACAAATTTTAGGATTTACTAACTGCTAGTCGGACTTATGTTTTGCCCTCGCAAGATGTTTAGGACTTACATGCCAAATCGGACTTACATGCCCCATCTTTTGATTTTTCCTGCTACGTCAGAATATATTCTCAAAAAGAAAAATATTTATCATATAGTATGTATGTCTATGTCATATCTTTTATTATTGTGCTCATTGGCATCTTTTATTCCTATATGACATTTTGTAATCTTTTTGCTCTTTTTGTTAATATTTATTTTCTCTTTTTGTCTATGCTTTTCATATCTTTTTCTTCTTTTGATATTTATATATATATGTATTTCTTTTGAAAGATACTAAATCAGACAATAACTGGCTTAAGTATAACTAGACTATAACTCTCAGTCTGTTTTAGTATGGAATCAGTGTTACCATAAAACCTTGATTAGTAATCCACTTCAGTCATTAAGAAATTACTTCCAGTGTATCACAGATCATAATACTTTTCAGTCTTGAAAGTCAAGCCTATCAACATATCAAACATAATCCAAGTCAGTTTCTTTTAACCCTTAGGATGTAATGTATCAAAATCAAGAAATGTACTACCATTTCCTATAAATCCTTGAAAATTTTAATTTTCTCAATGTGTTAAACAAAATATTTTTGTAAATTTTCTCTTTACTCCCCCTAAAAACAAAAATCTTTTGTCGAGACATTTTCATATTTTCTCTCCCTAAATTTGTGATTGATTATCTTCAAAAAAGTAACAATTTTAACTAAAATGAATAGAAACGAATATTTTTAAAGGGTTTATGGATAATTATTAATCAAAGTTAATCATTCCCAGAGATTGGACTAACAAATCAAATCAGGAATGATCAAATGCCTTAGTAAAGAAATCAGCAATGTTTTCATCTGATGAGACTGATTCCAGATGGATAAGTTTTGATCAAAACAATCACGGATAAAGTGCATATGGATATCGATGTGTTTTGTTTTTGAATGTTGGATCGGATTCTTTAATATGTTTAACACTACAGTGTTGTCAAATTTTGGTGTTATAGATATTAAGGCCATAATCAAGAAGTTGTTGCTGAATCCAAACAATCTAAGAACAACAACTTGATGTAGCTACATATTCAGCCTTTAAAATGGATGTGGATACGGTTTGATGCTTCTTGCATTGCCAAGAAATCAATCTGTTTCCTAAAATTTGACAGCCATCAATTGTTGATTTCCTATCCAAGTTACATCCTACATAATCACTGTCAGTATAAGCATATAAATTGAAATCGGAATTTTTAGGATACCAAAGGCCGAGTGTTGGTTGACCCTTGAGGTATTTGAAAATCCGCTTGACAGCTTTCATGTGAGGTTTCTTTGAATTACTTTGATAACGTGCACACTGACAGATAGGAAACATGATGTCTGGTTTGCTTGTAGTGGGATACATCAGAGATCCAATCATTGATCGATACATACGTAGATCAACGTGTTCACCCGTGAGATCAGGAGTTAAAGTAGGACGAGAAGTCATTGGAGTGCGAGCAATCTTGGAGTCCTGAAATTTCTATTTGTCAAGGATACTATGAACATATTTTTCTTGATGTATCAGTATACCCTTATCAAATTGTTTTACTTGTATACCCAAGAAAAACGACATTTCCCTAAGAGAACTTATCTCAAGTTTCTTTTTCATCACAGTTTCAAATTCCTTGCACAAATCATCATTGGTAGATCCAAAGATAATGTCATTGACATATACTTGAACAAGAATGAGATCATCACCGGTCTTCCGTAAGAATAAAGTTTGATCAATTGCACCCCGTGTATAACCATTTACAAGCAAATGTGTAGTGAGTGTGACCATAGAGTGCTTTTTCTAACTTATAAACATAATCTGGATGATCTGGATCTTCAAAACCAGGTGGTTGACAAACATAGGTTTCTTCTTTCATCTCGCCATACAAGAATGCAGTTTTGACATCCATTTGATACACAGTGAAGTTCTTGTATGATGCATAAGCCAGAAAAATTCGTATAGCTTCTAGTCTTGCAACTAGAGCATATACTTCTTCATAATCAAGTTCTTCAATCTGATAGAATCCTTGAACAACAAGTCTTGCCATGTTGCAAATAATCACATCCTTTTCATCCATTTTGTTTTTGAATATCCATTTTGTACCAATCGACAACTTACCCTTTGGAAGTTCACAAGATGCCACACATTTAGCTTCTTGAATTGCATTAGTTCGTCTTGCATAGCGTCAACCCAACTATTTTTCTTTATTGCCTGCTTAATGTTCTTTGGCACAATTTGGGAAATGAAGCATGAATACAAGCATGTACTTATAGCACCAGATTTACTTCGAGTTTGGACACCTTATGATAACAAACCAATGATTGCTTCACTTGGATGGTCCTTATGAATTCTTAGCTGAGGAATTGTATCTTCAGAAATAGCTTCATCCAAATTAGACATATGACCCACTGGTTCTTTAACATTGATTCCTCCTTTGGGTTGATACACAATATCTTCCTCTTGATGAATATCATTATCAACAGATAAATCTTCAAATGGAACTTGAATGGTATTAATTGGATCATCTCGAGTAGAAGAAGAACTCTGATAAGAAACTTGTGGAGCTTGTTTAACAACTAGATCAGAATAAGACATTACAGATTCAGAAACAGATTATGGAACAATTGAAACACTTGAAGAAGAGGGTATGTATGAAGATCTTCCTGTAGCTAAAGATGACATAGGTCCAACATCATCAGTAAAAATATCTTGAATTGATGATGACAAAGGTAGATTAGCTATAGAAACAACACAAGATCGATTAAAAGGTTAAAATAATGAAGCATAATCGTATATCCATGAAGGTGCAGAACCTGCATCTGTTTTGTTAGATTCATGCCAATCGATATCAAATGACTCAATTATTTATTTAGTTCTTTTATTATAAACCCGATATGTGACTTTGTTGGCTAAATATCCAACAAAATAACAATCATCGGCTTTTTCATCAAATTTTGATTTAGAATCAAACGTGTTTAATAAAGTACAACATCCATTTGTTTTAAAATATTTGACTTTGGGTTTTTGTTTGAAAAATATTTCATAAGGATTCATATTTTGTTGTTTATTGATTAACACACGATTCTGAACATAACATGCAGTATTAACAGCTTCAGCCCAAAAGAATGACGGTAATTTGGTTGCTGATAACATTGTTCTGGCAGCTTCAATTAAAGTTTTGTTTAGTCTCTCAGCAACTCCATTTTTTTGTAGAGTTCCAGCAGAACTGAATTGTCTAGCTATCCCCTTTGTATCACAAAATGCACTTGATGGTTTTGTCTGTCTGATTCTCAACTAGGGTCATGAACTTTATGAGAAAATGAGGTGTCTCATCTTTGGTTGCTAAAAAGAAAACCCATGTAAATCTGGAGAAATTGTTAGTAATAACCAAGTAGTAAGCACTACGTCCTAAACTCAAAACATTAACTGGACCAAATAAATCCATGTGTAACAGTTGAAGGATGGACTTAATTTTGGTATGAGCAACTGGTTTATGAGGAAGTTTATATTGTTTGCCTTTTAAACATGACAGACAATGTTCAGTAAGTTGAAATTCTTTCAATGGTAGGCCTACAACATGATTTCCTCTAACCAACTTGTTCATATTTTTGATGTTTACATGGCCAAGACGGCGATGCCATAACATTGAATCACTTTCCGAGGCTTTAGATAACAAACAAGATGCAGTTACAAATGAATATGAACCATTCATGTCAAGTAAGTATGTGTCTTTGTCGCTCGGTGTTCTCAACAAAATCCATTCATAAGGAATTACAAATCCAGGTTTTAGAATGAGACATTCTTTATCAGTGAAATGTGTTGAATACCTTTGTCACAAATTTGAGAGACGCTTAACAAATTATGTTTAAGTTACTCAACAAAATTGGCATCTTCAAAAGTTAACATACCATTAGACACTGTACCTTTCTTTGTAATCTTACCACCTTTATCTCCTGTAAATATAACATAACCTCCGTTGTAAGGTTGTATGTTGCTTAACAGAGATATATTACCAGTCATGTGCCATGAACAACCAGTGTCAACATGCCAAACACTATTGATAACTTGCCTTGGTTGTTCCTACACATATGAATGAATTTATTCATGTTTAGGAACCCAAGCCATGGTTGACTTGAGCACATTGTTTTCATCCAAATATGATATAAACTTTAATATCATATCTCTTCTATCATTGAAAACAGAATTTTCAGCAATTTCAGACTCATATTGTTTTTCTTTTGTTTTCCACTTTTGAATTGGTTTAATCAGATGTGTAACCATTTTTCTTAAAGTGGTCTGAATTGGAGTAGAATTGTTATCATCAACAAGTAAAGATTTGTTGTTTGAAATTTCTTTATTCAAATCTACTTTGATTTGATCATTTCTTTTATCAATAAAAGAATTTTACTGATTTGTATTCCTTTTAAATTTTGCATTTAAAAAGAATTCTTTTCTATTATTTGAAAATCAATTGTGAAATCTTTGTTTGCTTGACAGTGGATGTTGATGATGGAAATTTCTAGCCCTATGATTTGGCTTGCCACATACATAACAACACATTCTATGATTTGTATTTGATTCTCGTGTATTTCGCACAAACTGTTTTTGATAACTGTGATCTTTCGAATATTTTTTAATTAATTGTTACTTTCGTTATCTCTTGTAAGTGCTATTTATGTCAATAATGTAACTATGGGAGTTCATTTGGCAATTCTAATAATCTCAATGTTCCTATTAACTTGTAATCTTAGTTTTTATTTATTTAAAATTTGATAACTTGATTAGTTATTAAATAAATAGATTATTGTAAAGTTTAAGTATTAATTATTAGTTTTAATAAAATAAAAGGTTAATTACAAGATTTATAAACTATATAAAAAGATTAATTTATTTTTATAAAGTTCGAATTTAATATGTTAATTTTGAAACTTGATTTAAAAAGGTTTTGGCATAAAATAAGAAATTTCAAAACCGCAGGGACCAAAGCTATAAATTCTTTTAAAAACAGCCCCCCCCCACCATTTTTCTTTCCCGAATTCCCGGTGGCCGGCCGGCGAGACTCCGGCGCGACGCTGGCGACTACCAAATCACCACAAAAACGCATTTTCTTTCTCCCTAAACCATTCCATTCAATTCGCGAACCCGTTTCAGATCCATAACCATTCCTAATTTCGGTTCTTGTTGAGTTTTCATTACGCACTTTCAAAACCGAAATTTCATTCAAAGACCCAACGGTTTGAAACTCAAATTCGATCAAATCAAGCTAAATGAATTACTGAAAACGCATTAGGAATCAATTCGAAATCAAAATCATTCAATTCCAGCAGTTAAAACCGACTAATTGTTCATGAACCGATTCTTAACCCCCGATTGAATGCATTGAACTCGTGGGTGTTGAAACTGATGAAATTAAGCTTATATAAACGAGGTGATACCATCAACAAAACACTTTGATGCTTTCTGAAACTTCAATTTGATAAAAACACGCACGATCATACGTCCGATTGACTCGAACCTGCCGCGACACTCTTTTACCTACTATCGTCGATTACAACTATAACTCAGGTAATTGAATACACAAATACCTTCGGTTTGATGTGGGGAACAGAAGCCCCATGTTTAATTTGGTTAACAACACCAAAATTGTGTTTGATTTGATCATCTAAAAACTAGGATTCTTGAAGAAATTGGGGTTCTATTCTTTGAGTTTTTTTTTAAGATTTAAAACCTAACTCATGGCAGGCATAGGCGCCCTAGCCTACTGATTAAAGCACATCATGTCTGTACTCAAGGTCGTGGGTTCGAACCCCACAACCCGCATTTTTTTAAAAAGAGCTTTTCACTCATATTCGAAGTTTCAGAAAAATTATAAAATAATATTATATTAAAATAAAATTATTTTTAATTGACAAAACGTTATCAGAAATTATCTATTAAAAATTTTGTAATTATAGAATTTATTTAAATAATTTTAGTGATTTCAAAATGTTAAAAAAAACTTACTATAAGTTTTTTTTCTACTATATAAAAACATCTTTTCTTTTTGTTTCTTTTTGATCGTTTTATTATTAGTAGTTTTCTTATAACCTTAATTCAAGAAAATTTTAATAAATTATTATATGGTTTTGTATGTTTATAGTTATATAATCTATTATCTTAAAGGATTAAAACTATAAAGATGTCAAAATATTGTGGAGAACTACTTTAAATCATTCCAGTGTAACTTTACGTAAATTATTTAGAGCATTAAATGGTAACAAAATTACTTTGTTCAACATATTTAATAATTATTTTTTTTTGTAAATTTAAACTTATTTATTTAAATGTTGAGAAAACTATATTCTTTGCAATATTAAACTTTATCTATGATCGTTATTTTTCAAATTATAAATAATATTTTATAATATTAAATTATGATAAACCCCAAATCCTTATAACAAACCCAAGATTTTCACAAATTGTATCTTAAACTTATCCGATTATAATCTAATCTTGGAACACCCACACCTAGGTAATTTGTGAAGAAACCGTTGGTGCTATTCTAGCTTTCTTATTATTCAAAGTACATCTTATAACAAGTGAGTTTTCCCATACCCCGTTTTACTTTACTTCACACGTTTTGGGGTGAAACATGTTATTCGTATCAATGTACACTTGTAAATTGTTTAAATACTTGTAAAGCAAGTGCAATTCAATTTTATATTTTGTCATGGTTATTTGAGACTTTTACGGGGATTATGTGATAGACTCTTGTAAAAACAATCATTAACTATTGCTAGCCTAGCGACATCATAGATCTATGGGTTTGACAAGCCTATTTGGTGCTAAAGCCGAGGTTATTGCCGGCTCCTGATGACGTATTCTTGTTCATCATGGGAACCAAGTACACTTAGCTAATCGTATATTTAGTTGTGGCCATATTTTTGTCAAGGTGTGATTGTATCATTATGCTATTTATATATTCTTGCATTATTTCTTAACCTATGACATGAATTGCCTCTTAAAAAGGGTTCTATATATGTATGTACAATCTTATGGGAACACACCTACATCATATGTTAACTGTATTTTCTAACATGTTTTAGGAAATGTACAAGCTTAAATGTTGATCTTGAAGATTTGAAATCATCTAGGACTAAACCTAGAAATAATAAAGGATTCACTTTTAATCTGGAAGTTTAATTTAGTTTATGTTATGATTGTTTGTTTGAGATTTATGAATGTAATGTTATAATATGATCCTTATGTTTGATAATATTTACACTTTGAAGTAGCGTTGTGTGGCTTTGATTAATCTTATCCCTCACATCTTAACATTTCTGCCGTTAAGGTTGGGGTGTGACAATAACTTCCATGGTCATCATAGAATCTGGCTTTAGTATTTATTTGGCCTTGTGATTCTTTAACAGTCTCTCTTTTCTCTCTTTCATTAAAGATTGTTCTAGATGATTCTGAAAGAATTAAGGTATCTTTCCTAGCTTTTTGATTCATATCTGAAGCCAATGAGGCATGAACTGTTGCTTTAATCTTTTGAGTTGAAGGTACTTGAATGGGACCAGTGTCTTCGATACCTGATCTACAAACATCTTGTTTCACAGAGTTAGCAGTAATAAAAGACTTATTTTAAAAAAAACTAGCATTTGCTTCTTTAAAGATATGATCTTTCTTGTCAATGTTGTCTTTTGAAACAAATCTGTTCTTGAAATCAGTTTTCAAGTCAGATACTCATGTTGTGACTCGTTTTCTTTCATTTTCCTTAACATCTATCTTTGATTTAAATTTATTTTGTTTGTTAGACATTTGTGAACAAACATTCGTAGAAATTAAAACATCTGAAATTTCATTGATAACTGATTATAAGTTATACGAAGATTTTTCATTACAACTTTTATTTTCCTTAAAATCTATTTCATCATCACTTTCCCAATCTTCAACCAACCCTTCTTTCTTCACACTTTCTGCAAAAGAATTGTCATGATTAATTTTAATTTCAGTTTTTATGACAGGGTCAACAGTCTATAAAACATTGACCACAGGTATTAAGTCTGACTTTGGTTGAAAACCTAATCCATAGGTCTCTTCATCTGGAATAGTAGTTGATGAAGGTAAACATGTACAATTATGATTAATTGGTTGTGCTATGTTAGAATATCAAACTCCATTTTTACTACCACTAATTTTCTGAGTTATTTGAGACTTGATTATACCTTCAACCACGTTTGAGGACAGTTCAAATTCTTCAATAGTCAATTTTGCAGATAAGAGTTCACTGTTAAGTTTATTGATTTCTAAAGACAGTTCATTGTTACGTGTTGTCAAATACTTTATGTTACAGTCTTTATCATGAAGATTCAATTTTGATTGATAAATCGATTTGTTTAATCCTTCTATTTTTTCTTTAAAAATTTTCTTATCATTTTTATATTTACGAGCTTGATATTGAAGTTTTTCAACTTCTAAAATCAAGCGTTTGTTGTGAACTCTGTATCTTTGAACCTTTTCTATACATGTATTTGAACAAAGATTAGTATGTACCTCTTCAGTCTCTTCTTGCTTGTTCTTCTCTTCAGGTATGACATTTACCATGAAAGCATTCAGTTCCTTCTTTTCTTCTACTTTGGGTGCCGAAGTAATCTCAACAGCATTGACAGTATCATTACAAGCAGTTGCTGGAGTTTCCTCAACAGCATTCACAGTCTTTTCATCTTTAGCTGGAGTAAACTCAACAGCTTCTTCTTCAACTTCTTTCTTTCCTTCTATAGTCATATTTAGTTAAGCTGGAGTAATCTCAACAGCTTTTTCTTTTAGCACCTTTTCAACATTCTTACAAACTTCTTTAGCCAAGATTCTTTTTATCAGAACATCAGATATAAACTCAGAAAGTATATTCTCATCAACACATTTTTCAACAGTTTGAATTTCAGCTTATAAAGAAGTAGACAGTTTGATATCTAGAATCTCCATCTGGTCTGACCAATCATATTCTTCATGGTCTGAGAAACCAGGGCTTTGTTGTTTGATGTGCTTGCTTTATCTCCCTTTGATTCAACCTCCACATCAACATCTCTTTCCACTACAGTTTGATTTGATCTCCCCTCAATACATTCTCTAGCAAAGTGACCAGGTTTATCACAGTTATAACATCTCAAACTTGATTTATCAAACCCAATCTTGCTCGAGTTGTTTAGACCAAACATCTTTCTTCCCGTTCTTCTAGCAAAATTCTTTGCCCAGTACACCACCATAGCCATTTGATACTTGATATCCTTTTCTTCAACATCGTCAGGATTAACTTGTTGCAAGTCATCAACTAAGATGTTGGGTACATTGAGTCTTCTAGCCATAAAAGCTTCATAGTTGTTCATGAAGGTTGTGAATAGAGCCGGATGCTCTTTAGCTATTGAATAGTTTGCTTTGTTGGATTGGAATTTACAATAAAGGCTTGTTGTGTGGGTTGAGAGGATTGACTTTATGGATAGGTTTGAGGTAGAGATTGAGGTTGCATTGGAGTAAATGGATTTTGATGGGAAGCTTGAAACTGAGACATGGATGGATCCTTGACATTTGGGTTAATAGAATTGGCTGCCTGTTATTGATACAACTAGGAATAGCTGACATAATAATAGGGATTACTAGCCAATTTTGCATATAATCCTGATGCTTCAGCTCCTATTATGTTAATCTAATTACAACTCTTTGGTTGTCATCCATTTCATATGACGTGATGGTTGAGATGAGATCACTAAGGGACAAGGTGAACAAATCCTTGGTTCTTTTGATAGTAGTGCAGTTATTGTTCCAGCTGTATGGTAACGAGTTTAACAGCTTCTTGTTTACTGAAATATTCTCCAAGGTAGTTCTTGCACTCTTCATTTTTGTTATCATCTTAGCAAACCTGGACATTTGAGACTCTAACGTTTCACCAAGTACATGGTGAAACATATTAAACTCTTAGTTCAACATGTCCTTTCGGCTTTCCCTCATATCCTTATTACCCATTATCTGCTCCCCCATCGCATCCCATAAATCTTTGGCCTTTCTGTAATCTTTGAACTTTTGAGCAATCTTAGTTGTAAGTGTCATAGTGATAGCAGCATACGCTTTGTCATCAAGCTCAAGCTTCTTCATGTCTTCCTCATCCCTAAGATGTTCAGGTTTAGGCACCGACTCTCCCTTCTCATTGTTATACACAGGAAAATACAGGCCTTGTTTGATTGACCGCATCTTGCGGGGTTTGGTGTAAATAACATGATTCTCGAAACGATAAACCCAGTGAAGATAAACTTCTTCGCTGAGAAGTCTAGGGGGTTTTGTGCTTGTTCCAATCTCATTGTCGAGGTTGAGGGTAGCAATGATGTGCTTTAGATTAGCCATCTTGAAAATCAGGAATCTAACTTTTCAAAATCTTTCAATCTTGAAGTTTTCACGCGAAGATCAGAGTTCTCGCGCGAACAACCACTAAACTATTCGCACGGTTAGTTTTCTAACCGAATTTTGCGAAAAGTAAACTCTCGCGTGAAAGGAATCTTTTGTAACAAACTTCTCAACAAACTTTTGCGAAGCACCAACTTTTCGAGCGAATAAGAGCTTTTCACGTGCGATTAGCAAGTTTTCGCATGTTCTATTTTCATTATAATTTCGATGATTCCAACTTCAATATTTCACCAATTTGTTCAAAATTGATTAATTAAGCCTTGAATTAGTGATTTAGGTTCAAATTTTGATCCTAAGTATCTCTAATTGATTCAAATGAGCTTGTTTAATCACATTAAGATCATCGAATCTTCAATCAGCAACATAGTAGCATTCAACAATTTCAAAAGTGATCAAAAACAGTAGAAATCAAGTAGATCTTCAACGAAATCCAAATTGGAGCTCAAGAACACTTCAAAAACACTCTTTAACTTCAAATCAATCGATCTAGAGCATCCCAAGCTCTGATACTAATTGTAAGGATCAACACTTTACGAATCAGATCGATCTCGTGATAAGAATGCGGAATGTAATCATCACGAAAACAAGATTGAATAAGCAAAGGATGAACACAAGTGTAAGTAAACTTCAATCTATGCTCTCTGATTTGAAAGATACAATGGACATACGAAATCAGGAAAATGATAAAAGCTCTGTAAATTACGTCACAAAACAACTATTTATACTAAATTAGAAGTTCTCGCGTATTTCTCGCGCGACTTGACCTTCATAATCTTGATTTGATTTTCCGAGCCTCTATGTTCAATCCCTAAAATGTAACCTCCGTTTAGATACATATCAACCGTTGGATCAAATTGAGATTAAATCTCAACCATATAAAGGCAGCAGTTACCTACTAGAATGGGCGGTTATCGGCAGTTGTCGTTTCTCTCTCCCTAATTAAACATGGTTCTCATCTCCCCTGCCCCATGTCCCCTGTTTCAATTTTAATGATTTGCACTCTTACTACATGGAATGTGATTTTGGTTGCAATCTACTTAATAAATAGTTGAAATTTTCTTGGGACAAAGAGTATGAGTCAATAATTTAAATTATTGCATGCATATGTTTGTCATTTTGTTTTCAACAAGGAGGAGCAGAGGTTCACATAATCCACAAATTTTTAAAATCTTTTGAGCTTTGCATCCTTTTTGGGTGCCCAAATGGTACAAGATAAGTCTATTTACTTATTTTTTTTTGGCAGGGTGTCTCTATTGCAAGAAGGGCTGATGTGAGCCTGCATTGATTGATGGAGTGCATCTTGACCTCATTGATGCTGCTGAAGCGAAATTGAAAGATACACCATTCGAAAGTTTGGAATGGAAATGATGATAAACAGATTGTGTGGCAATTGGCTGTTGAGAAGAGATGCTGATCACCATGATATTTGATTTTTTTTTTTTAAATTTGGTTTTAGCATTTGTTGTTGCTGGCTTTTCAGGTTAGTATTCTTTGTCTGCGTAGTGCTTCTTCGGCCGATCTACGTTTACATCTACCGGGCTTACTCTCTTTCATCAAGGCGTAGTTTTCTTTGACGAATTGCATATAGTGATGTTACCACATTTGAAGTTGTTGGGCATTGCTCCGGTGTTTATAGCGACTTCAATTGCTTTGAACAGGTCCATCTCTACTTTGATTTTTAGCTAATTTTGTTGTCGTTTATCGCTTAGGTTACTATATTCTACAATATGTTTTATTTCTTACTTTCTTGCATTTAATACTAAATATGCAGGTAGCTTTGGTTAATGGATGTTATAAACCAACCCATGAATTAGAAAAAAGGATATGAAGTAAGCCACATACATTACCGTTATTATTAGTTATGGATGATTCAATAGTTTAATATCACTCATCACGATTTTAGTCTTTTTGTAAACCTTTATTCATATATAGAAGCTCTTGCATTTGTTGTTAGTTCAATTGCAAGAGATGTTGAAACTAATAAAACTGGATTTTTAAGTTTGTTTTGTTGAAACAACCAGTTTGTGTTTCTTAGATGTATTCTAATGCAAATGTCTTTGATCCATACGACCAAATTAGTTTAAATATTTATTTTGTGATTAAGGATCTGGGAAGTTCAAACACATATCTATGGATATTAAGAAACATAGTCTTACGATTAATAATGTATATAGCAATTGTTATTGATTTGCATTTTTGGCAAGTCATTGCATCAAAATAGGTAAATCAAATGAAGTTATTTTCAGTTCTCTTCATTTCTACTCTCTACATGAATAGCTATTACGATCTATTTCGTTCTTTATAGATCTCACTAACATCCTTTTGCTCCAAGTATAATATGATGCAAAATGCAAATCAGAAGTTCATAAAATCTGAAAGGATATGATATATTCTATTTTCTTCTAAAGGAAACTATAACCTTTTTTGTGAACCTTACGCAACTATTGTTGGCTATGATACAACCAGCTTCTTAAATTTGTAAGATCTCCACTTTACATTAGAAATGCAAAATCAAAATCTACATGCAATAAACAAGTGAATTACAGTTTAAGAAGGCCAAGTTTCCCTGATTATGCTTCGAATTTGTAATGATCTTTATCACATCTTGATTCTTTGCAAGTTTTTCTATGTTTTTCAGGTACCCAAAGCTTAATATGTTATTTCTACACTCATGACAAAAGGTTATGACATGACTATTGAAAGTAAAATATTTTTGTTAATGAATATCCGTCTTTGTAGAAGCAAGTTCACATTTTGGTCGCTCTGAAGTAATAGGTATCAAGCCCCAGGTTTGATGCTTATCTTTCTTGGTTATACCAATAAAAGCATTTATATGATTATGTATGTTTTTAGTCACATCCAGCAGTTTTATAGGTAGTAGTCCAAGTATAATACTTGTAAGGGTCCTCTGCTTTCACACACAACAAATGAACTTTGATGCACCCAAAATGAAAATCATCAAAATGGATATGATTTTCTTCTCCATTTCACTAGAATGAAGCTAAGTCCCTTCAAATTTCTAACTTTTTTCAATAAAATCGTTTCTGCATTATGGGTATTATTACTTTCTAGGTTCATATCTAAATATGCGTGCATGTTTCATTTTATTTTTAATGATGGAAGTTTAAAGATATGCCTACATTTTCTATGAATGTCGTTTTACCTTTTTGTAAGTGTGCGGAGGTTGTGATAAAAGGGCATTTAATATAGTTTTTTCTTGAAGTAAAATCATAGTCTTGTGCTTCAAAATTAAAGTTTACATGCCACATGCTGTTATAAAGAAAAGTTGCAACGAGGCTTAGGCATTTGAATGGAAAAAAAAATTACAAAGGATGTGCCTCTTATTGGGAATGCATAAATGACAAGTTGCCAACGCCATCGTATATTAAAATACAACCCATTAGGCATTAGCTTGCTCTCTTTTACCTTTTGGTATATATTGTATTTAAAACTTCATATCCCTTTCATGAATGCATGTGATAGATATTTTTAACATTGCATTGTATGAAGATTTGATTTGTCATTTCTTTTAGTGTCATTTGAATTTAAACAAATACTAATCTATATCTATACTACTATATAATAGAGAAAGCATGACTAGATTTGTAATTTTACATTATTTTTAAGATGACAAATGAAGAGTTACAAGTTTTAATATGTAATATCATAAGATTTATTATTATTATTCCTCTTTTAAGCTTTAAATACTTGTACTTCACTATTTTCTAATTAAATTTAAAGTATTACTATTATATTTAAGTTTATCTTAATTTATCTATATCTATACTATTATATAATACAATTTTTTGGACAACTACTATATAATAGAGAAATCATGGATAGATTTGGAATTTTATATCATTTTTAAGATGACATATGAAGAGTTGCAAGTTTCAATATGTAATGTTATAAGATTTATTACTATTATACCCATTTTAGGCTGTAAATAATTGTACTTCATCATTTTCTAATTAAATTTAAAGTATTACTGTTATATTTAAGGTTATCTTAATCTATCTATATCAAGTTATCTTAATCTATCTATATCTATACTATTATATAATATAAATTTTTGGATAACATTATAATTTTAATCCATTTTTAAGACACTTAAGAACAATTTTGTTACATTTAGTATAAGTGATTATGTATAAACAACTTGTTATTTACAACCTTGTTCATCCCTATAGTAATATAGATATGTTTGATATTTCACATTAATCAAATAAAAAAACAAAATAAGAGTTAGCATAATAAAAAAGAGTTAGCTAAAGACACAGTCCTAAAAATATTTATACCCTCGTCGTACCGTGCGGGTTTCACCCACTAGTAATACTATATTGGTTTAGAATGCAAAAATATATAGGTATGCTATTATGACATTAAAATACCCGGCCACCGGAAGGGTATAAAACTAGTTACTTTCATTTATTAATAAGACATACATGATTGAGTTTTTTTTTTTTTTTTTTTTTTTTTTTTTTTTTTTTTTTTTGTAGTTTGAAAACTTATTTATCAAAATAGTACACTTGGGGGAAAACAAAATAGTGTCTTTTTTTTTAACTTTCTTTTCTAATTTTACTGGATAATTTATATAAGACTGATTTAAAGTTTCAATTTATTTAGAAGTTAAATTTTTTAAACTTTTAGAAATGTTTTTAAATAGCATACTTCATAATTTTTCTAAAATATTTTTTTATTTTTTATTTCAAATGCTTAATTGTCGTATTGGAATAGGAATGCTTTTAAAATAGAAATATTTTTCAGTTCCTTTATCTTTTTTAAAATGGAAATACTTTCTTTTTCTTCTAAAGTTTTTAAATATAAATGTTTTTTATTTATTTAATTTGTTTTAATTCATTTAAACAGAACAAAACCAGTCAATTTCTCATTACACAAACCGCTTACCGAATCACCGGCCATATGGTATCTCTTTTCAGCATATATTTATAATTTATTTATTTCAAACTCATGTTATACATGAGTTTCTTATTTATTAACCTTTGATCATATTATCATAAAAACAAAATTACGTCTATAATTTTTAAGTGAAAATTCATATTTTCAGTTATTAATATTTTTCAAAGTTGACAATTTTAATTTTAGCGGTTACAATAAATACGTATTTACTTGATTTTATCTATTTGTATATCTATATCTATATCTATATATAATAATAAAAGATTAACTTAGGGGGACATTTGACATTTCTCTAGGTCCCCTAAGTTTATTTTTTCCGTCTCTCTCTCCTTTTAAATAATTACCTAAATTAAAAAATATTAAATAACTTTAATCATTTTTTATATTAATTTTTTAATAAATTAAGAAAGATGTCTTTTTATTAATGTTATTTCTAGAAAACAATTTTTTATACAATTAAATTTTTTTTCTAAAACATCTAACTTTTTTTAAAATATAAAATATTTTAAAATTGGTATTTTTTATAAATTAAAATAATTAAAATTAGGAGTTTTAATAAAAAATTTAAAAAATAAGATTTTTAATACAGTTTGTTTTGAAAAAAATGTTTAACTTTTTTTGGAAAGAAAGTTTAAAAACAAAAGTTTAAAAATTGATATCGTTATTTTATTACTTATAGTTATTAATCATATGTAATTTTAATCATATCTTATTTTAGATTATCATTTTATACTTCATAAATTTTTATTATTTTTAATATTTTAGTTTTTTCAACCCGTATAGCCCGATCCAACCCGATTCAATACTATATCTCTATATTTGATTACAGGGTCAAAATAATTAGAAATTAATCTAATTATTGCACATAACTTTTCAGTGTATATTATTTAAATTTTAATTTCTTAATCCTAATATCCTCATACCCACTTAATATCTAGTTCTTGATTTGACCCGTCAAAAGTATTCCTTTTAAGTCTAAATAAAGACAGTTTTCTTTGACTGTATATTTTGCTATGACAATAAACAAAAGTTAAAGTCAATCTCTGTCAGGTGTCAGTTTATACATGAAAGAGCCTTTTTTTTACATATGATCAACTTTATGACATCTTGTCACAAGTTAAGAGTAAAGATGGATTGAACCTTTTAGCTTTATATAATGAGTGTAAACCTACTATGTTACTACAAATATAGTTTACAATGATGTTTTGCTTATCTGTGACCTTATAATCAAAAGTTGTTATATCTTATTTAATATATAACATACTTGATTTTATTTTTTTTATGTTATTTAGTAATTAACTCTTCACACTTTCGTGTAATACACGGGTAACTAAAGCTAGTCTTATTATACTAAGGGAATGGAACGGATATTAACTCTTCTTTATTGTAATAATCATGTTAATTTCATCAAGATGAAGCAAAAACATTATTTTTTATTAGAACAAAATCATTATACATATATAACGTTATGTTCTTATATATATATATATATATATATATATATATATATATATATATATATATATATATATATATATAAATTCACAAGTATAAAAAGATTATGATAGGTGTAAGTTACATTTACATCTTTCATAACTTTTTTACACTTGTAAATTTATGCATATATAAAAAAAACATAATGTTACACATATGTAATGATGTTATTACAACATAAAAATAATGATTTTAATTGATTTTGATGAATTAACATGGTTATCATAATAAAGGAGGGTTAAAATATGTTCCGCACCCGTTATACTATAGCTCATTTATAAAGCCGCCAACTTTGATACATGATAAATACTTTGTTTTCCTATTCTTTGCACATAGATACTAATATTGTAGTAGGTTAAAATTGTGACATCCGGTAATTTTCCGTTACCAAACTCCGTTAGTTCCGTTAGGTCTTGCATGCACGTGTGTGAGCACACACAAGTTGTCGTTGAACGTTGATGACTTAATAATAATTAACAATGGTCACTAGATAATAACTTAATTAATAATGTTGATTATTAGTTTGTGGTTATGTGATTTGTGAATTTTAATATTATTGTGGGTTTTCCCTTGTAATGTGTCAACGTGTTATATTTATTCCATGTATTTTGTAGCTAGTGGAGATTATGCATGATTATTATTGTTGGTTAAAAATACTTGTATTTTGTAGTTAAAGATTGTTAAAAAATGCTAAAAAGATTAATTTGTACAAAATGTGATTAAAAGGGGGCTTAAAAGGTAATTTTAATTAAGTCAAGTGATCAAAACCCAACCCTAGCCCCCTCCCCTCACTTCGGCCGTAAACCTCACACACACACTCCACATTTTGCGATTTTGATCAAAGAACATCAACGTTCCATCGATTTCTAGTGTCATTCAAGCATTACAAGTGATTAGCAAGTGTTAATCATCATCTTTGCACATTTAAAGGTTAGATTTTATTGAGTTTTCATGGTTTTTGATTATGGTCGAACTCTAGTTCGAATTTCAGAAAAAAAGTCAAAATTGATGATGGTTTGATAATGATATGATGTTAGTTATATTGTATGAATGATAATCTATGTAGATTATGCAAGAAATCCATGGTTTTGTCATCTAGTTCATACATAGCCAAAATTGGAAACTTTCTTCATAAGAATTCATGTTTTGATGAATTGTTGATGTTAAATTGGTGATTATGATTGCTATGAACTAGATTAGGGATGTTGTTGATGAATTTGGGATTGAAATTGATGATCACATAGATTTTGGATGCCACTTTCCCAAAAGAGAAACTTTATTTATATGAAACATGTGATTTTGTGTTTTGGTCTATTTAGGATTTTAGGAGCATGCTAGAGTGATCATGGATGATGTCTAATATGTTGGATTGTGATGATTGGGTCATATGGTTAGTTGATGAAACTTTGGGAACATAGGTTTTCTTGGAAAATGTGCAAGTGTACAGGTCATGTGACATGATGACTTGTGATTGTTGATTTTTGTAATGATGTCTTGATTGTATGAATTACATATGGGATATTGATGATGGGTATCATACACGCTTATGAATCTGAGGCCCCTACTTTATAGGATTGGCAGGGTTTAGGGTGTGTAGCCGTGAGTAGCTTCACTTGGCATGTTGTGAGTGACTAAACCCAGTGTGTATTGTAGAGGAATCTAATTGTGAACCTGTTTTGTATGATGAATTGGTTTGCGTGCGTTGTATGATAACCTAAGTTAGCATGAAAAGCATGATAAAACTTAAGTGTTGCAATGTGGCTTATGGGAATAAATTGCATAGTAGTCTGTGATGGTATGATGATTTATGAATTGCTATACTTGGTCAAACAAGAATCTAACTTGACATGTCAACAACGGGTCAAACGGGTCAACTAGGTCTAATGATTTTTGTTTTTCCAAAACCTTGGGTCAAAGTGTTTATTGAGCACTTAGGGTTGTTAAGCTTTCTGTGTCACGTACTTACGTACTTGTGTGTTCTAGGTAACCTTTAAAGGGTTGTGTTTCCACTTCTCGTTAGCTCTTTGTTATTGTTCGTTACGCACCAGGTGAGTTCAATGCCCCACTTTTATTTACTCTCTTTTTGGGGGAGAAAGCATACTCTATTTTAAAACGCTTTGCTATTATAACATGTGTTTAGTAAGACATAGTGTGATATACCATTGAAAGCCCTCACACTTTTGGATCGTTAGTTAAGGAATCTAGCGGGAAATCTTGGGTAGTACTACTGGGTTTGACAAGCCCCACTTGTAAGACTGGAGGTCAAGCGGGTGCAATATTGTCCTAAACAACTAATAGCGTCACAACCTGGTATGTCGTGGCGGGAGGCAACAAACAAACATAGTCAGCTTCGATCGCAAAATCACTATTGTTATTTACTAATGAAATTAGACTTGCTATCTATTTCAATGCACTTGTTATGTTTTACCAACGCAACTGTTTATGATTAATTATAGACTCTTGAACTCACCAACCATCGTGTTGACACTTTAGTATGTTTTTCTCAGGTCGATACTAGCAGCTTGCCATAGGAGCACGCACGAGTCATGCATTCCTTGAACAAACATTATACTGTTTTGTCGTATTGAATACTTTTACACTTTGGTTTGGGTGATATGTTTGAAATTCTTACAAAATGCTTCCGCAAATGTTTCGCTTCCGCAAATGTTTTAAAGATTCAAACTCTGAATTATTTTAAATGTTGCATATAGTGTCATTCTTAGTAACCAATGACTGAGATCCCGGTTTGTTCACACGCTTCGCGGTAAAACCCCGCACGTGGAATTTGAGGGTGTGACAAAAATTCTTTTCTTATATTGGAGGTATGCAGGTTCGAATCTTGATTCTTCAACTATTTTTTTGGTTCTTTTTCTTTTCCCCTGAAATCTATTTTAGTTTAAACTATCCTTCTTTAATTACTAAGTCGCAACATGCGAAACATAATAGGGTTTTAAATTTATGTTTAAGGCTCCAAAATGGTGCCGTTGTAAATTTATATGTTTTCTTCTATAAACTTAACTAACTTTAGTAAACCTGTGTATTACACGGATCGACTAATTAAAATATTAAATGAAATGAAATTTTAATAATTATAAGAAGATATTTTAAGATATAATATGTTTAAATTACCTATGATTAAGTTACTATAAGTAATAAACAACGATATTAACTTTTTAAAACTTAAAAAAAAACATATTGTTTCAACATAAACCTTTTTAAAAACTATCATTTTTGAAAAATTTTTTTATTATAACTTCCTATTTAAATTATATTTAGTTTATAAAATTTATACTTTTTAAAAACACCAATTATAAAAAATTTCGTATTTAAAAAAATTTGATGTTTTAAAAAAATTATTTTGTTATAAAAATTTAATGCTTTATAAATAACCTTAATAAAAATATCTATTTCTTAACTTATTAAAAAACTATTTTTAATAAGAAAAGAATTAGTAATTAAAGCAACTATTTTATAGTAGAGAGAATCGGAAAAATTTGATGAGGAGAAATATAGTGATAACATGTGTCATTCTTAGTTACTCTTGTAGGACCAGTTAAAAGGATGGTCAATATAGTCAGTCTCACAATGAGAAGAGTTTTAGAACATTTAAAAGATCAAATGGGGAACCGGGTTTGTGTAAATGACACTAAGAACACAAGTAAACAATGAGACTGAACTAAGAACAAGAACAGAGTAATATGGTTTTCAAGGATGTTGTATATTGCTCTCAAGTTCTATTACAAGTGTTACAAAGCATAAAAAGAAATACAAGGACATGAGATACTTTATACTACATCCTACAGCCGTCAATACTTTGAAAGCCAGCTGGAAATACAAATCTAGACAACAAGATCAATGTAGAGTCAAAAGGCAGATTGCCTTTTGACTAGTGACTACGATATGCCATAGCTCACATCCTTTTATATTAAAAAAGGATAAGAGGTACAAAGTAGGAAGTTGCAGACCCAAGACCATAATCTACAGTTTACAAAAGCATGGACCTTTTCACCAACTTGTATAAGTTGGTGAGTCTTCAGAGTTGCAGCAGAAAGTAAGTCAGCTTTATAAAAAAGTAGATCAGAGAAAGCATGACCTCTCTGTCTTCGGAAAAATCAGTCTTCACAACATTTGGCTTCGGAAGACTTTGTCTCTGAAGCTTCAGAAGACTTCATCTTTGGCTTCGGAAGATTTGGACTTTGGCTTCGGAAGATTTTACACTTAGAATAATTTCTGTGGAGAGTGTAAAACTTCCGAAGCAACTTCTACCTTGTACATCAGTGCATGCATGCAGGAAGCACCTTGGTTGTTTTGGCTTCTTTGGTTGCATCAGCCTTCTAATATAACCTTACAAACTCTCCCTAGGCTGATGCTACCAAAACAAAGAAGTTATACAGATGTTGACAGTACTAATTAGGATCAAGACCATACCTTTCTTCATTATCTGGTCAGGATCCCTCAGACTCTCTTCATATCTTCTCATGTCATGGAGATCATGTAGAGGAAGATAAAGCATGCCTCGCCAGAAATAAACATCTTGACCTCCTTGATCTCTGATGACATACCACCTGTCTGGATTAGCAGGAAAAGTCCAGGACAAGGTGGGTCTTCCGGTTGCAAGAGGCTCCTCTTTGAGTTGGAGTTGGTTGAGCAGCCTCTTCTTGCACTACCTCAGGATGCTCTGACTTATCCTGAGGTGTAGAGGTGGATGCCTTGGTCTTCTTCTTGGAAACACTCTTCATGGCCATCATTTTCCTCTTCTTTGAAGTCTATAACTGTGAGGATTGGTCTTTAGTACCAGGTTGTTCTACTGTGTCTCTCTCAGTTGGGTTCTCTTCTCTCACAGGTTCAGAAGGAGAGTGAAGAGGAACCTACTGGTGGATTAGAAGATGAATTTATGTTGTCTCAAGGGGTTCAACCTTGACAACCTCAGGTTGAGCTGGACTTGGTGGAGAATGCAAGTCAATAAGCTCTCCCTTTTTAATCTTCTACTTGATCATTCTAATGTGCTCATCCATAGTGAATAGAGATATTGGACCAAGCCTCCTTCCAAAGAATCCATACAGCTTCAAGAAGCTCATCATCCTTTATCTGTCAGCAGACTTCTTTTGGCTCTTTTGGATGATGGCTCTTGACTTTGTTGGACTGGGGAGAGGGTAGGAGCATGTTTGTAGAGCCTTTTCTGTCTCCTTTCTTGCTTATTCTTGAGGAGCAATGCTGCATCCTCTGCCTCCTTCCTCTCCTTGGACAATTCCTTGTCAGCCAATTCTCAGTTCATCTAAGGGGAAAGAGAGTAGTTTATATACATTGTAGTTTCTGGTCTTCAAGTGGTTTATCCTGGTTACCCTCAACTCATCATCCTGAGTGTTTGGCCTGGGGGCAACCCTGATGGCAGCTTCCATGAAGCCTGGAGACTCTCTTGAACTTTTTCCCCATAAGCCTTGGTGACTCAGGGTGGAGAGAGCTTTGGCCTTCATTGTTTGACTTAGCAGTCAAGCTCTGGCCAGAGAGAGGTTGTGAAGCACGTTCACCAGCTGGTGCCTCAGTGAGGGTAATGGATGCTAAAGAAGTTCCTGTCTTAAGGTTCACAGGTTCAACTTATGGGCCTTCAGTTAAGGCTTCCCCTTTGAAGCTAATCTTAGGGTCCACCTCAACATCTAGTTGACCAAAAGTCTTACCTGCTAGCCTTTGTCTATATAGACTTGACATCAGATTGTATTCTTCAAACACCCTTTCTTGAATCCTATCTGCTAATCTTGTAGCTTGTCTGTTTTGACTTGAGTTGACAAGTGGAAGATCAATCAAATGGATGCTCTTATAGAAGTTCAGGTTGAAAAAGTTGAAAATTTCCAGTTGATCCTGAGATCTAGAGATGACTAGAGCTCTTCTACCAGTGTCATACCTCCATCCCATGATTGGATTCTTAGAGTGATGAGATGGGGTATGCATAGCTCTGGGAATACCTTTCTGCAGGACCAGTAAGGGTACTTAAGTTTGCAATTAGCTTCACAAGAGGAGTGATCTTAGATCACTTAACCACTCAAATAGGGAATTGGTAACTTCACTGATGATACAAAGCAACACAAGTAAAATTAAAGAGGCAGAGCTATAAGAACAAGAAAAAAGTCACAAGAACACAAGATTAAGTTTTCAAAGAAGTTGTATATTGATTCTCTAGTTCTATTACAAGTGTTTGCAAGTATGTGTAATTACAAGAACCGGAGACTATTTATACTACAACCTACAACCGTCAATATACAAAAAGACAGTTGGAATTTTGACTAATCTAGACAACAAGATCAATCTATAGTCAAAAGGCAGATTGCCTTTTGACTAGTGACTATGACATGCCATAGCTCACTGACTTAATCTAATACAGACAAGTCTACAGGAACAAAAATAGGAAGTTACAGTCAAAGACTTTTTTCTACTGTTTGATAAAGTATGAAAATTTCACCAACTAATGTTAGCAGGTGAGTCTTCAGAGCAGCAACGGAAAGTACATTAGCTTTATCAAAAAGTAACTCAAAGAAAGCATCTTTTCTCTGTCTTCGGAAGAAATCTGTCTTCACAGCAAAGTGGTGTTGGAAGACTTTGTCTTTTGAAGCTTCAGAAGACATCATCTTTGGCTTCGGAAGAAATGAGTCTTTGGCTTTGGAAGATTTCACACTTGTAATAATTTTCTAATAAGTGTTAAACTTCCGAAGTAACTTCTTCTGAACTGTTGGTTTCGGAAGATTTTACACTTAGACTTATTTGTGAGTGTAAAACTTTCGAAGCTAGTTCATCTTTGTTCCTTAGTGCATGCAAGAAGACTTGGTTGTTCTGGTATCCTTTGGTTGCATCAGCCTTTAATCTTCAGATATTCCTTACAAACTCCCCCTAGGCTGATGCTACCAAAACAGAGAAGTTCTTTAGATTTTGACAGTCCACATTAGGATCTTTAGCAAACCTTTATTCATTATTAGATCTGGATCCTTCAGGCTTACATAGAACCTTCTCATGTCATAGAGATCATACAGAGGAAGTTCAAGCATGTCATTTGTGAAGTAGAACTGCTATTCTCCCTGATCTCTTATGACATCCATCTGTCTGGATCTTCAGCATAAGTCCAGGATAGAATTTGTCTTCCAACAGCAAGAGGCTCTACTATGATTGGAGTTTGTTGAGAGACCTCTTCATGCACTTCCTCAGGATGCTCTGACTCATCCTGAGGTTGGGAGGTGGATGCCTTTCTTCTCTTTTTCTTTGAAGTAGATCTTCTTCTTGCCATCCTTTTTCTCCTCCTTGATTTCTTCAACTGAGAGGACTGGTCTTGAGTACCAGTTGGTTTTGTTATGTCTCTCTCAGTTGGGTTCTCCTCTCTCACAGGTTCTGAAGGAGAGAGAGGGGGACCCTGCTGTGGATCAGAAGATGAAGTTGGCTCAGATGCAGCTCCAGGTTTAGGTTGTGTTGTCTCAGTAGGTTCAACCTTCACCTCAACTTTAGGTTGAGCTGAACTTGGTGGAGAATACAAGTCTATCAGCTGTCCCTTCTTTATCTTCTGCTTGATCACCATAATATGCTCATCCATTGTGGATAGAGACATAAGACCAAGCCTCCTTCCGGAGAACCCATACAGCTTCAAAAAGCTCATCATCCTTTGTCTGTCAGCAGACGTCTTTTGGCTTTTGTGGATGACGGCTCTTGACTTTACAGCTTCTTCCCTTAATCTCTTCTTTGCAGCTTGCCTTTCTCTTTTGGCTTGTTCTTCCAGCTGCTTGTCGTATTCAAACTTTATGTACACATGTGATAAGGGAAGAAGTGCAGGTGCCTGATAGAGACCTATGGCACTTAGGTAGTTGATCATCTTTAGTCTTTCTTTTTCATTAACTACCTGAGGTTGTTCAGTGGCAACAGTCTCTGGCTCAGGACTTTCTTGAACTGGGGAGAGGACAGGAGCATCTTTGTAGAGTCTTTTCAGCCTCCTTTGTTCTTTGACTTTTAGGAGTAGTTCTGCATCCTCTGCCTCCCTCCTCTCTTTTGACAGCTCAATGTCAGCCAATTCATTCAACTCCTCTAAGGGGAGAGAGATGAGTTCATCAACATTGTAGTTTTTGGTTCCCAGGTAGTTTATCCTGCCTGCCCTCAACTCATCTTCTTAAGTGTTTGGCCTGGGGGCAGCCCGAATTGTAGCTTCCATGAACCCTGGGGAACCACTTGAACTCTCTTCCATCAGCTTCCTCTTCCTCTTCCTCTCTCTCTTCTCCTCATCCATCTCCTTATGAGTTAACTTCCTTTTTCCTTTGTCAACCACAGGCCTTGGTGACTCAAGGAGGAGAGAGCTTTGGCCTTCATTGCTTGATTCAACTATCAAACTCTTGCCAGAGAGAGGTTGCGAAGCACCATCACCAGCTGGTGCCTCACTGAGGCTAAAGGGTGTAGAAGGAGATCCTGTCTCAAAGTTCACAGGCTCAACCTTTGGGCCTTCTGTCAAGGATTTCGCTTTGAAGTTAATCTTAGGGTCCACCTCAACTTCCAGTTGACCAAAGGCCTCACCTGCTAGCCTCTGTCTATGTAATCTTGATCTCCATTTGAATTCTTCTAGCACCCTAGCTTGTATCCGGTCAGCGAATCTGGCAGCTTGTCTGTTGTTGCTAGGGTTGACAAGTGGCAGATCCACCAGATTTATACTCTCATAGAAACTCAGGTGTGAAATGTTGAAATTTTCTAGTTGACTGAGGTCTAGAGATTACAAGAGCTCTCCTATTGCTATCATACCCCCAACCAATGATTGGATTCTCAGAAGGGGCAGACATTGCTCTTGGGATTCCCTCCTCAAATAGATGTTGAAAAAGCAAGTCTAGATCTCTGACTTGAGGAGGTTGCTGAGTGTGGACAACTGCAAGAGAGGATGGTGATTCCTCTATGTCCATATCTGGGAAGAACTCCTAGGTTTTGTGACTGTCAGGATTTCCTCCCCCTTTTTGGTAGCATCACCCTCTTGCATAGGTGAGTTGGGAGATTGATCCATAACAATCACAGGTTCTTGTGGGACTGGTTGAGTTGTCCTCATTGGTCTCTCAGCTAACTGGCCCTTAAGATCGGTGATCTCAAGTTGCTGGTCATTGACCCTTTTCAGCAAAAAAGTCACTTGAGATTCCAAGTGACTTATCTTTGAAACCAAGTACATGTATTTGACAGTAGGTGCACTCTTTGTATCAGACTCCCTTCATCTTCAAATGAAGAATCATTGGGGAATGAGAGAATTGGACCTAAGTCTTCTTCCTCACCACCAGCATGTGGTTCTTGGCTGCTGGATTTCCCTTGCTTGATGACAACTTCCAGAGAAGTGTCAATAGGCTGGGTTGCCATGGTTGAGGTCCTAGTTATGTAATGATTTGCAAAAGTGAGAGCCTCTTCTATATGGGTCTCCTGAACAAGTTCAGGAAGATCCACCTCAGTAGGGGGTTGCTGATGTGGGCTAGAAGTGGGAGAAGCAGGAGTACTCATCTCTCCTAGAGTGTGGGAAGAGAGGAGAGATTCATGGTACTCACTGAAGCCCAATTCTTCATCAGAGTAAAAGTCAAGGCTAGAGATGGGTCGGTTAAGGTCTAGAGGTTGGGGATGGTAGCTATCCCCAGAAGGTTGATCACTTGAGTGTTGAGACTCAGAGTGATGGCTTAAGGCTGTTTATGGGGTTGTGAGCTCATCAGGCTGAGCATGAAGAACCTCAGCATTGATCATTTCAAGGATGGGAGTGGTCTGCTCCTCAGGGGAAGTGGGAGCTCGAGATTCCACTTCCTCTTGTATGGGTTGTGATATATGTGCCTGCACATGCTCAGTAGCAAGTGTAGGGGTTCATTTACGCTTTCTAGTGTAGGTGATGGTGATGGTAGGCTGTGTTTGAGGTGGTTGAGAGTTGGAGGGTGTGGGATCAACACTAGCTGGTGCTGTTAGGTTGTCACCCTGAGCAATGAGCTCAAACATTTGTGGGACAAGGGCTGTTTCTACCCCTGAGAAGCCAGCAGTTTGCTTCTTCAAGATTTTGAAAATGTCAGGCCTCAGTTGTCCCAATTTAAGAATATTACATGCCCCCTCAACTGTGAGCCCAATTCACAGTTGAGAATGTGTTGAACATACCTAGGGAACATGTAATACTCTAAGGAGTCCAAGTTAGCAAGCAAATTTGTGTAAACAAATTGAGAGTACCTGAACTTGACTCCCTATACCATCCCATGGACTATGAAGGAGAGGTCTTCTGGAACTTGATCCCATCCTCCATGTTAGTTAGATAAACTGTGTATGATGACATGGAGGAGGTATTTCAACTAGGATGAGACCTTTCCCTTCCTGAAGGTTTTGACTGAGAAGTCACCTTCATAGCCCATCTGCTGGAAGGAATGGTTGATAGCATCTTTTGGGAAGGACAGTTCACTTGCTTCATCATCCAGCTAAATGGGTGTTTATGATGGCCGGAGTGATAAAAACTATCCTCCCCTGCACTGTAGCAGACAATGCCTTCTCCCCATCCATGGTGACCTCTTGATAGGTCCGTTAGAATTCAAGCAACTGATCCTCATAGAGAGGAGGATCGATTGTAAGGGAGGTGAGGTAGTGAGACAAAGAAAGGTACCTACACATGTCGGAGAAACTTGGATCCTTCTCAGAGTCCAACAGGGCAACTTGATTGTGTTGTTTGTGTAGGTGCATGGAGAAGTTTGGGTCGTTTCTATGATCAATGTTGGCCATTTATGTGAAGCTTATTAGTGAAGAAAGGAAGAAAAAGGTGAATTTTAGGAGAATTTAGGTTAAAGATTTGTGAGAGTAGAGAGATGAAGTGGAACCGTTGAGAAGATATATGTTGTGGATTTGAGTCAAAGTTAAGACAAAAAGATAAACTTTGAAATCCGCAAGTGGGTCCCACTTCTGAAAAAATAGCCCAAAAAGTTAGTTTCTTGGAAGTTGCAAATCTTCCGAATGTATTTTTGCTTTGGAAGCTTTTCAGCAAAGCTTCCGAAGGCAATTTTGCTTCGGAAGATATTTCAAAGAGTTGTGAAAATTTGGCTTCGGAAGAACTAAGTCAGAAAAAATTATTATACTTAGATAATAAATCTTCCGAGACTTAATTGCGTTTGGAAGACATTTGTTCTTTGAATGCATTTCAGTACTTATAAGCATATTTAAGCTTCGGAAGATATTCCAAGAATTTCTTTCGAAGGTAAATCTCTGATAAGTAGTTAAATGATTTAAAGAAATAAATTTCTTCCGAAGGCAATTTGAGTTCTGCCGAGACAAAATAATAAATTTTCACAAATCTAAGGAATATCATTCTAAATTTTAATTTACTTCCAAAGAGAACTGGGCTTATGAGGGTGATCTAATAGACAACTTAGGACACACAATTTTAAGAAATAAGGTTGATTAAGTATTTAAAGAAAATCTATTCAAAGTTAATCATCCCAATAGCTGATATAAGATATTTAAATCTCTGTTCATCAAAGGCCTTGGTGAACAGATCAGCATATTGTTCATTTGTGTTAACTTTGATTAGTTTGATTAATAATTTTTCAAAATTATCTCTAATCAAAAGATACCTGATGTTGATGTGCTTGGTCCATGAGTGCTGCACAGGATTCTCTGTAATAGAGATGGCACTGTTGTTGTCTATATGGATAGGAGTCTCCTTGAAATTAAACCCATAGTCTAGTATCTGATTCTGAATCCACAGCACTTGAGCACAGCAGCTTGCAACAGTAATATATTCAGCTTCAGCAGCTGATGCAGACACACAGGATTGCTTCTTGCATTGCCAGGAGACTATCCTTCCACCAAGGAATTGACATCTCCCAGATGTAGACTTTGCAGTCATGTTGCAGCCACCATAGTCACTATCTATATAAGCATACAGATTAAAGTCTGAGTTCTTTGGATACCAAAGGCCAAGTTTAGGGGCACCTTTGAGGTATCTGAAAGAACAAAGTCAGAACTATAAGAACAAGAACAAAGTCACAAGAACACAAGTAATAATAAAGAGACAGAACTATAAAAACAAGAACAAAGTCACAAGAACACAAGATTAAGTTTTCAAGGAAGTTGTATATTAATTCTCTAATTCGATTACAAGTGTTTGCAAGTATGTGTAATTATAAGAATTGGAGACTATTTATACTACAACCTACAACCGTCAATATACAAAAAGACAGTCGGAATTTTGATTAATATAGACAACAAGATCAATCTACAGTCAAAAGGCAGATTGTCTTTTGACTAGTGACTATGACATGCCATAGCTCACTGACTTAATCTAATACAGACAAGTCTACAGGAAAAAAAATAGGAAGTTACAGTCAAAGACTTTTATTTTACTGTTTGAAAAAGTATGAAAGTTTCACCAACTAATGTTAGTAGGTGAGTCTTCAAAGCAGCAGCGGAAAGTACATCAGCTTTATCAAAAAGTAACTCAGAGAAATCAGCTTTTTTCTGTCTTCGGAAGAAATCTGTCTTCACAGCAAAGTGGCTTCGGAAGACTTTGTCTTTTAAAGCTTCGGAAGACTTCATCTTTGGTTTCGGAAGAAATGAGTCTTTGGCTTTGAAAAGATTTCACACTTGTAATAATTTTATGATAAGTGTGAAACTTCCGAAGTAACTTCTTCTGAACTGTTGATTTCGGAAGATTTTACACTTAGACTTATTTGTGAGTTTAAAACTTTCGAAGCTAGTTCATCTTTGTTCCTTAGTGCATGCAGGAAGACTTGGTTGTTCTAGTATCCTTTGGTTGCATCAGCCTTTAATCTTCAGATGTTCCTTACACTTCCTCAAACAGACTTTGTATGAGTGAGTTCACATCGATGTAGACTTGGGCAAGTATGTCCACATCCATGTAGACTTTGAGGAGGTTGTTGAGTATGGACCATTGCAAGTGAGGGTGGTGAATCCTCCAAGTTCATACTCTATGAAGAACTCTCAGGTTCTGTGATTGTTTGGACTTTCTCCCCCTTTTTAGTAGCATCACCTTCTTGCATAAGTGAGCTTGGGGTTGGGTATGTCACATCCACAGGTTCTTGTTGACCTGGTTGACTTCTCTGGAGTGGTCGCTCAGCTAACTTGACCTTGAGATCGGTGATCTCAAGTTGCTGATCATTGACCCTCCTTTGTAAGACAGTCACCTGAGATTCTAGGTGACTTATCTTTGAGACTAAATAGGTGCATGTTTTTGTCAGTTTTTGCACCTTTAGTTTTAGACTCCCCTCATCTTTATCAAAAGAATCATGGGGGGATGATAGAATAGGACCAAGGTCTTCTTCCTCATCACCAGCACGTTGTTCTTAGCTGCTGGATTTCCCTTGCACCATGACAACTTCAAGTAAAGTGTCAATGGGCTGGGTTGTCATGGTTGAGATCTTAATGATGTAATCACTTGCTGAAGTGAGAGCCTCTTCCATATGGACCTCCTAAATAAGTTCAGGGAGATCCACCTCAGTAGTAGGTGGATGATGTGGGCTAGACATGGGAGAAACAGGAGTACTCATCTCTCCTTGAGTAGGGGTGGAGAAGAGGGACTCATGATACTCACTGAAGCCCATGTCTTCATCATTATAGGATTCAAGGTTTGGGATTGGTTGGTTTAGATCAAGAGGCTGGGGATGGTAACTTTTCTCTGAAGGTTGTTCACTAGAGTTTTGAGACTCTAAGTGAAGGCTTAAGGCTGTGGGGGTTGTGAGCTCATCAGGCTGAGCATAAGGAACCTCAGCACTGATCATTTGTTAGATGGGAGTGGTTTGCTCCTTAGGATAAGTGGGAGCTCCAGTGTCCACTTCCTGCTGTATGGGTGATGATATAAGGGCCTGGACAAACTGAGTAGCATCTGCAGGGGTTTGTTTGGATTTTTTTTTGGTAGGTGATGGTTATTTTTAGCTATATTGGTGGTTGGGAAGTAGAAGGTGTGGGTTCAACACTAGCTGGTACTGCTACGTTGTCACCTTGAGCAATGAGCTCAAATATTTTTTGAACAAGGGCTGTTTCTACCCCTGAGAAGCCAGCAGTTGGCTTCCTCATAGTCTTGAAGATGCCAGGCTTTATCTGTCCTAAGTGGAAAACCCAAGCCTTGGTCTTCCCCTTATCAAAGTGATTTGAAGACAATGTAACAGTAACTGATCCTATGTTCAAGCTTTGAGGATCATTAGCTGTTGTTGAAGAAGAACTTTCAGTCACTTGGTCTTTCTTCATCTTCCATACCATCTTTGAAAGATTGTACTTGACCTTTAACACCTCGGAAGTTTTGACAAACTTCAGAAGTTTTGGAGACCAGACCTTCGGAAGATCTTGCTTTCACTGCAGCAAGCTTCAGTACTTCGGAAGCATTGCTTTCTTCCGAGACCAAATTTCTTCCGAAGGCAAGTTTTCACTTGTCTTTTTTTTCACCTTGGAGCTTTTGAAAGGAAAGGATTTTCCTTTCGAAGCTACTTTTTCTCAGAAGTTTTTCTCTTTGATTATGTGAATAGTACTTTTAGGATTATCGATGCAATACTTAGCAAGATGAGAAGTAATACCATATATGATGCAATCCATTTGCTTCTTTTTAAGAGTCTTTTTTTGAGAGAAAGACTGAACTTGATCACTTTCGACCTCCATATTCATCTTCACATATAATGCAGCAAGCTTCTTAAGGTGAGGCTTGCTCTTAGAACTAGATGGTTCAGACTGTGTAGCAATGATACATAGCTGATCAGCCTTCTTCTCTTTGCTGGAATGATTTGGACATGAACTAGAACTCCTGGTATTATAGTTCATAGTTGAGTCTTCAGCCTTCACCATTTCAAATCCTATAGAGATAAACACTTGTTTCTGCTTAGAGTTGAAAGTGGCCTTGATCTCTTCAGCCTTTTTTGATTTTCTTTTTGCTTTCCTGATCAAGTTCTTTCTCTTAGGCTTGGTCATCCCAGATTCTTTTCTCTTCTCAAGAGAATAGTGACCCTTTTTAATGATGATCTTCTTCATCCTTCTCAGAATCATCCTTCACTATCTGCTTTTCATCCTCTTCATTAATGGGGTCTATGAGAGGGAAGCTTATCTTCACAAGTTCCACACCTTAGAGGTCTTACAGACAATAAAGTGTGTGAAGGAGCTATCTTAGTAGATCCAAGTCCCTGCTTATTTTGATAACAAACTTTTGCATGTAAGGATGAGGATATCATTTTCTTGAAGATCTCTTCTTCAAGAACACGTCTGCCCTAGCTTTGTTGATCACAAGCTCAGCCTGGCATTAAGTTAACTTAGTGATGAGATCTTTTGCTGAGTCCTGTAGTTGGTATGTTCATGCTTAAGAGTTGAAATGGCTTTCTCAAAATCTTCCAAGACTTAATTGCTTTCGGATGAAAATTGTCCTTCAAATACATGTAAGTACTTAGAAGCATATTTAAGCTTCGGAAGATATCTCAAAATTTCTTCTAAATTTAAATTTCTTAAAAGTAGTTATTTGACATGAAGACATAATTTTCTTCCGAAGACAACTTGGAATTTGATTTCGGAAGAAAATTGTCCTTCAAATACGTGCAAGTACTTAGAAGCATATTTAAGCTTCGGAAGATATCTCAGAATTTCTTCCGAAGGTAAATTTCTTGTAAGTAGTTATTTGATTTGAAGACATAATTTTCTTCTGAAAACAACTTGAAGTCTTCTATTTTAAGTTTGTAATCATGTTCAGCTCTTTTGAAATTAGCTTTTAAAATTTTAAGGACTCAAGATCAGTACTCATCTCTAAGTTATAGGACCTATATCAGTTAACTTTAGCAATACATTCAGGTGTACAAGGATGTTCCAATACCTTGACTTTTTCATGATCTACCATCAGTGCTTGGTTTGGAGATGTATCCTCAAACTGAAAGCTCCAGTCAAAGCTTCCCTCTTCAACAGCAACTGCAGCTTGCTACTTAGGGTTTTCATTCTGGGGAGCTCCATCACTGTAGTATGGTCTGGTTTGTGCTTGGCCACCATTTATCTTTGGTGCCTTGCACTCTCTAGCAAAGTTTCCTATTTGGTTACAGCTGTAACACTTTACTTTGCTTTTGTCTAGCCCAAACTTTCCACTGGATGTATTACTAGGAAACTTCCTCCCTGTCCTCTTGTAAAACTTCATGTCTCTGTGAGTGAGAAGAGCTATATACTGGACTATTTCCATGTACTCCAGATCATCTGGATGGATACAGTCCAAGTCTTCAAGGGTAAAGAGAAAGTTTCCTGTGCTTTCATTAGTAGACACAAAGGCTTGTGAAGAGCTTGTCTCTTGGAATGGGCTTCTTTGGATGTAGCTCTCTCTTGTTGTCTTCGGAAAGGTGATGAAAAGACCCTTTTGTGAGTTGTTAGGGTTACAGATGAGATGATGCTGTGGTTTTCTGCAATCCCTTTCAACCACAAGAAGGGCTGAACTCTGCTGATTGTTGGAGTTACCAGGTGGATTTTGCATGTTCATCTCCATCTGGTAGCCACTAAGGATACCATACAACTTAATGAGAGTAAGGGTCTTGAGGTTCTTAGTTCTCTTGGAGACCACACAATAGTGTGTCCATTGTCTGGGAAGAGAGGACATGAACTTCCATACAATGTCCCAATTCTCAAGAGTTACTCCAACATCCATTAGAGTATCCATAATCTCAACATACCTGAAGTATTGTTGAGTCATGGTTTTACCTGTTTTGGTGGTAAAGTTCTCAAACTGCTGCTTCAAGAGGTCCTTCTTGTTTTCTTTTGCTTCATTTGACCCCTCATACATCAGCTTTAGTGCATCCCATTGTTGCTTGGCAGTCTTGCACTTCTTGAAGCCTCTGTAGATAGAGTTTGGAAGAGCAGTTTGGAGGGCGGTCATGGCCTTCTGATCTATGTCAATCTTCTTCCAGTCATCATCAGAATAATCAGCCACTTCCTTTTGTATCATACCACCACCACCAGCAGCTGAAGAGGTGGATGGTACATGAGGTCCATGGATAAAAGATCCCTAAATCCTGAAGTCTTGAGACTTGATAAAGCCATTCATTCTTTAGCACCAAGTATCAAAGTCATCAAGAGTGATCAGTGGAGACTTTGTCATAGTATTGGTTTCCATATCAGCCTTTGTGATAGCTGCCATTTGAGTTGTTAAGTGTTTTGTGAAACTGAAGGGATTTAAGATGGTGAGGTCTTACAATCAAAAGCCTAAAAAGCTCTGATACCAATTGCAGGACCGGTTAAAGGGATGGTCAATACAGTCAGTCTCACAATGAGGAGAGTTTTAGAACACTTAACAGATCGAATGGGAAACCGGGTTTGTATAAATGATGCTAAGAACACAAGTAAACAATGAGACAAAACTAAGAACAAGAACGGAGTAATATGGTTTTCAAGGATGCTGTATATTGCTCTCAAGTTCTATTACAAGTGTTACAAAGCATAAAAAGAAATACAAGGACCTGAGATACTTTATACTACATCCTACAGCTATCAATACTTTGAAAGCCAGCTGGAAACACTAATCTAGACAACAAGATTAATGTAGAGTCAAAAGACAGATTGCCTTTTGACTAGTGACTATGGCATGCCATAGCTCACATCCTTTTATATTATAAAAAGGATAAGAGGTACAAAGTAGGAAACCCAAGTCCATAATATACAGTTTACAAAAGCATAGACCTTTTCACCAACTTGTATAAGTTGGTGAGTCTTCAGAGTTGCAGCGGAAAGTAAGTCAGCTTTATGAAATAGTAGATCAGAGAAAGAATGTTCTCTCTGTCTTCAGAAGAAATCAGTCTTCACAACATTTGGCTTCGGAAGACTTTGTCTCTAAAGCTTCAGAAGACTTTATCTTTGGCTTCGGAAGATTTGGACTTTGGCTTAAGAAGATTTTACACTTAGAATAATTTCTGTGGAGAGTGTAAAACTTCCGAATCAACTTCTACCTTGTATATCAGTGCATGCATGCAGGAAGCACCTTGGTTGTTTTGCTTTCTTTGGTTGCATCAGCCTTCTAATAAAACCTTACAACCCTTTTATTAGAGTAGAAGGATTATGCTATGTATCACCGCAAGCACGTATATGCTTTTTTTAACATAAAACATCAAAATGTTAGATCATTCACCATTTAATGTGCTGCAACAGCTGAGTTTACATAAAGTTTTTTCTTAATTTATATAAATAATTAAAGACTTAATTTTTTCCCACGATTTAAGGCGCCGTAACAGCCAGGTTTGTAATATAATTCTTCTAGATTTAGTAAACCTGTGTATTACACGGGTTGAGTAAATAAAATATTAATATAATAAAAATTAATAATTATAAAATGATATTAAAATATTTGATATGACTGAAATTACATATAAGAAATGACTATAAATAATAAAACAATAATATTAACTTTTTAAAATTTTGTTTTTAAATTTTTTTCCAAAAAAATAAACATTTTGTTCTAAAACAAACCGTATAAAAATGTTATTTTTAAAAATTTTCTTATTATAACTCCTATTTGATTATTTTTGGTTTTTAAAAAGTTGACTTTTTAAAAATACCAATTTTAAAATATTTAGTATTCTTAAAAAAGTTTTATGCTTTAGAAAAAATTATTATTTTATAAAAAATTTATTTATTTAGAAATAACATTAATCAATAGATTTCTTTCTTAATTTATTAAATCTAAAAAAGTATTAAATATATATTAATAATTAAGGTAATTATTTAATATGAGATAGATATGGAAAGATTTTAGTGAGGATGATTATGGTGCTACCCATATCATTTCAAGTTACTCTTATATTAGAGTATAAAGATAAAAATAAAGATAAAGATATTAAAAGGTAATGTTTGACTTTATTTATGATCTGGTAACACAAATCAAATATTTTTTTACTATACTTAAGTTATGTATCTTATCAACACCCCCTTTAACGTGCGGGTTTGTGCCAATGATTCGAAGTTAGTTTTTGTGCGGATTTATACCTTTGCCATAATGCGCGGGTTTAAAAACTCGTTTTACTTATTATTCATAACCTGGTTTAAAAATCTTTTTTTAATAAAAAGTTTACAAATTTAATATAACTAGAGCTTGAACCTCGACACGCGTTGCGCATCATAGGGATGCAGTAAACCAAGCCTTAAACAGCTGTTAACATAATGTTTGTGTCATCACAGTCGCAACATAACAGTATAGCGCAACTCAGAACCATGTACGGTTGCGGCTAAACACCGTAAACGGTTGCCAAGCCAGGACAACCGACGTTGTTCATGGTGTATCATCACAACCACGAAACAAACAAAACGAAGGGCCTTAGACGGACAAACATCCATCATCATCGACACCAACAAACAACAATCTAACCCACCAGGAACAGATTGCCAACAAACAAACAAAGTCTCACCTGACTATAACCAGTAAACCCGCAATCCTAGAAGAGGTAAAATTCAACATCAGAAGAGTCTCAGATGAACACACGTGCATCATCATCGAAATAAGCAACAAATAATAACAAACTCTCAGAAGATGAAATCGTTACAACGACTCATTACTTGTACAATGTGCCTCACCAAGTGTCTGCCATAAACAACTTTTACGCAATGCCTAACGATCGGTATAACAACCGTTCATCAAGTTGCTTTATTAATAGATAGGATAACTATCGACTATAGTGGGCCAGGTGATGGTTGGAGACTTGGTGTTGAGCCGAAGAAAAAATATTGGGCCAAGTAATCAGGTTTCTATTCTTTCTTTTCTTTATCTTTACCTTTTCTCTTGTTTCTCTTGTAAAAAATTATTTAAACAACGATAACAGAGGACTAAGTGATAATATTGGATGATAATATTGGGTGATAATATTGGGTGATAATATTCAAAGTTGTTACTTAATGGTAAATGATAACTTATACTAGCAATTTAATTAATAAAACTGCTAATTTAATTAATAAAACTATTAATTTTTCTTTTCTTACTAATCACAACACCAATAACATAATTATTAAATGTTTACATTGATATTGGGCTGCAATGTTGATTATGACCGAAAAAAAAAAAAAACAAAATCAAGCGAAAAATAGGTGCAATCAAGTTTGAGTCTATGATAAGTATGCTATTATGATTGCCATTGACCACACATGGAAAGGTTGATAATCAAATTGATAACCACTGAGGTTGGTGGCCAAATGAGAGAGGTGAAACATCTAGGGAGCATCACTTAAGGGAAGGTTCAAGGTTCAATCTTTGACAATGGTATATATGAGGTGTAGTTCATGAGTATGAGTAAGGCACATATGTCGTTCTAAATAATAATCATATTGAACAAACTGTCAGTACAAATTATTATAAGCCGGTTAGTACAATTATTATCAAATTGTAGTACAATAAATAATTTAGTTGGCTAAAATAATAAGCTAGAATGCTTAGTTGAAATTTTTAATGAAGGGGCTCTAGAATTAAACCACGTGTCCTTTAGAATATTTATTTATTAAATAGTATAGATAATATATTATATCAATATATGTTTGCATGCGGATGTGTGACGTATGAAGTTGTTTTAACATAAATATAAACTACACTTATATAGTAACCATTCATTATATTTTAAAGAGTTAATTTTAATTTTGTTCCTTAATATTTGATTAAATTAACTATTTTCCTCCAAAAGATTAAAAACATCAATTTAACTTTAAAAATTTCATATATTGTTTAAATGTAACTCCAAAAGTTTTATCATCTTGGATAAAGTTGAAACAACTAATGAAACTTTTGAACTTAAATTAAAATAACTTGTGAAACTTTTGAAGGTAAATTGATGTTTTTTTTATCTTTTGGAGGGAAATAGTTATTTTTAACAAACCTTGAGAAGTAAAATTAAGCTTAACTCTATTTTAAAAATGAAAAATTAATAGCACCCTGACAACGACATCAAAATTGGATTGGTGCTAAAGACCCGATCAAATAAAAAGATGATTTACTTGTTTTTTGTGTTCCTAAATACCTTAAATAGTTAAGATACGTAGGGTGTCGATCCCATGAGGAGTCCGTGGATGGCATTATGCGTAATTGATTAATAACTACTTAACTTTCTATTGTCACTAGACTGTGAATTACGGGTAAATGGAATTAAACTAAAAAAGATCACTTTAACAAACAAAATGGAAACTTGGACCTGGTTTAAAACTCATGAGATGAAAAGGATCACAATCAGGTTTTACGAATGTAATTGAACGCATAACTTACGTTTTACTTAATCTAGAAGTCACATAGACATAACTTGTTAGTCATATATGTTGAATAGTAATTACCAACTTGATATACGATTATGTAAACTAATTAGTAAACTAAATAATGCCATAATCTAGAGACTTTATTTGCAATCACCCGTTAATAATGATAACCTAATTACTACTCAATGGGGGGACAATGTAAAATTAATAACTTTATTAAGCTATAATCAAATCCACTAACACAAATCTTTAATCAACACATAATTCAAAACACATAAACGAAGAAAATTTGTTAAACAATCAAAGTTTATGTCTTGACTAGGTAAGAACATAAGAAAGCACACTCTAATCACAAACCATCCACCTGAAGATGATCATAGGTGTTTTTGCCTTACATTTTCATCATAATCTCTTCAACCTTCAACTTAAGTATATGAATTCTTGATTAATTGATGAATACAGAGAGTTCCAATGGTTGCAAATATCACAAAAATTCGTTTTTGAGGCTGGAGGTAAGTATGATTAGGGTTTAAATAACATTTAAAATTTGAAACAATACATGAATTATCACATTAGAATGTAGGCTACAACCTACAGGTCGTAGCCTACGGTCTACCTCTTTCCCAGACAGTCTTGGCCTTTGTCTTGCGGATCAAGGATTTCCACAAGTTTCTCGACAAAATGCATGGAATCATTGATTCTTCGTAAGGGATCCTTGTCAGGAACTCTTAAAGTTGGCTAGCAATCTCTTGCATTTCAAATAGTGCAAGTCGATAAGAAGATTTTTCCATGGATGTTGCATCAAACACAAGATCAATACGAAACTTGACTTGATGAGCTGGAGAAAGTTTTTTAAGACATTTTTGGATGAAAGAGAAATCCTATTGAACTTTTCAAAGCAAACAACTTTGGCATGGTTCTTAGATATCCAATTCATGCTTATTATGTGTAAGGTTATACTTGAAAGGCTGATGCAACCAAAGAAACCAAAGCAACCAAGGAGCTTCCAGCTTACATGCATATTATGCAGAGTAGAAGTTACTTCGAAAGTTTTACACTTCTCATAGCAAATTATTCTAAGTGCAAAATCTTCCGAAGCCAAAGATGAAGTCTTCTGAAGCTTCAAAGACAAAGTCTTCCAAAGCCAATGAAGTGAAGACTGATTTTTTCCGAAGATAGAGAGGACATGCTTTCTCTGATGAGTTGGTGAAAATGTCCATGCTTTTGTAACTGTAGATTATGGTTTAGAGTCTTTAACTTTCTACTTTGTGCCTTTTATCCTTTCTGTAATATATTAGGATGTGAGCTATGGCATGTCATAGTCACTAGTCAAAAGGCAATCTGCCTTTTGACTTTACATTGATCTTGTCGTCTAGATTAGTGTTTCCAGCTGGCCTTCAAAGTATGGCAGGCTATAGGATGTAGTATAAAGTATCTCAGGTTCTTGTATTTCTTTTTATGCTTTGTAACACTTGTAAAAGAACTTGAGAGCAATATACAGCATTCTTGAAAACCATACTTATCTTGTTCTTGTTCTTAGTTCTGTCTCATTGTTTACTTGTGTTCTTAGTATCATTCATATAAACCCGGTTCCCTATTTGATATGTTAAGTGTTCTAACACTCTCCTCATTATGAGACTGATTGTATTGACCATCCCTTAACCGGTCCTGCAATTGGTATCAGAGCTTTTTAGGCTCTTGATTATAAGATCTTACCATATTAAATCCCTCCAGTTTACACTTAACAACTCAAATGGCAGCTATCACAAAGGCTGATATGGAAACCGATACCATGACAAAGTCTCCACTGATCACTCCTGATGATCTTGATACTTGGTGCCAAAGAATGGAAGGTTTCATCAAGTCTCAAAACTCCAGGATGTGGGGATCTGTTGTCTCTAGACCTCATGTACCATCCACCTCTTCAGCTGCTGCAGGTGGTAGTATGATACCAAAGGAAGTGGCTGACTATTCTAAAGAAGATTGGAAAAAGATAGATATAGATCAGAAAGCTATGACTGCTCTCCAAATTTCTCTTCCAAATTCCATCTACAAAGGCTTCAAGAAGTGCAAGACTGCTAAGCAACTATGGGATGCACTGAAGCTTATGTATGAGGGTTCCATTGAGGCAAAAAAGAACAAGAAGGTGTCACACCCTCAAAATCCGCGAGTGGGGTTTTACCGCGAGGCGCGTGACATACCAGGATCTCAGTCATTAGTTACCAAGAACGACTCTATATGATTAATAAACAAAACCAGAGTTAACGTTTAAAATACTACGGAAGTGTTTTTAATACAGAAAACCCAAAACAAGTAGTATGTAAAGAGAGTGCGCAAAACATACGCGCCCCAAACACAAATGTTTAATATGAAAATAATCCCAAATTTGTAAACAAACAAATGTAGACAACTCAACGATGCTGGTGTGCGTGCTCCTAGGCAACTGGCAACCTTAACCTGAGAATAGCATACTAAACAAGTCAACACATGGTTGGTGAGTTCAAGAGTTTGCGTTAAAATATAAACCAATCAACAGTTTCCAGAGCATAAGTAGTGTATTGCAATAGATAGCTAGTCTATTAACATAAAAATATTAATCATAGTGATTTCGCGATCGAAGCTGACTGTGTTACGTTTGTTGCCTCCCGTCACGACTTACAGGTCGTGAAGAATATGTGTTAGGACAAAATTTCACCCGTATGACCTCGAGTCACACAGATGGGGCTCGTCAGACCCAGTAGTACTACCCAAGATTTCCCCGCTATTCAATATTAACAATCCGAAAGTGTGAGGACTTTCCATGGTAAACAACACTATATCAATATTATACACACTCATAATAAAAGCGTTTGTGATCAACAGTATGCTATCTCCCCCAAAAGAGATTATGTAAAATAAGTGGGGCAAGAACTCACCTGATACGCGCAAGAATTAACTTAGAGCTTAACTTGAAAGAAAGAAGGAAAGACAACCTTCAAAGGTCACCTAGAATACAAGAGTACATAAGCACGTGTACACAAAATCAACATGAAACCCTAAGTGCTCTACAAACCAAAGAACTCAAGGTTTTAGAAAGACAAGACACATTTGACCCAGTTGACCCGTTGACCTGTTGGTGACATTATAGGTGATAACTCGTTAATACTAACACAACAGTATGTCATACATGATCAACATACAACTTGATTACATATAGCACATCATTAACCACATATACTACCTAGATCATCATGCAACTAGATATCACACAAGTCATGCGAATCACAACAGGCCAAAACAGATAACAAACCAAATCAACATCCCTATAGCCTAAACAACACATTTCATCACCTTAGAAATCATCCATGAACACACTAGCATGATCCTAATATCCCAAACATGCTCAAATAATCCAATTCAAGGATTTGCACAAAGTTCATCCCAAACTCATCAAACTCACACAACAATCATGAATTCATCAATTATATACCAATTCAAGTCCATGACAACATCTAAACATGATCAACAACACCTAATCATCATGATTCATCAACATTCAACACCAAAAGTTACTATTTTTAGCAATGTATGAACTATAACACATCTTCTTGATTTTCAATTGTTCATATCATCAACCTAGCATCTAATCATTATCACAAACACATCCATAACATTCATACATCATCCAATCATCAATTCATGCAAAATAAAGTTACTATTATTAGTAACCTATGAACAATGTATCAAAATGGTAGCTTTCTTGCATAATCGACGTTAACTAGCATATATACAATCCAACTAACACAATAACACCAACCAACATCAACAAATCGATCCCCAATTGCAAGTTTCGAATTAGGGTTTTGGCCCTAATGTAATTTCCATAAAACTTGTAAAAATCCAACCTTCATTGCATACTTGACGTTAATTAACATGTAATCTATCTAGTAAACACATTAACAACAACAAACAAGCATTAATCGACCATCAATTGCAGAATTCGCATGGAACTTTCGGCCAATCATGAACAATCATCAAATCATATAAAAATCTAACCTTTAAATGTGTAATGGCTTGCAATTGATGATTCTAACTTGTTGTATGCCTTGTAATCGATCAATTTCGAAGGTGATTGCTTGTTCTTGGGCTGAATTCGAAGAGGAGAGGGAGAGAGGAGGTCGATCGCGGCCGTAGGGTGGGGTTAGGGTTGGAGTTTTGTTTTATTAATTTAATTTTGCATAAATACCCTTTAAACCCTTATAATTTGTATTTTATAAAAATTAAGCTTTTTGAATAGTTTTTAAATAGTTTTTAACTACCAAACACAATTATTATTAATCACAAATAACAATCATGCATAATTCCCATTTATCACAAAACACACGAAATAAATATGCACGTTTTCACGTTACGCGATAAAATTACAGTTAACATTTAAATCACATAAGCATAACTTAATAATCACATTGTTAACTTAATTATCATCAATTTAACATTACTGATTATTGTTAAGTCACCAACGTTCAACGACAACTAGTGTGTGTGCACGACACGTGTATGCAAGACTTAACGGAACAAACGGAGTTTGGTAACGGAAAATTACCGATGTCACATTATCCCCATGTTGAAAGAATTTTCGTCCCGAAAATTGCGTTACATGGTGAGTGTTCCATCACTGGTCTACTGCATTGGCACAAGGAAATCGAATCGTGTGAGTTTTGGATGAGTTGTCACATCATCCCCATGTTGAAAGAAATTTCGTCCCGAAATTTAATAGTACCTTCGCCGGCTGGCATCGTCCTTTCGAATAGCTGAGGATACTTAAGCTTCATTTGGTCTTCACGTTCCCACGTGAATTCTGGTCCACGTCTCGAGTTCCAACGAACTTTGACAATGGGTATCTTGCTTTGCTTAAGCGTTTTCACCTCACGATCCATCACTTCGATCGGTTCCTCAATGAAACGTAATTGTTCATCTACTTGAACTTCTTTCAGTGGTACGACCATTGTTTCATCCGTTAAACATTTCTTTAGATTTGAAACATGGAATACATCATGGATTCCACTCAATGAATCAGGTAAGGCTAGTCGATAAGCCACTGGACCAATTCTTTCCACTATCTCAAATGGTCCAACGTATCTTGGATTTAGCTTTCCTCGCTTACCAAACCGAACTACGCCTTTCCACGGTGAGACTTTTAATAAAACTTTGTCACCTATCTGAAATTCCAAAGGTTTTCGTCGTTTGTCAGCATAGCTTTTCTGTCTGTCTCGCGCTGCGGCCATGCGGTTTCTTATCTGAACAATCTTCTCAGTTGTCTCGTGTACTAACTCGGGACCCGTTAATTGACTATCACCAATTTCAGCCCAGCAAACTGGTGATCTACACTTTCTCCCATATAAAGCTTCAAAGGTGCTGCCTTTATGCTAGTGTGATAACTGTTGTTGTAAGAAAATTCCACCAATGGTAGGTGAACTTCCCAGTTATTCCCGAAGTCAATCACACAAGCACGTAACATGTCCTCCAAAGTCTGTATAGTACGCTCGCTTTGACCATCAGTCTGTGGATGATAAGCAGTACTCATATCCAATCGCGTACCTAAAGCTTTCTGCAACGACTGCCAGAAGTGTGATGTGAAACGAGAATCGCGATCAGAAATGATTGAGATTGGTACTCCATGCCTCGAAACGATCTCCTTCAGATAAAGTCGGGTTAATTTCTCCATCTTATCTGTTTCCTTTATCGCTAGGAAATGAGCAGATTTTGTCAATCGTCCACGATAACCCATATTGTATCACAACCCGTAGAAGTACGAGGTAACTTAGTAATAAAATCCATTGATATTGATCCCACTTCCACATAGGGATCTCGGGTTGTTGTAGTAGACCAGATGGTTTCTGATACTCCACTTTAACCTTCGAGCAGGTCAGACACTTACTCACATAAGTAGCTACATCTGCTTTCATGTTAGGCCACCAATAGTGCGCCTTCAAATCGTGGTACATCTTGTCAGATCCAGGATGTATAGAATACTTGGACTTGTGAGCCTCACTCATCACCAAGTCTCTCAGATTTCCGTGTAGAGGTACCCATAGTCTATCCATGAAGTAACGAATTCCATCCGCTTTTACTTCCAATTGTTTTTCCATACCCCTTAACGATTCAGACCCAATGTTTTCTGCTTTCAAAGCTTCTGTTTGAGCCTCTCGGATTTGTTCAGGTAATTGCGTACTAATCGTTAGTTGCAGAGCTCGCACACGTCGAGGTTTAGCAGTCTCTTTTCTACTCAACGCATCAGCAACTACATTTGCTTTCCCCGGTGGTACTTAATAGCACAATCATAGTCGTTTAACAATTCCACCCAGCGTCTTTGCCTCATGTTCAACTCCTTTTGCTCAAAGATGTGCTGAAGACTCTTGTGATCGGTGTAGATGGTGCATTTGGTACCGTACAAGTAATGTCTCCAGATCTTTAAGGCAAAAACTACCGCACCCAGTTCCAAGTCATGGGTGGTATAGTTCTTCTCATGAATCTTCAATTGTCTAGAGGCGTAAGCTATCACTTTATCCCGCTGCATCAGGACGCATCCAAGTCCTTGAATAGAAGCGTCGCAGTAGACTACGAAGTCATCACTACCATCCGGTAACGCTAATATTGGTGCGCTACACAATTTATGTTTCAGCAACTGAAAAGCAGATTCCTGACTCTCACCCCATTTGTACGTCGTTCCCTTGTGAGTCAAAGCTGTGAGAGGTTGTGCAATCTTAGAGAATCCTTCAATGAATCGTCGATAATATCCCGCTAATCCAAGGAATTGTCGTATCTCACTTGGTGTCTTAGGAACAGACCAATTCTTTATCGCTTCAATCTTAGCAGGATCAACATGTATTCCCTTCTCGTTGACAATATGACCCAAGAATTGTACCTCACGTATCCAGAAATCACACTTAGAAAACTTTGCATACAGTTGTTCCTCTCTAAGTAATTCTAAGATTAAACGTAAGTGCTCTCCATGTTCTTCCTCGGTCCTTGAGTATATCAGTATGTCATCAATAAAGACGATAACAAACTGATCAAGATAGGGTTTGCACACGCGATTCATGAGGTCCATGAATACTGCTGGTGCATTCGTCAACCCAAATGGCATGACCAAAAATTCATAGTGACCATATCGTGTACGGAAAGCAGTTTTCGAGATGTCCTCTTCTCGAACTCTCAGCTGATGATACCCAGACCTCAGATCAATCTTAGAGTAATAGCTTGATCCTTGCAGTTGATCAAACAAATCATCGATACGAGGTAAGGGATATCTATTCTTGATAGTAACCTTGTTCAGTTCCCTATAGTCAATGCACATTCGAAATGTACCATCCTTCTTCTTCACAAATAGAACTGGCGCTCCCCAGGGCGACGAACTCGGTCGGATGAACCCTTTATCCAACAACTCTTGTAGTTGGGCAGATAATTCTTGCAGTTCGTTCGGAGCTAACCGGTACGGTGCTCTCACAATTGGAGCGGCTCCTGGAGTCAACTCAATCTGGAATTCAACTTGACGATGAGGCGATAATCCAGGAAGGTCTTCCGAAAACACCTCGGGAAACTCACGAACTACGGGGATATCCTCTATCCTCTTTTCCTCGATCTGTTTATCTGTGATGAGTGCCAATATGGATAGTCGACCCTTTCGTATCAACTTCTGTGCTTTCATAAACGAGATGATGCCTATCACCGCACCACTTCTATCACCTCTGACCGTAAGGACTTCTTCACCAATGGGAATCCGTATGATCTTCTCGTGGCATATGACTTCTGCTTGTTTATCGGAAAGCCAATCCATGCCTACTACCACATCGAAACTTCCTAGTGTAACAGGCATGAGATCTATGGTGAAAGTATGACCAGCAAGCTCTATCTTGCAGTCTCTAAGAATATGCGTTACGTGAATCTGTGTGTCGTTAGCTAACTCCACGGTGTATTTAGAGTCTAAGGTTGAGGGCATATCACTTAATAGACTACAGAACCTAGTGGACACGAAACTTCTATCGGCTCCGGTATCAAATAATACAGTAGCAAAACAACCATTAACCGAAAATTTACCAGTTACTGTTGTAGGGTCGTTTAGAGCCTCACCTGAGCCAATGACGAAGGCTCTTCCTTTGGCTCCATTATTGTTGTTTCCACCATTGTTGTTGCCATTACCATTGTTGTTGTTATTGTTGTTGCCATTGTTATTGTTGCTGTTGTTCCCATTGTTGTTGTTACCATTACCATTCCTCTTAAGCTGGGGACAGTTGCGTTTGTAATGGCCTTCTTTTCCGCACTCAAAACAACCTTTCGGAGTTTCTTGTGATTGTTGAGACTTCTTCATCAGTTCACCCCGACAGTCTTTGGCTGCATGACCAATCTTCCCACAACGTTGACACTTGAAGTTATCACACCGACCCACATGGTGGTAGTTACACCGGTTGCACTTCGGCAGTCTTCCACCATACCCACCGGGTCCTTGATTTGAGGAAGTCGTCTGGTTGAAGCTTCAGTTGTTATCGAACTTCCGTTGCTGTTGCTGACTTTGCTGCTGTTGTTGAGGTTGAGATTGGCTGCTGGATGACGATCCCTTGTTGCTTGAACCATCCCACTTGCGTTTCTGGTCGGGCACGCTTGCCACGCACCTCGTTTGGGTAACCGTCCTTGCTCAACTGCCTGGTAGTCAGCCTGTGGGCTGTTCGGATAGCTTGTTGTATGGTAGTGGGGTTAGAGGCAGTTACCATACTTTGAATTTCGGGCACCAAACCCCGTATATAATGCTCCACCCTCTTGTGCATTTCATTCATCATCCCTGGGCATAAAGTGGCTAACTCATGAGTACGAGTCGTGTAGGCTTCAATTTCTGAGCCTTGCATTTTGAGTTGCCAGAACTCAATCTCCAGTTTCTGCACTTCATTTCGGGGCAGTATTCTTCAGTCGTGATTCCCTTAAACTCATCCCAAGGTAGTTCATTGGCCATGGCTTGACCCAGCATTTGTACCTGAGCATTCCACCAGGAAAGTGCTGCACCTTCCAATGTCCCGGTGGCATACTTCACCTGATCAGCAGGCGGGCAGTTGCATTTCGCGAAGACAGACTCTGTCTTCTCAAACCACCTTACAAGCCCTACAGCTCCTTCCGTCCCGCTGTAGGTATGAGGTTTACAGTCCATGAAGGACTTGTAGGTACATGGTGGTGGTCCTGTTTTGACAACCCAAACATTAGTCAGATATCCTAGACAAATAACTAGGATAATCAGTTTAACCTCTTGTTATCATTTACCTGCTGGTTGTCCCGGTTGGGCAGCAGCCACTGCCGCCTGAACATGTTCGTTAATTAATGCCGCCAATTCCGCAGGCGTCATGTTTATGGCTCCGGCTCCACGGCCTCCGGCGCCACGTCCACGACCACGCCCACGTCCTCTTCCACGTGCATCCATATTTCACTTTAAAATTCACAATTACAATAATGAGTAACATCCAACACATTAATCTCATCAAGGTATAGTAAACAATAAGAAATAATGTATTCACCACAACCACAACATTTATAACAGAAATAATAATCAAAGATAAATAAATTGCAATTGAGTCACAAAATATTCCATCAATGTCAAAATTTAAGTTTGTCAGTTGGGTGGAAAACAACCCTTCCCACATAGGTTTCAAGGAAAAGAAACACTACATAGTCTAAGTCATTTAAAAGTGGATTCAGTCCAGTACATCAGATCCATCACTGTCCTCATCCATCTCTACTGGTTCTTCTTCGGGGGCTTCCTCGGGTTCTTCTTCTGGGTCTTCCTCATCAGGGTCCACCAAAGGTGCAGGGGCTTCAGCAATCTGAAGTGCTGCTAGTTGTGCCTCTAACTCAGCAAACCTATTATCGATCTCCATATTATGGTGATCCTGTGCGTCCATGCGCTCACTAAGTGCTACCACGTTGCCTGCCAGCGTATGATGTCCACCAATGGCCATCGAAAGTCGCTCCTGAAGCGTATCTACCTGGTAACGCAGCTGACGCATCTCAGATCGTAATGCAGAGTTCTCATCAGTGAGTCCTCTAATCCGCTGTCGCTCTGTGTCCAGTGTGGCTACTAGGGCTGCAAATGCCTGCTCCAGAGGAATGCTCAAAGTAGGAAGTGTAGGCAAAGTAGAGGCGGTTGATGACCTAGTCCTAGGTCGTGTAGGTGCTACTGGTGGTACGCGCTCTCTATAAGCCATACGGTTTATGTAAGTGGGGTAGAAATCCCAGTTACGCGGAGGATCGAGCTCAGGAGGTATGAAAGGCTGATCCCAGTCTATCTCGCTAGGAGGATAAGGATGTCGTGGCTAGTTAAATCCCCTATCCGGTACGGGAGAAGTAGGAGGTGACTCAGATCGTGCAGGTCTCTTGCCCAAGTTTCTTGACGACGATGCCATGCTGCGAAGTACGTGTTGCGTATGCCAATGAGTATACAGTAAGGAGAGTAAACGATGAGTAACTAACAACTGTGCAGTTATAGTCTAGTGTGTGTATGCAACCTAGTTCCCTATAACCAATGGCTCTGATACCAATCTGTCACACCCTCAAAATCCGCGAGCGGGGTTTTACCGCGAGGCGCGTGACATACCAGGATCTCAGTCATTAGTTACCAAGAACGACTCTATATGATTAATAAACAAAACCAGAGTTAACGTTTAAAATACTGCGGAAGCGTTTTTAAAACAGAAAACCCAAAACAAGTAGTATGTAAAGAGAGTGCGCAAAACATACGCGCCCCAAACACAAATGTTTAATATGAAAATAATCCCAAATTTGTAAACAAACAAATGTAGACAACTCAACGATGCTGGTGTGCGTGCTCCTAGGCAACTGGCAACCTTAACCTGAGAATAGCATACTAAACAAGTCAACACATGGTTGGTGAGTTCAAGAGTTTGCGTTAAAATATAAACCAATCAACAGTTTCCAGAGCATAAGTAGTGTATTGCAATAGATAGCTAGTCTAATAACATAAAAATATTAATCATAGTGATTTCGCGATCGAAGCTGACTGTGTTACGTTTGTTGCCTCCCGTCACGACTTACCAGGTCGTGACGAATATGTGTTAGGACAAAATTGCACCCGTATGACCTCGAGTCACACAGATGGGGCTCGTCAGACCCAGTAGTACTACCCAAGATTTCCCCGCTATTCAATATTAACAATCCGAAAGTGTGAGGACTTTCCATGGTAAACAACACTATATCAATATTATACACACTCATAAATAAAAGCGTTTGTGATCAACAGTATGCTATCTCCCCCAAAAGAGATTATGTAAAATAAGTGGGGCAAGAACTCACCTGATACGCGCAAGAATTAACTTAGAGCTTAACTTGAAAGAAAGAAGGAAAGACAACCTTCAAAGGTCACCTAGAATACAAGAGTACATAAGCACGTGTACACAAAATCAACATGAAACCCTAAGTGCTCTACAAACCAAAGAACTCAAGGTTTTAGAAAGACAAGACACATTTGACCCAGTTGACCCGTTGACCCGTTGGTGACATTATAGGTGATAACTCGTTAATACTAACACAACAGTATGTCATACATGATCAACATACAACTTGATTACATATAGCACATCATTAACCACATATACTACCTAGATCATCATGCAACTAGATATCACACAAGTCATGCGAATCACAACAGGCCAAAACAGATAACAAACCAAATCAACATCCCTATAGCCTAAACAACACATTTCATCACCTTAGAAATCATCCATGAACACACTAGCATGATCCTAATATCCCAAACATGCTCAAATCATCCAATTCAAGGATTTGCACAATTAAAGTTTCCCTTTTGGGAAAGTTCATCCCAAACTCATCAAACTCACACAACAATCATGAATTCATCAATTATATACCAATTCAAGTCCATGACAACATCTAAACATGATCAACAACACCTAATCATCATGATTCATCAACATTCAACACCAAAAGTTACTATTTTTAGCAATGTATGAACTATAACACATCTTCTTGATTTTCAATTGTTCATATCATCAACCTAGCATCTAATCATCATCACAAACACATCCATAACATTCATACATCATCCAATCATCAATTCATGCAAAATAAAGTTACTATTATTAGTAACCTATGAACAATGTATCAAAATCGTAGCTTTCTTGCATAATCGACGTTAACTAGCATATATACAATCCAACTAACACAATAACACCAACCAACATCAACAAATCGATCCCCAATTGCAAGTTTCGAATTAGGGTTTCGGCCCTAATGTAATTTCCATAAAACTTGTAAAAATCCAACCTTTATTGCATACTTGACGTTAATTAACATGTAATCTATCTAGTAAACACATTAACAACAACAAACAAGCATCAATCGACCATCAATTGCAGAATTCGCATGGAACTTTCGGCTAATCATGAACAATCATCAAATCATATAAAAATCTAACCTTTAAATGTGTAATGGCTTGCAATTGATGATTCTAACTTGTTGTATGCCTTGTAATCGATCAATTTCGAAGGTGATTGCTTGTTCTTGGGCTGAATTCGAAGAGGAGAGGGAGAGAGGAGGTCGATCGTGGCCGTAGGGTGGGGTTAGGGTTGGAGTTGTTGTTTTATTAATTTAATTTTGCATAAATACCCTTTAAACCCTTATAATTTGTGTTTTATAAAATTAAGCTTTTTGAATAGTTTTTAAATAGTTTTTAACTACCAAACACAACTATTATTAATCACAAATAACAATCATGCATAATTCCCATTTATCACAAAACACACGAAATAAATATGCATGTTTTCACGTTACGCGATAAAATTACAGTTAACATTTAAATCACATAAGCATAACTTAATAATCACATTGTTAACTTAATTATCATCAATTTAACATTACTAATTATTGTTAAGTCACCAACGTTCAACGACAACTAGTGTGTGTGCACGACACGTGTATGCAAGACTTAACGGAACAAACGGAGTTTGGTAACGGAAAATTACCGGATGTCACAGAAGGACCTCTTGAAGTAGCAGTTTGAGAACTTCACCTTCAAAAAAGGTGAAACCATGACTCAAAAGTACTTCAGGTATGTTGAGATTATGGACACTCTAATGGATGTTGGAGTAACTCTTGAGAACAAAGACATTGTGAGAAAGTTCATGTCCTCTCTTCCCAAATAATGGACACACTATTGTGTGGTCATCAAGAGGACTGAGAACCACAAGACCCTTACTCTTACTGAGTTATATGGTATCCTCAGTTGCTACCAGATGGAGATGAACATGCAAAATCCATCTGGTAACTCCAACAATCAGCAGAGTTCAGCCCTGCATGTGGTTGAAAAAGATTGCAGAGAACCACAGTATCATCTCATCTGCTACCCTGACTACTCACAAAAGGGTCCTTTCATCACCTTCCCGGAGACACCAAGAGAGAGCTATATCCAAGGAAGCCCATTCCAAGAGACAAGCTCTTCACACGCATTTGTGTCTGCTGGTGAAAGCACAAGCAACCTTCTCTTTACCCTTGAAGACCTGGACTGTATCCATCCAGATGATCTGGAGTACATGGAAATAGTCCAGCAGATGGATCTTCTCACTCACAGAGCCAAGAAGTTTTACAAGAGGATAGGGAGGAAGTTTCCTAGCAATCAACTAGTGGAAAGTTTGGGCTGGACAAAAGCAAAGTAAAGTGTTACAACTATAATCAAACGGCACACTTAGCTAGAGAGTGCAAGGCACAAAAGAAAAATAGTAGCCAAGAACAAACCAAACCAAACTACACTGATGGAGCTCCCCAGAATAAGAAGCCCAAGCAGCAAGCTAAAATTGCTGTTGAAGAAGGAGGCTTTGACTGGAGCTTTCAGGTTGAGGATGCATCTCCAAACCAAGTACTGATGGCAGATCATTAAGAAGCCAAGGTATTGGAACATCTTTGTACACCTAAATGTATTGCTAAAGTTAACAGATATAGGTCCTATAACTTAGAGATGAGGTCTGATCTTGAGTCCTATAACATATTAAAAGCTGACTTCAAAAGAGCTGAAAATGATTACAAACTTAAAATAGAAGATCTAGAGAAAACCATTTCAACTCTTAAGCATGAATATACCAACCACAGGACTCAGATAAAAGATCTCATCACTAAGGTAATTGAATGACAGGCTGAGCTTGTGATCAGCAAAGCCAGGGCAGAAAAATGTGTTCTTGAAGAAGAGACCTTCAAGAACATGTGTCACACCCTCAAAATCCACCACGGGGTTTTACAGCGAGGCAAGTAAACAAACTAGGATCTCAGTCATTAGTTACTCAGAACGACACTCGCGGAAGCGTAACATTGTGAAAGCATTTTGTAAAAATTTCAAACATAGTAACAAACGAAACTGCGCAAAACATGCATCCAAACCAAAGTGTAAAAGTATTTAATATGACAAAACAGTATAATGCTTGTTCAAGGAATGCATGACTCGTGCGTGCACCTACGGCAAGCTGCTAGTATCAACCTGAGGAAAGCATACTAAAGTGTCAACATGACAGTTGGTGAGTTCAAGAGTTTGTAATTAATCATAAACAGTTGTGTTAGTAAAACATAACAAGTGCATTGAAATAGATAGCTAGTCTAACTTCATTAGTAAATAACAATAGTGATTTCACGATCGAAGCTTGCTATGTTTGTCTGTTTGCCTCCCGCCACGACATACCAGGTCGTGACGCTGTTAGTCGTTTAGGACAATATTGCACCTGCTTGACCTCCAGTCTTACAGGTGGGGTTTGTCAGACCCAGTAGTACTACCCAAGATTTCCCGCTAGATTCCTTAATTAACGATCCGAAAGTGTGAGGGATTTCAATGGTATATCATACTATGTCTTACTAAACACATGTTATAATAGTAAATCATTTTAAAATAGAGTATGCTTTCTACCCTAAAAAGAGAGTAAATAAAAGTGGGGCATGAACTCACCTGATGCGCAAATGAACGATAACAAAAGCTAACAATGATTGGAAACACAACCCTTCAAAGGTTACCTAGAACACGCAAGTACAGAAGTACGTGTACATAGAAAGCTTAACAACCCTAAGTGCTCAATAAACACGTTGACCCAGGGTTTTAGAAAAACAAGACTCATTTGACCTAGTTGACCCATTTGACCCGTTGGTGACATGTCAAGTTAGGTTCTTGTTTGATCAAGTATAGCAATTCATAAATCATCATACCATCACAGACTACTTTGCAAGTTATTCTCATAAGTCATATTGCAACACTTAAGTCTTATCATGCTTTTCATGCTAACCCAGGTTATCATACGACGCATGCAATCCAATTCATCATACATCACAGGTTCATAATTAGATTCCACTATAACACATTGGGTTTAGTCACTCACAACGTGCCATGTGAAGCCACTCAAGGCTACACACCCTAAACCCTGCCAATCCTACAAAGTAGGGGCCTCATATTCGCACACGTGTATGATACCCATCATCAATATCACACATGTAATTCATACAACCAATTCATCAGTATTATAATAATCAACAATCACAATTCATCATGCACATAACCTGTACACTTGCACATTTTCCAAGAAAACCTATATGTTACCATAGTTTCATCAACCAACCATATGACCCAATCATCATAATCCAACATATTAGACATCATCCATGATCACTCTAGTATGCTCCTAAGATCCTAAACATGATCAAAACACAAAATCACACGTTTTATACAAATAAAGTTTCCCTTTTGGGAAAGTGACATCCCAAAATCTATCCTTTCATCAATTTCAACCCAAATTCATCAATAACATACCCTATCTAGTTCATAGCAATCATAATCATCCATCCAACATCAATAATTCATCAAAACACAATTTCTCATGAAGAAAAGTTTCCAATTTTGGCAATATATGAACTAGATGACAAAACCATAGATTTCTTGCATAATTTACAGAGATTAACATTCATACACCATAACTAACATCATATTATCAACAAGCCATCATCAAGTTTGACTTCTTCTATAAAAATCAAACTAGGAATCATCAAGCATCAAAAACCATGAAAACCCAATAAAAATCTAACCTTTAATTGCGTAGGAATCAAGAATTGGCACTTGCTACACGTTAGAATCACTTGGAACTAATCAAAATCGATGAATGACTGTTGTTGTTGATCAGATGGAATTGTGTGTGTGTGTTTGAGGTCTCGGCCGCAATGGGGGGTTTGGGTGGGGATTTAGGGTTTTAATTTTGTTAAGTTTAAGTTTTAGGGTAATTACACTATAACCCTCCTTGATTATATTTTATAAAAACATTATCTTTTTAACATTTTAACAACCTTTAACTACATAACACAACATATTAACTAACAATAATAATCATGTATAATTTCCACTAGCTACAAAACACATGAAATAAATATAACACGTTGACACGTTTCAAAGCAAAACCCACAAATAATATTTAAAATTCACAAATCACATAACTATAAATTAATAATCAACATCATTAATTAAATTATTATCTAATAACCATTGTTAATTATTATTAGGTCACCAACATTCAACGACAACTAGTGTGTGCTCACGACATGAGTATGCAAGACCTAACGGAACTAACGGAGTTTGGTAACAGAAAATTACCGGATGTCACATTATCTCCATGTTGAAAGAATTTTCATCTCGAAAATTGCTTTACATGGTTGTGTTATATCACTGGTCTACTGCATTGGCACAAAGAAATCGGGTGAGTTTCCCGGTGGGTTGTCACATCATCCTCATGTTGAAAGAAATTCCGTCCCGAAATTTAGTCATTACCTTCACCGGCTGTCGTCGTCGTTTCGAACAGATGAGGATACTTAAGCTTCATCTGATCCTCACATTCCCACGTGCACGTCTTGAGTTCCAACAAACTTTTACTATGGGTATCTTGCTTTGCTTAAGGGTCTTGACTTCACGGTCCATCACCTCAACTAGTTCTTCAATGAATCGTTGTTGTTTATCTACTTGCACTTCCTCGAGTGCTACAAACAACGTCTCGTCAGATAAACACTTTTTCAGATTAGACACATGAAATACATTGTGAACTCCACTCAAAGAGTCAGGTAGGTCCAATCTATACGCCACTGGGCCTATTCCTTCTTCAATCTCAAATGGTCCAACGTATCTCGGATTAAGCTTGCCCCTTTTGCCGAATCGAATCACACCTTTCCACGATGAGACTTTCAGCAAAACTTTGTCGCCGACCTGAAACTCCAAAGGTTTCCGTCGCTTGTCTGTGTAGCTCTTCTGCCGATCATGTGCTGGAGCCATATGGTTCCTTATCTGTACGATCTTCTTGGTAGTCTCATGCACCAACTCGGGGCCTGTTAGCTGACTATCACTAATTTCTGTCCAGCAAACTGGTGATATACACTTTCGCCCATACAAAGCCTCAAATGGTGCCGCCTTAATGCTGGTGTGGTAACTATTGTTGTAAGAAAATTCCACCAACGGTAGGTGAACTTCCCAATATTCCCGAAATCAATCACGCAAGCACGCAACATGTCCTCCAATGTCAGAATAGTACGTTCGCTTTGCCTATCTGTTTGCGGATGATAAGCGGTACTCATGTCCAGGCGCGTACCCAGAGATTTTTGTAACGACTGCTAGAAATATGATGTAAAACGAGCAGCAGGTCAGAAATAATTAAGACCGGTACACCATGTCTTGAAACTATCTCCTTCAAATAAATTCGAGTTAACTTGTCCATTTTATCAGTTTTCTTGATTGCCAAGAAGTGAGCAGACTTAGTCAATCGCTCTACGATCACCCATATCGTGTCACAACTAGTAGGGGTCCGGGGTAATTTAGTAATGAAGTCCATAGAAATCTATTCCCACTTCCATAAAGGAATCTTAGGTTGTTGTAGTAATCCAGATGGCTTTTGGTATTCAACTTTAACCTTCGAACAGGTTAAGCACTTGCTCACATACGTAGCTACGTTTGCCTTCATATTAGGCCACCAATAGTGCGCCTTCAGGTCATGATACATCTTGTCAGAACCAGGATGTATAGAGTATTTAGACTTGCGTGCCTCACACATAACCAAGTCCCATAGGTTTTCTATACAAAGGCACCTAGAGTCTATCCATGAAGTAACGAATTCCATCTGCTTTCACTTCAAACTGTTTGTCCATTCCACGTAAAGATTCAAACGTAATGTTTTCCACTTTCAAAGCTTCTGTCTACGCTTCCCTGATTTGTTCAAGCTAGTGAGTGCTAATTGTAAGCTGGAAATCTCATACTCGTCGGGGCTTAGCAGTTTCCTTTCTACTCAACGCGTCAACGACTACATTTGCCTTTCCCGAGTGATATTTGATAACACAATCATAGTCGTTCAACAATTCCACCCAGTGTCGCTGCCTCATGTTCAACTCCTTCTACTCAAAGATATGCTGAAGACTCTTGTGAATGGTGTAGATAGTGCACTTGGTGCCGTACAAGTAATGTCTCCAGATCTTCAAGGCAAAAACTACCGCACCCAGTTCCAAGTCATGGGTACTGTAGTTCTTCTAGTGCACCTTTAGTTGTCTCGAAGCATAGGCTATCACTTTGTCATGTTGCATCAAGACACAACCAAGTCTTTGGATAGAAGCATCACAGTAGACCACAAAGTCATCACTTCCCTCTGATAATGCCAATATCAGTGCACTACACAGTTTCTGTTTCAACAACCGAAAAGCAGACTCTTGAATCTCTCCCCATTTATACGTTGTTCCTTTTTGAGTCAAGGCTGTGAGGGGTTGAGCGATCTTAGAGAATATCTCAATGAAACACCGATAATATCCTGCCATTCCAAGAAACTATCGTATCTCGCTAGGTATCTTGGGAACCGACCAATTCTTTATCGCCTCAATCTTTGCTGGATCTACATGTATTCCTTTCTCGTTAACTATGAGACCCAGGAATTGTACTTCGCGTGTCCAGAAATCACACTTGAAAAACTTGGCGTACAGTTTTTCCTTTCTAAGTAATTCCAAGATTAGACGTAGGTGCTCTTCATATTCTTCCTTGGTCCTCGAATAGATCAATATGTCATCGATAAACACAATAACAAACTTATCAAGATAGGGTTTGCACACACGATTCATGAGATCCATGAACACTGCTGGTGCATTTGTTAACCCAAATAGCATTACCAAGAACTCATAATGACCATAACGTGTATGGAATGTAGTCTTTGAGATGCCTTCCTCTCGAACTCTCAGTTGATGATAACTAGATCTCAAATCAATCTTCGAGTAATAGCTTGATCCTTGAAGTTGATCAAACAAATCATCTATACGAGGCAAAGGGTATCGATTCTTGACTGTAACTTTGTTCAATTCTATGTAGTCGATGCACATTCGAAATATGCCATCCTTCTTCTTGACAAAGAGAACAAGTGCTCCCTACGGTGATGTGCTCGGTCGAATAAACCCTTTATCCAACAGCTCTTGAAGTTGTGCAGATAGTTCCTGAAGTTCGTTCGGACCTAACCGGTAAGGTGCTCTCGTAATCGGAGCAGCTCCTGGAGTCAAATCAATCTGGAACTCAAACTAACGATGAGGTGGTAGTCCAAGCAGATCCTCTGGAAACACCTCAGGAAAGTCACGAACTACCGGAATGTTCTCTATCTTCTTTTCCTCCGGTTGCTTGTCGGTTACAAGGGCTAATATGGCTAAGCGACCTTTTTGTAATGATCTGGTTGTCAAGACTCGATCAAAAACAATTTATTATATTGGTCTTAGCTACCTTTATTATGTAAGGGTAAGTAAGGTCGTCTCCCTAGGGAATATGTGGAAAGTGTTTAACAATATGACTCAATTAACTTAAAGACACGAACTTTAATATTAAAAATTAGAACATTGGATGAAATTAAGAACACTATTGAAAAAAGCAACAAACTTTGTAACGAATTTGATTAAATAATAAGAAATAATTACTTTCGGGTTTCCAATTCCGCAAGATCCACAATTGATACTTTTAAATTAGGGCTTGTAGAAAACAATACTTCAAGATCTAAGCTTTTGATTAAAGTGGTAACAAAAGAACAATATTTTAAGACTCGTTCATTCACAAAGTTACCAATTCACCTATATCGCTTTGTCTACTTTTCTTAATGAGCTCACGATGCAAGGAAACCGAAAACTGATAATCAAGCAAACAACTTTATTTATAAGTAAATCTTTTAACTTAATCAAAACATAAAACTTCATTCACTAGTCCATTGTTCAATACAAAACCTTAATCAAACATACCAATTGCCTCACTTGACAAGAATTATATTCCCGAAAGCAATCAAGAAGAACTTAGCCACTCATGGTCTTCATTGAATCTTCAATCTTGATTATATGATGATCAGTGATGATTTGGTGTGTGTTGGGAAGCTTGAAAGCACCCAAAATAACCTTGAATTTTCTAGATTTCGGTTGGGAAAAGTTTTTTTTCAAGTTCGGGTTGGATAGGTTTAAGTAGACATCAAGATCCACAAAATTCGGGGGTTTGTTGGTGACCGGCGTATGATACGCCGACCCTGGGCGTATCATACGCCCATATCAGTATCCATACGCCCAACTTTCTGTAATTTTTGTCAAATACGCCCACTGATACGCCAATACGCCGACCGACGTATTATATGTCCATACCCGGCGTATCATACGCTGGTATGCCTAATTTTGTGCCTTTTTTTAACTTTTGATATTTACATCTTTAGTCCTTGTAGTTTTGTGTTTGGCTTCGATTACTTCCAATTAAGCTTGTTTAGGCTTCGAACACCTATAAGCAAAACACAACCAAAGTAATCCCATTCCATAATAACAACAATGTAAAATCACATAATTAGATCAATTAAGCCTTGAATTATTATCACCTGATCACATCCCCACACTTAACCTTTTGTTTGTCCTCAAACAAACTTACTTGCGCAATTCACCTTATTAATCAAACATGCTAAGTTATCACTACTTTGTATAAGTTAAGGTCCCGAGTCATACTTAGTTTTAAACTTTTATCATGTAAGATTCACAACCCAACATGTAATACCACTTACGTTTTAAACTTAGAATCTTTAGTTGACATAACTTCACCTTTTGCTTTAAACATTCATGCATTCACATTCCTCACAATGAACACTCCTCTCGGTTTGTTTTGTGGACTAGTGATTATATACTAGTATATCTGGAACTCTCAAACTAAGAATGTACATTTTTATCATAAGCTCGTATATTAATCATATCGCCATCAATTAACACAACATAATACATAAATCAAGAGGTCTTTATGGATTGTAATGTTATTCTAAGGTTTAAGGTGGGATAGAAAGGGATTTAAGAGTGGATAATAGTGAATGAAATCCAATTTAACATGCTATACGTCTTGTTTATCAATCTCTATCATCTAGTTGCAATAATATCACCTAATTTTCACACTATTTTTATTGTTTCATATTTTAGTCATTTTGACCTCATATTTAGCTTTTTTCATCTCTTTTTTTTCTTTCGTTTTTTTTCTCATATTCACAACCAATCATACTATTATTAAACTAATACTTAAAGGACACTTCTAAACAATTCTTAGATTGAACTTCATCACCCATGGTTTCATAAAAAGGCTAAGGCTTGCTAGGTTTATTGTGTTGGGTTATACAAACGACAAGTTGTAGCTCAACATGGTGTCTAAAGGAAATTCATCAATTTATAGGATTCAAAAGAAAAGGGTTTAAACAACTGGCTCATTCCTAATGCCTCTATCATTTTAATGCACATATTGGTTCATGATCTTGATACGCATCAATTACACGAGTTCTAACTTAAATGCATATTATGGTGTCGCTCATTATGCAAAAATATAAAGCAAATCAACATATACTATGAATTGCTCAATTAGGCTCAAATTCTCACAGAAACGGTGGGAAAGGGTTAAAAATTGTGAAGCATGTATGTCATCTACCATTCAGTTCGTTATGCCTCTTAAGAATTCTACCTAATTTTATAAAAACTCATGATGGGAATGCCTTACTATACTTTCAAAACAAGCATGCCAATGGATCTATACATGCACAAACAAGTGATAATTAACCACGTATGAAAAAAAAAATTTAGGTCTCATGCACAATTAAGCTTATTAGAAGATTTATTTTTCAAAAAGGTTTAATTTTTTTCAATTCTTCTCTTATCCCCACACTTGAGATACATTGTCCTCAATGTATGGTAGTTTATCTTATGACACAAAAGAAAACAATTAAAATCCCAACTTATTTCTCATTCAAAAGACAATCATACCAAAGACAAACAAGAAAAGGAAGGAGTACAGGAACCTGTTCATTAGTTAGAGCCTTCATCAACCGACTTGTGCCTCCCCACACTTGAGTGCTTGCGTCTTGCGATTGACTATCAAAACAAAACAAAGAAAACCAAAGAAAAAAAACCAAAAACTAATAAAAGAGTTAAAACTCACTTTCGTAGGAATCACGATTGCATTAAGCGTATGCAACAAGCCTTTAAACCCCTCGGTAGACCCAAGTGGACGAGTTGTAGTCTCGTGAGGGTTTCTAGTGAACACACCCACAAAGTTATCGGGTTGCCTCCCATAAGAGCTAAGTTTTAGGTCTTCAGTCGGACCTTACCTGAGACCACTTATGGTGGTCGTATTGAGTGCTTGACTCCAAATTTCTCTTTAAAGAGCCGCTTCTCCCGACTTGATAGTTTCTCTTGTTCACTCAAGCTTTGATCAAACATTGCTTCTTTAATCCTTGAATTCTTATGATCCGGTGGTTTACCCATATTTACCTTTCGTTTTGGTTTTTCATTCCATGGTGGCTCCACCTTCACATTCTCCTCCTTTTCCATATTATCAAGCTCAAACCTGTAAGGATCAAAACCATTCTTCTTGATGATATCCTCGCTTACATGTGAAATGTAAAGAGGAGCACACTCGTTAGTAGCATCTAATATAGAACAATTATTGTTAACTACATATGTAATTGATTTTGAAAACACATTAAAGAACAACTTACTATTTTTGAATGTCATGTCGATGATTCCATCTCGGCAATTGATTTGAGTTTTGGCTGTTGCTAAGAATGGTCATCCTAAAATTACCTTTGGTTGCTCATTCGTCCTTATTGGTACATAATCAAGCACCATAAAGTCTACAGGGTAGTAGAACTCTCCTAACTTGATTCTCACATCCTTAACCATCCCTCGGGGTTGTTTCCATATCAAATTAGCAAGAACCACTGTTTTGTCTATTTCATGTAATGGACCAACGTCATATTGGTCATACAAACTCCCCGGAAGGCTGCTCACACCGACTCCATAATCCAAAAGTGCCCGCTTGATTTTAAATTTCCCAACATGAATAGGAATAATTGGTGCTCCCGGGTCACTTCCTTCTTCTTCATCTACTTCCTTCTCGTTACCTACAACTACTTGAGGAGTAGAGGTTAATTCATAATTAATAAATTTAGATTTAGGAACGAGACTAATCAAATTGATGTGCACATTCTTTGAACTTGAGACTTGATGTTAAGGGTTCTTTGTTGTATCACTTGGAAGATTCCCCGGTTCTCATTCAGACAATTATTCAGCTAATTGTCCAAGTTGCTTTGCAATGGCCACATTGGTCTTTTCTTGTACCTCTCTAAATTGCTTAAACTCTTTCATCTCCTTTGCAAGATCTTGAATTGCTGACAAATTGCATTGTTATTTCCATTTTTAGTAGAAGCACCTTGTTGATGTTGTTGATTCCTTTGATTATATTGACCGCCTTGTTGGTAGTTTCTTTGATTGTAGTTGTTCCTTTGATAACTGCCTTGATTGTATTTGTAAGATCATCTGAAGATTATGAGGCTGATGCAACCAACAAGCCAGAACAACCAAGTCTTCCATGCATGCACTAAGGAACAAAGATGAACTAGCTTTAGAAGTCTTACACTCTCAAATGTGTCTAAGTGTAAGATCTTCCGAAGCTAACAGTTCAGAAGGAGTTACTTCGAAAGTTTCACACTCAAACAAAAAAAAAATTATTCTAAGTATGAAATTTTCCGAAGCCAAAGACCAGCATCTTCTGAAGCCAAAGATGAAATCTTTCAAAGCTTCAGAGACAAAGTCTTCCGAAGCTGTGAAGACTGATTTCTTTAGAGGACAGAGAAAATATGCTTTCTCTGAATCAACTTTTGATAAAGCTGATACACTTTCCACTGCCTGCTCTGGTGGTTCACCTACTTTACACAAGTTGGTGAAACTTCCATGCTTTATCAAAAAGTAGGAATGGTCTTTGTCTGTAACTTACCTTACTTGTTCCTGTAGACTTTTTGTATTAGGAAAAGTCAGTGAGCTATGGCATGTCATAGTCACTAGTCAAAAGACAATCTGCCTTTTGACTTTAGATTGATCTTGTTTTCTAGATTAGTCAAATCCCAACTGTCTTTACATGTAAGTGACGGTTATAGGTTGTAGTATAAAAGTGTCTCAGGTCCTTGTAATTTCTTTATGCTTTGTAACACTTGTAAAAGAACTTGAGATCAATATACAACATCCTTGAAAACCAATCTTGTGTTATTCTTAGTTCTGTCTCTTTAATTGACTTGTGTTCTTAGTATCATCTGTTTTAAGTTACCAGTTCCCTATTTGAATTGTTAAGTGATCTAAGATCTCTACTCAGTGTGAAACTAAGTGTTAAGTACCCTTACACGGTCCTGCATTTGGTATCAAAGCATTCCAGGCTCTTGATTGTAAGATCTCACCATCTTTAATCCTTTTAGCTTCACACATCACTTAACTCTTCAAATGGCAGCTATCTCTAAGGCTGATATGGAAACTGGAACTATGACAAAGTCCCCACTGATCACTCCTGAGGATTTTGTCAATGGACCTCATGTACCATGCACCTCTTCAGCTGCTGCTGGTGGTGGCATGATACCAAAGGAGATGGCTGACTTTTCTGATAAAGACTGGAAAAGGATTGATATTGATCAGAAAGCCATGACAGCCCTCCAAACTGCTCTTCAAACTCCATCTACAGAGGTTTCAAGAAGTGCAAGACCGCTAAACAGCTATGGGATGCACTAAAACTGATGTATGAAGGGTCCAATGAAGCCAAGGAGAACAAGAAGGACCTCTTGAAGCAACAGTTTGAAAACTTCACCTTCAAGACAGATGAAACCATGACTCAACAATACTTCAGGTATGTTGAGATTGTGGATACTCTGGCTGATGTTAGAGTGACTATTGAGCATAGGGATATTGTTAGGAAGTTCATGTCCTCTCTTCCCAAACAATGGACACACTACGTGTGTCATTAAGAGGACTGAAAACCTCAAGACCCTTACTCTCAGTGAGTTTTATAGGATACTCAGTGGATACCAGATGGAGATGAACATGCAAAATTCATCTGGTAACTCCAATACTCACCAGAGTTCAGCCCTTCATGTGGGTGAAAGGGATAGCAGAGAACCATAACATCATCTTATCTGCTACCCTAAACCTTCACAAAAGGGTCTTTTCATCACCTTCCTAGAGACACCCAAAGAGAGCTACATCCAAGGAAGTCCCTTCCAAGAGACAAGTTCCTCTCAAGCCTTTGTCTCTACTGATGAAAGTTCAGGCAACTTTCTCTTCACTCTTGAAGACCTGGACTATATCCATCCAGAGGATCTGGAATATATGAAGATAGTCCAGCAGATGGCTCTTCTCACTCACAGAGCCCAGAAGTTCTACAAGAGGACTGGAAAAGTTTCCTAGCAATGCAGCCAGTGGAAAGTTTGGGCTGGAAAAAAGCAAAGTAAAGTGTTACAACTGTAAATAGATGGGACACTTTGCCAGTGAATGCAAGGCACCTAAGTCAAATGGTGGCCAAGCATCATCCAAGCCAAACTACACTGAAGGAGGGCACCAGAATGAGAAGCCAAGACAGCAAGCTGCAGTTGCTGTTGAAGAAGGAGGCTTTGACTGGAACTTCCAAGCTGAAGATGCTTCCCAAATCAAGCACTCATGGCTAACCATGATGAAGCCAAGGTATTAGAACATCTTTGCTCTCCTGAATGTATTGCTAAGTAAACAGATACAGGTCCTACAACTTAGAAATAAGATCTGATATTAAGTCTTTAAACATTTTAAAAGATGATTTTAAAAGAGCTGAAAATGATTATAAGCTTAAAATAAAGATCTAGAGAAACAATTTCAACTCTTAAACATGAGCAAACAAACTACAAGACTCAATTAAAAGATCTTGTTACTAAGTTGACAGGATGCCAGGCTAAGCTTGTGATCAACAAAGCCCAGGGCAAAAAAAATGTGTGTTCTTGAAGAAGAGACCTCAAGAACATAATATCCTCATCTCTGCATGCAAAAGTTTGTTATCAGAATCAGCATGGACTAGGATCTTGTGAGATAGCTCCTCCACACACCCTACTATCAGTAATCTCCAAGGTGTGGAACTGGTCAGATGAGCTGCCCTCTATAGACCCCCAGTGATGAAGAGGATGAAGAGGTGATGTGAGGATGAACTCTGAAATGATGTGAAGAGAGTCAATCCAAAAGGGTCCACCATGCTCCTAACGGAGTGTAAAAGCTGGCTGGTATGACACAAGACAAAGAGGAAGAACTTGATCAGAATAGCAAAGAGAAGATCAAAGAAGGCTCAAGTGATCAATGCCACTTTATGACTCCAAGTAGAAACGAGTGTTCATCTCTGCAGGGCTTGAAGTGGTAAGGCTGAGAATCAACTACAAACTCTAGTACTAGGAAGTTTTAGTACAGATCCACTCATTCTAGCAAAGAGAAGGCTGAATTGTTATTAAACCCTGCTACACATTCTGAACCATCCTCCTCCAAGAGCAATCTCTACCTAAGAAAATGGTTGCATCTTCTGTGAAGAAGAACTGAGAAAGAAAGTGTTCAAGTTCAGTCTTGCTTTCAAAGAAGACTCCCAGAAGGAAGCAAATGGACTACATCATGTATGGTAGTATATTGGACCAAAAGAACCAATGAGCCTGATCAGAAAAACCTTTAAGTCCCACGGACATTACAACAACTGAAGTATTCTGCAACAGCTGAAGACATCAGCTGATAACAAGGTCTGAAGACAAAGTCTGAAGCTAAAGAGCTGAGACAAAGTCTGAAGTGAAAGAGCTGAAGACAAAGTCTGAAGACAAAAGCTGAAGACAAAGTCTGAAACAAAAGCTGAAGACAAAGTCTGAAGTGAAGAGCTGAAGACAAAGTCTGAAGACAAAAGCTGAAGACAAAGTCTGAAGACAAAAGCTGAAGACAAAGACTGAAGACCAAGTTTCAGATGATTGTCACAACAGCTAAGAAGACCTCTTCAGTAGTTATGATGGTTTCCTTTCAGTATGTATTTTCCTTTCTGTACTTGTAGTTTCAGTAGTTTTATGTTTCTCGTGTACTTAGAATACTCTGAGATGTTCTCAGTTGTTGTGAACATTCTCAGTAGTTTGCTTACTTTCAGTAGTTTTGTAATAATTCTGTTAGACGTCACTATCAAGTGACATCAGCAGACGTCACATTCCTTTATATAAGGATGCTGACCTAATTGTAATCGGTGCAGCTTAGGAAAACCTAGCAGCCGTCATACCGAAGCATGTGTGCATGAATGTTATTATCCCTTTGCAGAAAACCCTATTTCTATATAACCGTGTGCTGTTCCATTGAATATTTATTGTGTTCTTGCTATATTTGCTTAATTCTTGCTCTAATTCCGCTGTGATTAAACTCTAATTGATCAAACTTAGATCACTGATCTAACAAATGGTATCAGAGCAGGTTAATCATTGATCGTTTAACAATTGATCATTGAAACTGCTATTTTTGATATCTATAGTTTGATCGAATTGGCATATGTGCAAGAATTGGTTATAAGATTGATTTTCTGCTGCTTCTGGTTATTTAAATTGAGTTTCTTCTTGGTTCTTATTGATTTGTTGTGTTTTTGTGTTAAATCTTTTGAAACTTGATTGATTTGGTTTGAATCTGAGAATGACTACTCCATCTAATGATCCTCACAATACTGGCTCCTCAACCAAGCCTCCGATGCTGGTTAGGAGTGAGTATAACATATGGCAACGAAGAATGCTCCATCACCTGTCTGTTAACAGTTCAGGTTGTTGGACATCTGTGGTTCACGGTCCACACAAGCCTATGGTGAACAATCCGGAGACCATCAAATGGTTCCGAAGAAGAAGGAGCAATACTCAGATGAAGATCGTAAACTGTTTGAGATTGATGCTAAAGCCCATGGAATTCTGGCCATGCACTGCCGAATGAAATCTATTCTGGGCTTATGCATCATGAAACTGCTCATGACCTCTGGAATGCTTTGAAGGAACAATTCGGAGGAACTGATGAGGTCTTAGCAAACAACAGAGAAATCCTCGCCCAACAATATGAGACATTCTCTCATAGGAAGGGTGAGACACTGACTCAACAGTTTGAGCGTTTCTCCTGCTTGATCTCTGAGCTGAAAATGGTCAAGCATGAGTATACTAACAGCCAGATGAACAACAGATTCCTCAGATCACTGCTGCCTGAGAGATGGGACACATACCCCATTGTCCTACGCTCCAGTGCAAATCTGGATAGCCTATCTCTCACCCAACTCCATGGGAACTGCTTACATTTGAAAGAGAGATAGAGCAGAAAGGAAACTGGCATCATCAGAAAGCTCTCTGATGACTTTGTACCAGGTAACTGCCTTGGTCGGTCATGAGTCAGAATATGCTGGATCAGAAAGTCATTATGATGAGCATATAGATTTCTCTTCAAACAGTTCTGATCATGCATTTGTTGGTGTTGACAGTCATTCTGGGTGTAATAGTGATAATTTATGCTTTATCATGGATGATTTGCAGGGTATTGCTGATGATGATTTAGAAGAGATGGATATTTTGAGCCAAATGGCCCTGATCAATATCAGATCTCAAAAGTTCTACAAGAGAACTGGTAGGAAATTTCCAGGACTCTCTGGCAAAACCAAAGTTGGTTTTGACAAGAGTAGTTGAGGTGTCACAAATGCCACAGGCTTGGGCACTTTGCAAGAGAGTGTAGATCAACTGGATCTAACTCCTCTGCACCCTTTGTGACCTTTCCAAGCAATAGCTCACAAAAAAAAGGGCAACATCCTGCTAGTTCTGGTCATCACTCACAACCTTAATCTCCTGCATACTTTTGTCCCTCAGGGTCCAATGCCATATCCTTATCCCTGCTATTACATGCCACAGCCAAATCCAGTTCATGTCCCTATAGCACAACACCTCAAGCCCTACCTGAGCCTCAACCATCTCCATCACAATCTCAACCTCATCACAGCTTCTTCACACCAGGAGTTGTTGACTGGAGCAGCTTACCAGATGATCTTTCTGGTTTTTGAGCAATTATCTGCTGGTGCTGGTCAACATGGTGGTGAACATCCTTTTGGGAATCTTGCTCTCATGGCCCTGGAGTCTACTGAGGGTTCCTGCTCCGATGCTTCATCTTCACAGGTAACCCAGGTATCTTCTGAGGCTAAAGCCAAGTTATGTTCTGAATCATGCATAAGCTGCCTTTGTCTCTATTAGAGAGGCAAATGTAGCTTTAATCAATCAAAATCTTGAGCTTGAGAAACTACTTCCAAAGAAAAGATATATGTGTCTGCACTTAATGACAAAGATGATGAGATTTACAAGCTTAAATGCCAACTTAATGATGAAAAGGCTAAGGTAGAGGTCATACTCGAGAACCACAGAAGTCTCAAAGAGACACTTGCAGCTACCCAAGTTGAGTGTGACCGCTGGGTAACATCTTGCAAGGGATTTGAAATGCTTCTCAGCAAGCAAACAGCTTCAAATGTGAAGTTTGGAATAGGTTACAATCATACTGCCCACCTACTGATTTTACTTCAAAATCAATAGTAAAATCTGAAGGTGAAAGTAATTTCCAAACCACATCATCATGTGATTCATCCTCAAATGATAATACAAAATTAGAGGATGAAGTCAGTGTTAAGATCTCAATCAATTGCCTGATGGTTTAAATGCTGATAAACACATGAAGCTGAGAAATTCAGATGTTGTCCCTCAAAGTACTCCAAGTACTGAAGGGCAAGTCACAACATCTGAAAAGCATTTCAAATCTGATGAATAAAGGATTAACAACTGCTGAGGAATCTATCATACGGTCTTTCAGGACGGATAGAGAACAGCTGAAGAACAAGTCTTCAGTTGTTACCAATCCTTCAGTACTTAACACAAGTACTGAAAGGAGGAAAGTACTGAAGATCACACCTTCAGTAGTTTCCACTTCAGCAGTTGATCAATCCAAGATGAAGAATAAGCCATGTGAAATATGTGGTAAATTCAATCATCTATCCGATGAATGCTGGTACAAAAGGGTTCCAAACTCACAGAGATAAGCTCATTAAAGAAGATAAATAAAATGAAAATGAGTTTGAAACCAAGTTTGTACCACAGTCATCTCAAACTGATAAACCCAAGGCCTCACCAAAATCCAAAAAGAAGGATGGGGTTTATCAGAAAACAGCTGATAGTGTTCCTCATGATAAACATCAGACGAAGTCTGTGAATTTCAAGAAGGAGGAAATGGTGGGTCACAGGAACTCATCAAAACAAGTACTGATGTGTCAAATGAGCTGAAGGCTTTAGCAACAAATCAGACACAACTTGTTATGATGGTTCAGCATTTGTTGGGGAGAGTTAACCAACTAGATGCACCTGTGATCAAACCACTGAAAAGGAAATCCAAGCCCAAATCTAAGAATTCCATTTCAGCACCATCTCCACCTTCATCAGCTGTTAATCATGAGAAACAAGTTATGGTTAAATCTGTTGATGAAACATACCCAAAACCAAAAGGTTTGGGTCTCTAAAGCTAACTAGTTTCTTATGATAAATGCAGGGTTCTTCAGCATGCCAAAGAAGCATCTTATGTATACACAGTGGAGGATCTATGCATATGACTGGGAGCAGTTCTCTTCTTAATGACTACTCTCAAGGAAAGAAGGGATTTGTCTCATTTGGAAATGATGCTAAGGGTTACATCATCGGGAAAGGATTTGTGTCAAATGGAGAATCAGATTTGATGATGTTAACCATGTGGAGAATCTCAAGTATAATCTACTGAGTGTCAGTCAGATGTGTGATAAAGGGGATGTTGCACTTTTCACAAGACAGAACTGCCAGATTCTGTCTTCCAAAGTTCTGAGGCTGATTGACAAGGTATTGGATGAACATACTCTCCTGAAGGCCAACAGGATAGGAAGAGTATATGCCTTGGATCTGTCAAAGAAGATTGCGTTAAAAGGTCATCCTTGCCTGTTCTCCAAGGCCTCTCCTCAGGAATCTAAACTGTGGCATAGAAGGCTGGGTCATGTTAATCTCAAAACATGAATCAGCTGATCCACAATAGTTTAGTAAGAGTCTACCAACAAAGGAGTTCCTCTGTGATGAAACCTGCACTGCTTGTTTAAAAGGAAAACAACACAAAGTCTCATTCCCTCCTATAGAAGAACCAAAGTCCACTGCCTGCTTGCAATTACTGCACATGGATCTCTTTGGTCCTGTGAGAGTAATGAGCATGGCAAAGAAGAAATACTGTCTGGTAATTGTGGATGATTACTCCAGATTTGTATGGACCTTCTTCTTGCATTCAAAGGATGAGGCTGCTCAGACAATTATTAACTTTGTGTTGTATGTTGAGAAGCAGTATTCCCTATCAGTCAAGTGTATAAGAAGTGATAATGGAACTGAATTTAGAAACCATACACTTGATGATTTCTACCTTTCAAAAGGAATCAAGAGGTAACAAACTGGAGTAGTGGAGAGAAAGAACAGGACCCTAATTGAAGCTGCAAGGTCCATGTTGGCTGACTCTGGTTTGCCACTGACCTTTTGGGCTGAAGCTGTCAACACAGCATGCTATGTGCAAAATAGAGCTCTAGTGAATCAGAGGTTGATGAAGACTCCTTATGAAGTTCTACATCATTTGGCTCCTCTAATTTCATTCTTCAGAGCATTTGGGTGTCCTTGTTACATTCTCAACACAAAGGATCAACTCCAAAAGTTTGATTCTAAGGTGGATGCAGGGTATTTTGTTGGGTACTCATCCACTTGCAAGGCTTACAGAGTGTTCAACTGTAGAACAAAGATGGTTGAAGAAACCTTGCATGTGAAGTTCAATGAATCTCCTAAGACAAAATCCCACAAACCCTGTGGAGTTGTTTATCTGGACATACTGCAATATGTTCCTTATCAGTCTCCAGCTGTTGCAGATCATGTGAATTCATCACCTTCTGCAGCTAGTCATCCATCTGGTGGTACTGATGTTCATGATGATCCCAGTACTCACCTATTCAAGTTTAGTGATCAACTGCCTGAGTCTACTCAACTTGATGTTCCTGTAGCTTCAGTAGCACCATCCACAACAAATGCTGATGAGATTTCTGAATCCTCTACTTCATTTGACCTGCCATCTAACACTTGGTTTCAAGAATCTGGATCAACATTTGTTGCTGCTGAGCGTGCTACAAACACTTGCACAGATCTCATAGTGTATCCAGAGCTGAAGAATCACCCAACGTCTCAAATCATTGGTGATATCAATGCTGGTGTCTCAACTAGAAGTCAATTGTCCAACTTCTGCTTCTATGCTCTTTTCATCAGTCAGCAAGAGCCAAAGAACTATCATATTGCATTAAGAGACAATGGATGGGTTGATGCCATGCAGCTTGAGCTTCTTCAGTTCAAAAAGCAGCAAGTGTGGGAACTGGTTCCTCTACCCCCAGGTAAGTGTGCAATAGGCACTAAATGGGTGTTTAGGAATAAAACATGAAATGGGCAAATTGTCAACAACAAGGCCAGACTGGTTGTCCAGGGGTTTTCACAAGAAGAAGGTATTGATTATGATGAAACCTTGCCCCTGTAGCCAGACTGGAGGCAATTAGATTGTTCTTAGCCTATGCTGCATTCCACAAGTTTTTCAAATGGATTAAAGTTTAAAGAAGAGGTTTATGTGTGTCAACCACCAGGTTTTGAGGATAATAAACATCCTGATGGGTGTATAAATGATAAGGCTCTTTATGGGTTGAAACAAGCTCCTAGAGCTGGTATGAAACACTGTCAAACTTTCTTCTTCAGAATAATTTCACTAGAGGCTCCATAGATAAAACTTTGTTCATTAAGAAAGTGGGTCAGCATAAGCTCCTTGTTCAAATTTATGTTGATGATATTATTTTTGCTTCCTCTGATCCACAGTTGTGTGATGCATTTACAAAGTTGATGCAACAAAAATTCGAAATGAGTGCCATGGAGAATTACAGTTCTTTCTAGGTTTGCAAATCAAACAAAAGGCTGATGGAACTTTCATTCATCAGTCAAAATACCAAAAAGTCTTTTGGCAAAGTTTGATTTACAACACTGTAAGCCCTGTTCTACTCCCATGTGCAGCACCACACAACTAGATGCAGATCAGAAAGGTAAAGCTGTTGATGAAACACTTTACAGATGTATGATTGGGTCCTTGATAAACTTAACAGCTTCTAGACCAGATATTATGTTTGCAACTGTGTTTGTGCTAGATTTCAGGCTGCTCCTAAAGAGTCTCATTTGATTGCAGTCAAGAGGATCTTAGATATCTGCAAGGTACTCAATCTCTAGGTCTTTGGTATTCCACTGGGCACTCTTGCAAATTAGTTGCTTTTTCTGATAGACTATGCAGGGTGTAAATTAACTAGAAATCAACTTCTGGTGGATGTCAATTCCTAGGCAACTGTTTGGTTTTTGGCAGAGTAAGAAACAAACATCTATTGCTACATCCACTGCTGAAGCCGAGTACATTGGCTGCAAGTTGTACATCTCAGGTACTCTGGCTTCAGAATCAGTTACTGGATTATGGCATTACAGAGACTAAGACTCCATTACTATGGATAGTGCTTCAGCTCTTTGTATTGTCAAGAATCCAGTCAGCACTCTAGGACCAAACATATTGAGATCAGACACCATTTTATTAGGGATGTTTTGAAAAAGGTCTAATGATCCAAAGTTTGTTCCTAGTGCTGATGAGCTTGCAGACATATTTACTAAGCCTTTGGACAGTTAAACTTTCCAAAACCTAGTGTTAAGGCTTGGTATGCGGCAGCTAGAATAAGTGACAACTACTGATGATCTCAGTCAACAAAGTACTGATGAGCATTTGTATACTACTGTCACAAATAAGTACTGAAGTTCTTTTATCTCAGTAGTTTTCATAACTACTAAAGACTAAATTACTTAAAAGTACTGAAGTACTCATCTGTTGAAAAGAACTGATGTGGTTACACCTACTGCTGTAGTTACAACTGCTGATGTCAGAATAACAGATAAGTACTGATGACCTATGAAACATCTGAAACTCAGACAAAGTCTGATGAAGTGTTGAGGTCAGAATGAAACAGCTGATGAGCTAAGAATTGACGACAACAGCTGATGAGAAATTTTTCTCTTCAGTTGTTTCTACAACTGCTGCTTCACTTCAAACAACTGAAGCCAAAACCATGTCTTCAGTAGTTTCACAACTACTGATGACTAACACCAAGTCTTCAGTTGTTACAACACCTGAAGCCAAAACCATGTCTTCAGTAGTTTCACAACTACTGATGACTAATACCAAGTCTTCAGTTGTTACAACTTCTGAAAGTTAAACCAGGTCTTCAGTTGTTTTCAAACAACTGATGACAGCACCAACACTTTCAGTCGTTTTATATCAGTTTTTTTTATTTTACCCTATAAATACCTAAACCTACTTTCAGACGTTTCATTAGCCGTTTTCCGTCCTTCACTCTCTCAACAATGGCGACCATGAAACTCAAAGCCCAAAACGGCTACTCAGGGAGATGAGTCCCCTGAGGATGCCCCTGTAACACCAATACAGGTAACACTTACTGGTTCTAACCCCCCAGTAGTGTCAAAGACTCCACCAGCCCTAGCCGCTCAGGCATCCTCTCAACAGGATCCTGATGCAACCATAATTGGGGATACCACAATGCTAGAACCTATCTCAATTGAGAAGGTTACCATTGAAGAGCACCAGTCACCCCGGTGCAATCTGCTTCAAACCTATCTCCAAATGCAACCGCCCCTTAAAGCCCAACATTTATTATTGCACAAGTGTTGAGTCAGCTGCATTCCTCTCCTCCTCCCCAGACACCAATTACAATGGGGAGAACCTCAACAGCTGAGGAAGAGGACCAAAATGCTGCTGATAACCCACAGCACAGGGGTTATAATGTTCCATCTCCCGTGTAGAGGAGGAGGTTCGAACATCTGGTGAGGCTGCCACTTCTACTGATTCAGCAAATGAACAGGATGAAGTTGGTAAACATCTCTAAGACCTCACCAGAGGACAACTGCCGATGACGGACTCAGTCCTGAGGCAGGAAGTCCACCAGAACCAAGAACAAGGGGCACATGCTACAACTGATCTACACTCAGGGCATGTACATCCTGATTCAATCAGGAGGTCAGAAGATTCAGCAAAGACTGATGATGACCTGGGCTTTTTCTTTGATGTTTTAGCCCATAACACAATCCTCGAGGCTGAGGTGAGCAGACTCCAAGAACTGCTTGCCAAAATGTCTCAGGATCAAAGTCCATCTGCCCCAATAAACCCACAGATGGCACCTTCATCTGAAGGTTTACCAAAAACACTCAGCCACTACACTCAACTGAGCCACCAGCCACTGTTTTTGGCACCACCTCTCAGGGACAGAACCCCTCTGAGCAGATGGTGCTACCTTTCAAAACTCCTTACCTCTCATCACTCCCATCATCAATGAGATTGTGCATAAAGCCATTGATGAGAAAATTCCTCAGATCTAAAAAACACTTGTTGATGATGCTGTGCAAAAGAAGCTTTCTGCCATTCAAACCCCTGAACCCAATGCACCCAAAAAGGGGGAGTCTAAGGCAGTGAAAGAAAGAAAGAGAAAGAGAGTGGAAGATGAGAAACAAGAAGAAAGAGAAAAGGAGAAAGAGCTGATCACATAAAAAAAGAAAGAAAAAAAGGCTGAAACAGCTGAAAAGTCATACAAAGAAAGAAAAGTGCTGAAACTCAAAAGTCTGATGAAGAGAAATCATTGGAAGATCTGATTAAAGAAGCTGATGAAGCTCACAGCAGATCAATGGACAGAATAATAGACCAACTCTTCAGACAGGGCTTTGATACAGCCACATTAGACACGGAGATCAGAAGGCTGGAGATTAATGAGATACAAGAAAGATGGGCCAGTTATAGTGTGATGGAAAGGGAGAGGTTGGAAATAATGATCAGGTTTACTGCAAAATACTTGGGAAGATCATTAATTGAGATTAAATCATGGACCAGAGACAGTATTCTGGAAATAACCACCAGAATCTGTACTTCTGAAGCATTCAACAAGGGGTTAATTATTGAAGCACTAGATGAAGCAGGTGCTGGGAAGAGAACTGATATGGCCAAGCTTTCAAAGCCAAACTCACCATAAAAATGCTAGATCAGCCTTCCCAAACTCCCTCTCAAAAACAACCAACCCCACAACTCTCCAAATCAACTCAACCCTCAAAACCAACTCCCTTACCCCAAAAACCACCTCAAACCACATCCAGTGATGCACCCAGAAGGAGGAGAAGGGTGTTGAGGATGGTAGAAGATGAAGAAGAAGATGATGAAGAAGATAGTCTGCCAATCTCTGCTGTCCTGAAATTACCTGAGCCCAGAAGTCAACAAATGATCACACCAGACTTTCAGAGGCAAATGGTGAAAGTTAAGATTGAAGAAGAAGAACAGCAGAAACAGCACGATGAGCAACTTTTGAAGATGATTGACAAAGAATTTCCTCAGTCATCATCTATACAAGCGATAAAGAAACATGCTCAAAGGCTATATGCTCTCAGGTATACCTTTCAATATCAAAAGGAGAGAGTAAGGATTTGGCCAGACCCCAGGGTCAGTTCTAGAATTCATAAGAAATCCATACCAAGTAGATACAATGGCCAAGTGAGAAAGACCATAGATGCTGCTATTATGTTGGCCATTGTAGTCTCACCCTGGGAATTACTTGAAGACTTCAAGAGAGCCTACAAGTCAAAGATGACCCCTCAAACTCTAATGGAGAACAAAATGGTCAAGAAGGGGTTGTTATACAAGAGGCTTGAAGAGATCAAGAAAAATGAACTCCAGTTGTTATTAGAAGGGACTCACCCAGATGATTTGCTTACAGAGAAGGAGAAGCAGAAGAACTCACTAAGGAGGAACAAGTGTTTTCTCCTTGAGGCCTACGTCAGAGAGTCTTATAGACTCATCAATGGGAAGTAGGTTTCATGGTGGGATAACGGCTCTATGTCCAGTTCCCCCAGACAGAGTTCCCTTCCATCCTTTGACATTCACATCTACTGAAACCTGTTCCTGCCTGTGCTTATCCGATATCTCTAAAGCTGATCAAGAGAGTATTTCTGCCAAGATAAGTGGGACCTCAATAAGCTTAAAGGTTTTGGCTGCATTGGTTCAGGGGGAGTTTGTTGGACCAAAGAACCAATGAGCCTGATCAGAAAAACCTTTAAGTCCCACGAACATTACAACAACTGAAGTAGTCTGCAACAGCTGAAGACATCAGCTGATAACAAGGTCTGAAGACAAAGTCTGAAGCTAAAGAGCTGAAGACAAAGTCTGAAGTGAAAGAGCTGAAGACAAAGTCTGAAGACAAAAGCTGAAGACAAAGTCTGAAGACAAAAGCTGAAGACAAAGTCTGAAGTGAAAGAGCTGAAGACAAAGTCTGAAGACAAAAGCTGAAGACAAGTCTGAAGACAAAAGCTGAAGACAAAGACTGAAGACCAAGTTTCAGATGATTGTCACAATAGCTGAAGAAGACCTCTTCAGTAGTTGTGATGGTTTCCTTTCAGTAGTTGTATTTTCCTTTCTGTACTTGTAGTTTCAGTAGTTTTATGTTTCTTCGTGTACTTAGAATAATCTGAGATGTTCTCAGTTGTTGTGAACATTCTCAGTAGTTTGCTTACTTTCAGTAGTTTGTAATAATTCTGTTAGACGTCACTATCAAGTGACATCAGCAGACTCACATTCCTTTATATAAGGAATGCTGACCTAATTGTAATCGGTGCAGCTTAGGAAAACCTAGCAGCCGTCATACCGAAGCATGTGTGCATGAATGTTTTATCCCAATGCAGAAAACCCTATTTCTATATAACCGTGTGCTGTTCCATTGAATATTTATTGTGTTCTTGCTATATTTGCTTAATTCTTGCTCTAATTCCGCTGTGATTAAACTCTAATTGATCAAACTTAGATCACTGATCCTAACATAGTACCTCTCATTTGGCTAAGGATTGCATCTACAATCCTAAAAGTACTATCTACATGGTCAAAGAGATGGCTTCTGGGAAGAAGAAGGAGAAGAAAGCTTTGGAAGGAAAATCTGTTTCCTTCGGAAACTCCAAAATGAATAAGAAGGCAAGTGAAAAATTGGCTTCGGAAGAAAATTTGGTCCCGGAAGAAAGGAATGCTTCCGAAGTACTAAAGCTTGCTGCAGTGAAAGCAAGATCTTCCGAAGGTCCAGTCTCCAAATCTTCCGAAGCTGCAAAAGCTTCTGAAGCTTTGAAGGTCAAGCCAAATTTTCCAAAGGTGGTGTGGAAGATGAAGGAACACCGTGTGACTGAAGATTCTTCATCAGTAACAGCAAATGATCCTCAGAGCCTGAACATAGGATCACTTCCTGTTTCATTGCCTTCAACTTATTTTAACAAGCCCAAGACCAATAAGGCTTGGGTTTCCAAATGTAACTAAGTCATCACTTTTTGTGTAGGGATAGCCAAAGGCAAACAGAAATGTGTGGATCATTGATAGTGGCTGCTCCAGGCATATGACAGACAATGAGTCCTTACTTCAAAACTTTCAAAGATTTGATGGAGGACCAGTTGCTTTTGGAAGAGATGCAGGAGGTTACATTACTGGCAAGGGCAAGGTTACAAATGGTAAGCTCAGCATTGAGAAGGTAAACTTTGTCAGGGAGCTTGGATACAATCTTTTGAGTGTGTCCCAATTTTGTGACAAAAAACATCACATGCTCTTTACTAAGCATGAGTGCATTGTTCTCAAGCCCGGGGTTGACATTCCTCAAGAGCATATTCTGCTCAGAGCTCCCAGGAGAGGGAACATGTACAAGATGGATCTGCAGGAAACATCTCCCTCTGGAAAGTATCTTGCTTTCTGTCTAAAGAAAATAGTGATGAGTCTTTCCTTTGGCATAAAAGAATGTGCCATGTAAACTTTAAAAACATGAATAAATTGATTAAGAATGATTTGGTAACTGGAATGCCAAAAAAAGAGCTTACAAGTGATGACCACTGTGTTGCATGCCTGAAAGGGAAGCAACACAAAGTGTCTCACAAGCCAAAGGAAATGAACTCTATCACTACTCCCCTACACTTATTACATATGGTTCCATTTGGCCCCACCATTGTAATGAGTCTAGAAAGGACCTCTTACTGTTTAATGATCACAGATGATTTCACAAGATTCACTTGGGTGTTTTTCCTTAGAACTAAGAATGAAACCCCTGAAATCTTAAAGAACTTCATTCTGAAAATTGAGAATCAATCTGATCACAAGGTCAAGACCAAAAGATGTGATCAAGGAATTGAATTTAAAAACCAAATCCTTGATACATTTTGTGATGAAAAAGGTATTTCAAGACAATATAGTGCTCCCAGGACTCCTCAGCAAAATGGTGTTGCTGAGAGGAGAAAAAGACACTTATTGAAGCTGCTAGAACCATGTTGTCTGACTCTAAACTGCCTATCACCTTCTGGACTGAGGCTGTCAACACAGCATGCTATGTGCAAAACAGAGTTTTAGTGGTTAAGACACATGGTAAGACTCCTTATGAACTGTGGTACAAAAAGAGACGATTCATTTGTTTTCTCAGAACATTTGGATGTCCTTGCACCATCTTGAATACCAAAGATCAAATAGCCAAGTTCGTTAAGAAATCAGATGATGGACACTTTGTTGGATACTCTTCTCAAGCTAAGGTTTATAGAGTATACAATCTCAGAACTAGAGTCATTAAGGAGTCAGCCAATGTGACTTTCAATGAACACACACCCTGTGTGAAAGGTTTTGGTCTGGATTAGCTGTTTGTTCTTGATTTAGTTACCAACTGTTTTAACAAGTCTTGTGAGAATGTTTCAGGATCTACAGATAACAGATCAACAGAAGATCCTGATCCAAGATTTGAGCTGAGAAGATGAACCAAGAAGACTACTTCTGCTCCAGTGATGACTAACCTTGTAATTGAAGCTTCTATCAGCACAAACATGACAAATACTGCTGATTCAACTGAATTGCCTTCAAATTCCAGCTCAGAGGCTCAGAATTCAGGAGAAGGAACTTCTAATACAGGAGGAACTAGAGGTGGTGACAGTGATCAAGAATTTCTTGATGCTGATAACCACTCCATTGAAGACAACATGAATGATGTCATACACTCATTGTATCAAGTTTCTCTTGATAAGTGTGTTGATGTGGTGGGAAACACCTCATTGCTAGATCAGAATTTCTCAAATTTAGATCTGTCCAACTATCTTGCTGTGATCCCTCAACTACGGATCCACAAGTCACATCCCACCACAAAAATCATTGGAAATGTTGACTCAGGGGTAAGAACAAGAGGACAAACTCATGACAGCCATGTTTGTCTACATTCTTGTTTCTTATCCCAGATAGAGCCGAAGAAAGTTGATGAGGCTTTGAAGGATGGAAACTGGATTGAAGCTATGCAAGATGAGTTGCTTCAAAACAGAAGACAGAAGGTGTGGAACTTATGCCCTCTTCCTCAAGGGAAGACTGTCATAGGTACCAAATGGGTATTCAGGAACAAGAAGGATGATAAAGGGATTATCATCAAGAACAAGGCTAGACTGGTTGTCCAAGGATACACTCAAGAAGAAGGGATTGATTACACTGATGTCTTTGCTCCAGTTGAAAGACTTGAAGATGTAAGAATATTCCTGGCTTATGCTGCATCCAAGGATTTCAAGGTCTACCAGCTTGATATGAAATGTGCTTTTCTCTATGGGGTGATTGATGAAGAGGTTTATATCAAACAACCACCTGGCTTTACAGACCCAGATCATCCTGATTATGTCTGCAAGCTTGATAAAGCTCTATATGGACTGCATCAAGCTCTAAGAAAGTGGTATGAGACACTATCAACATACCTCTATCAACATGGATACAAAAGAGGTACTATTGATGGGACTCTCTTCATCAAAGAAACAGGGAATGACACACTGGTAGCAAAGACTTTGAGATGCTGATGAAGAATAGATTTGAAATGAGTGCCATGGGGGAACTCAGTTTCTTTCTCGGAATTCAAGTGAAGCAGGTTGAAGATGGCATCTTCATTAGTCAGTCAAAGTATGTACAGGACATACTTACAAGATTCAAGATGACTGACTGTAAGGTTGCAAAGACACCCATAGCCAGAAACCACTCCCTTGGTCCTGATCTTGAGGGGGAGTGTGTTGATGAACATCTCTACAGGGCTATGATTGGTCACTTATGTACCTTACTGCTAGCAGGCCTGATATTATGTTTGCCACATATATGTGCAAGATATCAAGCCAACCCAAGATGTCACACCTAATCACTGTCAAAAGGATTCTCAGATACCTCAAAGGTGCTCCAAATCTAGGCCTTTGGTATCCAAAGAATTCAGACTTTAATCTGTATGCTTATACAGATAGTGATTATGGTGGCTGCAACATGACTGCAAAGTCCACATCTGGGGGATGTCAATTCCTTGGTGAAGGATAGTCTCTTGGCAATGCAAGAAGCAATCCTGTGTGTCTGCATCAACTGCTGAAGCTGAATACATTGCTGCTGCAAGCTGCTGTGCTCAAGTGCTTTGGATTCAGAATCAGATGCTAGACTATGGGTTCAACTTCAAGGAGACTCCCATCCACATAGACAACAACAGTGCCATCTTATTACAGAGAATCCTGTGCAGCACTCAAGGACCAAACACATCAACATCAGGTATCATCTGATTAGGGATAATTTTGAAAAGGGATTGATCAAACTAATCAAAGTTAACACAAATGAACAATATGCTGATCTGTTCACAAAGGCATTTGATGAACAGAGATTTAAATATCTTGTATCAGCTATTGGGATGATTAACTTTGAATAGATTTTCTTTAATAACTTAATCAACTTTATTTCCTAAAATTGTGTGTCCTAAGTTGTCTATTAGATCACCTCATAAGCCCAGTTCTCTTTGGAAGAAAACTAACTTTTAACTGATATTCCTTAGATTTGTGAAAATTTACCTTGGAAGAACTCAAATTGCCTTCGGAAGAAATTTATGTCTTTAAATCATTTAACAGCTTATCTAAGATTTACCTTCGGAAGAAATTCTTGGAGTATCTTCTGAAGCTTAAATTTGTATATAAGCACTTAAATGCATTCAAAGAACAAATATCTTCCGAAAGCAACTAAGTCTCGGAAGACTTATTCACTTCTTCCGAAGCCAAATTTTCAAAATTCTTTGAAATATTTTCCGAAGCAAAAACTGTCTTCGGAAGCTTTGCTACAAAGCTTCCGAAGCCAAAATTGTCTTCGGAAGTTTTACAACTTCCAAGAAAACTAACTTTTTGGGCGCACTTTTTCAGTAGGACCCACTTGCGAGTTTCAAAGTTTATCTTTTTTGTCATAACTTTGTCTCAAATCCACAACATATATCTTCCAAACGGTTCTATTTTGTCTCTCTTCTCTCATTGATCCTTACCCTAAAATTACCCCCAAATTTCATATTCTTCTTCCTTTCTTCACTGTAAAGCTTCCTCAAATGGCCAACATTGATCGTCGCAACGACCCTGATTTTTCCATGCACCTACACAGGCAACACAATCAGGTTGCCCTGTTACACTCCGAGAAGGATCCAAGCTTCTCAGATGTGTGTAGGTACCTTTCTTTGTCGCACTACTTCACCTCCCTTACAATTGATCCTCCTCTCTATGAGGATCAGTTGCTTGAGTTCTGGAGGACCTGTCAAGAGGTCACCATGGACAGGGAGAAGGCACTGTCTACTACAGTGTAGGGGAGGACAGTTTTCATCACTCTTTTTTCAGCTGGATGATAAAGCAGGTGAGTTGTCCTTTCCCAAATCTGCTGTCAACCACTCCTTTCAGCAGATGGGCTATGAAGGTGACTTCTTAGTCAAAACCTTCAGGAAGGGGAATTTCTCATCTCAATCGAAATACCTCCTCCATGTCGTTGTTCACAGCCTTTCTAACAAGCATGGAGGATGGGATCAAGTTTCAAAAGACCTCTCCTTTATAGTCCATGGGATGGTACAAGGGCTCAAGTTTAGGTACTCTCAATTTGTATATACTAATTTACTTGCAAACTTGGACTCCTTAGAGTATTACATGTTCCCTAGGTATGTTCAACACATTCTCAACTATGAGTTGGGACCACAGTTGAGGGAAATAGGTAATATTCTTAAAATAGGACAAATGAGGCTCGGTATCTTCAAAATCTTGAAAAAAGACAACTGTCGGCTTCTCTGGGGTAGAAACAGCCCTTGTCCCAAAAATGTTTGAGCTCATTGCTCAGGGTGAAAACCTAGCAGCACCAGCTAGTGATGAACCAACACCCTCTACTCTCACCCACCTCAAACACAGCCTACCATCACCATCACCTATAAAAGAAAATCCTAACGAACCCCTGCACTTGCTACTGAGCATGTGTAGGCCCCCATATCAGAACCCATACAGGAGGAAGTGGAATCTCGAGCTCCCACTTCCCCTGAGGAGTAGACCACTACCATCTTTCCATCACTCAGTGCTGAGGTTCCTCATGCTCAGCCTGATGAGCTCACAACCCCACAATCAGCCGTAAGCCATCATTCTGAGTCCTAATACTCTAGTGATCAACCTTCTGGGGAAAGTTACCATCCCCAACCTCTTGATCTAAACCGCCCCATTCCCAGCCTTGACTTCTATTCTAATGAAGATTTGGGCTTCAATGAGTACCATGAGTCTCTCCTCTCTTCCCACACTCAAGGAGAGATGAGTACTCCTGCTTCCCCCATCTCTAGCCCACATCAGCAACCCCTACTGAGGTGGATCATCTTGAACTTAATCAGGAAATCCATATGGCAGAGGCTATCACTTTTGCAAGTGATAACATCACTAGGACCTCTACCATGGCAACCCAGCCTCTTGACACTTCTCTGGAAGTTGTCATTGGGCAGGGGAAATCCAGCAGCCAAGAAACCCATGCTGGTGGTGAGGAAGAAGACTTAGGTCCAATTCTCTCATCCCCCAATGATTCTTCATCTGAAGATGAGGGGAGTCTGCAACAAAAGGTGCACAAACTGTCACATCTTTGCACCTATTTTGTTTCAAAGATAGCTCACCTGGAATCTCAGGTGACTATCTTACAGAAGAGGGTCAATGACCAGTAACTTGAGATCACCGATCTCAAGGGAAAGTTAGCTGAGAGACCCATAAGGACAACTCATCCAGGTTCACAAGAACCTGTGGATGTCATGGATCAATCTCCAAGCTCACCTATGTAAGAGGGTGATGCTACCAAAAAGGGGGAGAAAATTCTGACAATCACAGAACCTGGGATTTCTTCCCAGTGTATGGACATAGAAGAATCACCATCCTCTCTTGTAGATGTTCATACTCAGCAACCTCCTCTAGACAGTGATCTACATTTGCACATTCAACAACTGTTTGAGGAGGGAATACCAAGAGCAATGTCTGCCCCTTCTGAGAACCTAATCTGGGGTTGGGGGTATGACAGTAATAGGAGAGCTCTTATGATCTTTAGAGCTCAGGGTCAACTAGAAGTTCTCAAAATTTCACACCTGAGTTTCTATGAGATCATCAACTTGGTAGATCTGCCACTTGTCAACCCAAGCAATAACAGAAAAGCAGCAAGATTGGTAGAAAGAATCCAAGACAGGGTGCTAGAGGAGTTTAAATTGAGATCAAAATTATATAGACAAAGGCTAGCAGGTGAGATCTTTGGTCAACTGGATGTTGAGGTAGACCCGAAGATTAGCTTCGAAGGGAAAACCTTGACTGAAGGCCCAGAGGTTGAACCTGTGAACCTTGAGACAGGATCTCCCTCTGCACCTGTTACCCTCAGTGAAATATCAGCTGGTGATGGTATTTTACAACCTCTCACTGGCCAGAGCTTGACAGCTGAACCAATCAATGAAGGCCAAAGCTCTCTCCAGCCTGAGTCACCAAAGCCTGTGGTTGACAAAGGCAAAAGGAAACTGACTCTTGAAGAGATTGAGGAGGAGAAGAGAGAGAGGAAGAGGAAGTTGGGGGGAGAGAGTTCAAGTGGTTCCCCAGGGTTTATGGAAGCTGTAATCAGGGCTGCCCCCAGGCTAAACACTCAGGAAGATGAGTAAAGGGCAGCCAGGCTAAACTACCTGGGAACCAAAAACTATAATGTTGATGAACTCATCTCACTCCCCTTAGATGAGTTGAATGAACTGGCTGACACAGAGTTGTCAAAGGAGAGGAAGGAAGCTGAGGATGCAGCATTGCTCCTCAAGCACAAGGAAGAAATGAGTCTGAAAAGACTCTACAAGAATATTCCTGTCCTCTCCCCAGTTCAAGAAAGTCCTGAGCCAGATACTGTGGCCACTTAACAACCTCAGGTAGCAACTGAAGAAGAAAGACTAAAGATGATCAGCTACCTGAGTGCCACAGGTATCTATCAGGCAGATGCACTTCTTCCCTTACCATCTGATTACATATTGTTTGAATACAATAAGCAGATGGAAGAAAAAGCTAAAAGAGAAAAACAAGCTGAAAAGAAAAGATTAAGGGAAGAAGCTGCAATGTCAAGGGCCATCATCCACAAAATCCAAAAGAATTCTATTGACAGACAAAGAATGATGAGCTTCTTGAAGCTGTATGGATTCTCTAGAAGGAGGCTTGGCCCTATGTCTCTATCCATAATGGATGAGCATATCAGGGTAATCAAGCAGAAGATAAAAAAGGGAGAGCTGGTGGACTTGTATTCGCCACCAAGTCCAGCTCAACCTGAAGTTGAGGTGAAGGTTGAACCCACTGAGACAATACAACCTAAACCTGGAGCTGCATCTCAACCAACTTCATCTTTTGATCCACAGCAGGGACGTCCTCTCTCTTCCTTTGAACTTGTGAGAGAGGAGATCCCAACTGAAGGGGACTCAGCTGAACAACCTGGTACTCAAGACCAGTCCCCTTAGTTAAAATCATCAGGGAGAAGAAAAAGGATGGCCAGAAGATCAACATCAAAGAGAAAAAGAAGAAAGGCATCCACCTCCCGACCTCAGGATGAGTCAGAGCATCCTGAGGGAGTGCATGAAGAGGTCTCTCAAAAAACTTCAATCATAGTAGAGCCTTTTGCTGTTGGAAGACAAATATATATCATGGTCTTATGATGAAGATCAAGACAGATGGTATGTCATAAGAGATCAGGAAGGCATGCATGTCTATTCCTCAAAAGACATGCTCAATCTTTCTCTACATGATCTCTTTGACATGAGAAGGTTCTATGTTAGTAAAAACGGATCCAGACCTAATGATGAAGAAAGGTATGCTGAGGATCCTAATATGTACAATCAAAATCTGAAGAACTTCTCTATTTTGGTAGCATTAGCCTAAGGGGAGTTTGTTAGATCATCTGAAGATTATAAGGCTGATGCAACCAACAAGCCAGAACAACCAAGTCTTCCATGCATGCACTAAGGAACAAAGATGAACTAGCTTTGGAAGTCTTACACTCTCAAATATGTCTAAGTGTATGATCTTCTGAAGCTAACAGTTCAGAAGGAGTTACTTTAGAAGTTTCACACTCAAACAAAAAAAAATTATTCTAACTGTGAAATCTTCCGAAGCCAAAGACCAGCATCTTCCGAAGCCAAAGATGAAATCTTCCGAAGCTTCAGAGACAAAGTCTTCCGAAGCTGTGAAGACTGATTTCTTCAGAGGACAGAGAAAATATGCTTTCTCTGAATCAACTTTTGATAAAGCTGACACACTTTCCGCTGCCTGCTCTGGTGGTTCACATACTTTACACAAGTTGGTGAAACTTCCATGCTTTATCAAAAAGTAGGAATGGTCTTTGTCTGTAACTTACCTTACTTGTTCCTGTAGACTTTTTGTATTAGGAAAAGTCAGTGAGCTATGGCATGTCATAGTCACTAGTCAAAAGGCAATCTGCCTTTTGACTTTAGATTGATCTTGTTGTCTAGATTAGTCAAATCCCAACTGTCTTTACATGTAACTGACGGTTGTAAGTTGTAGTATAAAAGTGTCTCAGGTCCTTGTAATTTCTTTATGCTTTGTAACACTTGTAAAAGAACTTGAGATCAATATACAATATCCTTGAAAACCAATCTTGTGTTGTTCTTAGTTCTGTTTCTTTAATTTACTTGTGTTCTTAGTATTATCTGTTTTAAGTTACCAGTTCCCTATTTGAATTTTTAAGTGATCTAAGATCTCTCCTTAGTGTGAAACTAAGTGTTAAGTACCCTTACCCGGTCCTGCAGTATTCTTGTTGTTGGCCTTGATATTGGTTGCTTCCTTGATTTGGTACCTGAAAAGGAGGATTCAATTGATTAGTATTGTTACCATATCTAAGATTTGGGTGATTTCTAAGATTAGGATGATAAGTGTTGGAATTCATGTCGTATGTCTTCCTTTCTCCTTGGCCTTGTAATTGATGTACACTTTCACTCTTCCCCAAATTCAAGTAGCATGTGACCAATGTATGGCCGATGTCATTACACATGTCACATACTTCATACTCACTAGATATGTTTTCCACGCCACTCTTTCCAACTTTAAGGCTTGCAATTTCTCATTCTAGAACCGCAATTCTATCCATGGCCACATGATCATTCACCATCTTTATGTTTGCACCCCTTGACCTACGACTTGATTGTGCACGCTTCTTTGAGATTACACTCATCCTTTCAAGAATATCCCAATCATCATCCTCATGGTTTAATGTGAATGTTCTTGCACTTGTGGAATTTACATCTCTAGCATCCTCCGGTGATAGCCCATCATAGAATGCTGAAATCAACTCCCACTTAGTTATGCCATGATGTGGACAAGTTCTTAGCATTTATTTGAATAGGTGAAAAGCTTCATGGAACTGTTCACCTGATTGTTATGTAAATCCTTGAATGGCTCACCTTGCATCACTTGTCCTTTAGGAAGTATAGTATTCATCCAAGAATTATTGTTGCATTTGTACTCATGTGTGAATACTTGCAGATGGTAGAGATAGGAACCATTGTTTGGCCTTGTCTTTAAGGGTAAATTGGAATAGGAGCAATTTAACTTCATCCGGTGAAAATCTTTGGCCACCAATGGTGCTAGATGAAGCCTTAAATTCGGATATATACAAATAGGGTTCTTCGGTTGCCATACCATGGAGGTGAGGGAGAATGCCTAAGCATTGTGGTCTAACTTCAAAAGCTCTCCCTCGTTGTGTTGGTGAAACTATAGGAGATGAATTGATGGAAATGGCGGGATGGAAATGACTATCCACACCATGTGCTGCTACATAGTGTTGTGCTCCTAGATTAGCAAGTATGCCATTAAATGGTTGACCTTCAACATCGTTGCGAATGGGTGGTTGAGCATAACTACCCTGATCCCTATTTGGTTGATGGTTTTGATAGCCCGGTTGGTTTCCATAATCCTCAAAATACTGTTAGTTTGGTTCGTCCATGTCGACTTGATCTTCAATCCACTCTTCCACATAATTAGAGTGGTGACTTCCTTCGACTGAAAACCGTCCTCATTACTATGAAGACTACCTTCCTTATTATGTTGAAAATTTGGATTTGGCACCCAGAAATTTGGCATTGGTTGTAAATTTACGGGAGGAGGATGGTGTTGCACACTTTGATTTATAGGGATCGGTCCTTGAGGTTGAGGTTGCATAGGTTGTGGTTGAGGTGGAGGATCATCAGGTTGAGGGAACACGGGTAATGGAATATCTCCCAAAGGTTGGTTGGGTTGTGGTACTCCTTGGTTTTCTGGATTGCTCATTATTCTTGATTGGTTACTTTCGGGTGTTCTTGAAAGTCTGCTTAATATCCGATGAGCTGTTACTGATGATGTACCTTCTTTCGATCTTGTTTGACCACGAATTTGAGACGTCCTTGAAGTTGATGCTTTTTGAAACACACGATTTGCTCTTGTAGTCTTCTCAATTTCTGGATCAAATAGCAATTGTGAGGTCCTTCCTGAAAATATTGTATGCATTAATGTAATGGTTACCTGCAAACAAGAAAACACAAAATACCTTGCGTAATACTGAACAAGAAAACGAATAATAAAAAAATAGAAAAGTAAAATAATTTTGGGTTTTTTATAAATTTTTAAGAAAGCAAATAAAAACTATTAAACACTAAGCGCACTAATTCCCCGGCAACGGCGCCATTTTGATCTGGTTGTCGAGACTCGATCAAAAACAATTTATTATATCGGTCTTAGCTACCTTTATTGTGTAAGTGTAAGTAAGGTCGTCTCCACAATGAATATGTGGAAAGTGTTTAATAATATGACTCAATTAAGTTAAAAACACGAACTTTAATATTAAAAATTGGAACTTTGGATGAAATTAAGAATACTATTGTAAAAAGCAACAAACTTTGTAACTAATTTGATTAAATAATAAGAGACAATCACTTCCGGGTTTCTAATTCCGCAAGATCCACAATTAATACTTTTAAATTAGGGCTTGTAGAAAACAATACTTCAAGATCTTAGCTTTTGATTAAAGTGGTAACAAAGGAACAATCTTTTAAGACTCGTTCATTTACAAAGTTACCAATTCACCTATATCACATTGTCTACTTTTCTTAATGAGCTAACGATGCAAGGAAAACGAAAACTGATAATCAAGCAAACAACTTTATCTATAAGTAAATCTTTTAACTTAATCAAAACATAAAACTTCATTCACTAATCCATTGTTCAATAAAAAACCTTAATCAAACATACCAATTGCCTCACTTGACAAGAATTGTACTCCCGAAAGCAATCAAGAAGAACTTAGCCACGCATGGTCTTCATTGAATCTTCAATCTTGATTATATGATGATCAATGATGATTTAGGGTGTGTTGGGAAGCTTGAAAGCACCCAAAATCACGTTGAATTTTCTAGATTTCGGCTGGGAAAAGTTTTTTTTAAAGTTGGGGTTGGATAGGTTTAAGTAGACATTGAGATCCAAAAAATTCGGGGGTTTGTTGGTGACCGGCGTATGATACGCCAACCCTGGACATATCATACGCCCATATCAGTATCCATATGCCCAACTTTCTGTAATTTTTGTCAAATACTCCCACTGATACGCCACCAATACGCCGACCGACATATTATATGTCCATACCCGGCGTATCATACGCCGGTATGCCTAATTTTGTGCTTTTTTGTAACTTTTGATGTTTACATCTTTAGTCCTTGTAGTTTTGTGTTTGGCCTCTATTACTTCCAATTAAACTTGTTTAGGCTTCGAATACCTATAAACAAAACACAACCAAAGTAATCCCATTCCATAATAACAACGATGTAAAATCACATAATTAGATCAATTAAGCCTTGAATTATTATCACCTGATCACGTAACAACTTTTGTGCTTTCATATATGATATGATGCCTATCACTGCACCACACCTCTCGCCTTTGATTGAGAGAATTTCTCCACCAACAGGAATACGTATAATCTTCTCACGACATACGACTTCCGCCTGCTTGTCGGAAAGCCAATCCAGACCCACGACTATATCAAGACTCCTAAGTGTAACTGGCATAAGATCGATGTTGAAAGTGTGTCAAGCCAGTTCTATCTTACAACCCTTAAGGATGTGTGTAACGTGAATTTGCTTACCATCAGCTAATTCTACAGTATATCTAGATTCCAATATAGAAGGCATATCACTTAAGAGTCTACTAAACTTAGTAGAGATAAAACTTCTATCGGCTCCAGTGTCAAACAATACAGTAGCAAAACAACCATTAACGGGAAATTTACTAGTAATAGTAGTAGGGTCGTTTAAAGCCTTACCTGAACCCATGACGAAGGCTCTCCCTTTAGCTCCTCCATTGTTGCCACCATTATTGTCACCATTGTTGTTGTTATTGATGTTGTTTCCACCATTACCAACACCATTCTCATTTTTCTTCAACTGAGGACAATTCCTCTTGTAGTCTCCTTCCTTTCCACATTCAAAACAACCTTTTGGTGTTTCTTGAGGTTATTGAGCTTCTTCATCAACTCACCATGGCAATCCTTTGCTATGTGTCCAGCCTTTCCACAATGCTGGCATCAAAAGTTGTCACATCTGCCAGTGTGGTAGTAGTTACATCGATTGCATTTAGGATACTTACCCACGTATCCTCCTTGTCCCTGTGCTGATGACGATCCCTGATTGAAGCTGCGATTATTGTCAAATCTTCTCTGCTGTTGCTGCTGAGCCTGACTATTTGATGATGATCCTTTATTACTAGTGGGTTCCCACTTGCGCTTATTGTCAGGTACACCAACCACCGCGCCCCGTTTGGGTAACTTCCCTTGTTCTACAGCCTAATCGGTCAGCCTGTGAGCTAACCTAATGGCCTGTTGTATGGTAGCAGGGTTGGAGGTTGTCACCATACTCTGAATCTCAGGAACCAGCCCACGTAAATAAAGCTCGATCCTCTTATGCATCTCATTCACCATTCCCGGGCACAGAGTTTCCAACTCATGAGACCTGGTAGTATAGGCCTCAATTTCAGAACCTGCATCTTAAGTTGCCAGAACTCAACTTCCAGCTTCTGTACTTCATCTCGGGGGCAATACTCCTTAGTCATCATTGCCTTAAACTCTTCCCAAGATAGGTCATTAGCCATCGTCTGACCTAGCATTTGCACCTAGGCATTCCACCAGGAGAGTGTTGGGCCTTCAAGGGTTCCTATTATGTACTTCACTTGATCAGCTGGCAGGCAGTTGCATTTTACGAAGACGGATTCTGTCTTCTCAAACCACCACACCAGTCCCATAGCTCCTTCTGTTCCACTGTAGGTATGAGGCTTGCAATCCATGAAGGATTTGTAGGTACAGGGTGGGGGTTCTGTGCCAACAAACTAAGAAATTAGTTTGAGCAGCTTAAACATGCAACTAGGGTATTGGTTTAACCACTTGTATCATTTACCTGCTGGCTATCTAGCTTGTGTAGCAGCCACTGCCGCCTGTACATGTTCATTAATCAAAGCAGCCAATTCAGCGGGAGTCGTATTCACTGTAGCCGCACCACGTCCGCGTCCTGCACCACATCCGCGTCCTGCGCCACATCCTCTGCCACACCCTCTTCTTTCTCCTTCCATTTTCACTTTACATTCACAAACACAATAATGAGAAACATCTAACATATTTATCTCATTAAAGCATAGCAAATAGTAAGAAAATAATGAAGTTCATCACCGACAACATTTATAACCAAAATAATAATCAAAGATAAATAGATTGTAAGTAATTCATAAAATATTCCATCGATGTCAAAATTTTTAGTTTTTTAGTTGGGTGGGAAACAACCCTTCCCACATAGGTTTAAAAAAAACACTATGTAGTCCAAGTCAGATGAATAAGGAACTCAGTCTAGTACATCAGACCCATCACTGTCCTCTTCCATCCTTTCTGGTTCTTCTTCTGGGGCTTCCTCTAGTTCTTCCTCAGGTTCCTCATCTGGTTCTGCGACAATATGCATCGCGGCAAACTAGGCTTCCAAATCACCAAGTCGTACCCCATGGTTGTGGATGATGTTATCCCTAGCATCCGAGCGGTGGATCGGCTGAGCTACACGATCAGCTAAGGAGCGCTGATTGTTATAGCACTCCAATTACCGATCCTTCAATTCTTCAACCATCATCCTAGTCTCACATAGTTCATGTCGTAAAGCGCCAACCATTTCGTTCAGTTCATTCGTGTGTCGTTTCTCCGTGTCCATAACAGCAACTAACGCCGCAATCACCAGCTCGCTAAAATGTGATAACGAAGGGAGGGTAGGTGTAGGTAATTCAGAGGTAGACCTAGTCCTTGGTCTAGTAAGTGGGGGCTTAGGGACACACTCCCTATAAATCATACAGTCAACGTATGTGGGGTAGTAACTCCAATCTCGTGGTGCATCACGTTCGGGCAGTGCGAATGGTTGATCCCAATCTATCTCTTCATGAGGATAAGGATGTCGAGGCCACTCAGGTCCTCTATCAGGTACAGGAGGAGGATGAGGTGATTCAGAACATGCAGGTCTCTTACCTAGATCCCGTGAAGATGATGCCATGTCGCAGGGTACGTGATGTGTATGCCAATGAGTATACAGTAAGGGATAAGTAATGAGTAACTAACAAACTATGCGGTTATAGACTAGTGTGTATGCAACCTCGTTCTCTATAACCAATGGCTCTGATACCAATCTGTCACACCCTCAAAATCCACGTGTGGGTTTTACCGCGAGGCGAGTGAACAAACCAGAATCTCAGTCATTACTTACTCAGAACGACACTATATGCAACAAATTAAAATAAATCAGAGTTTGTAACTATAAAACATTCGCGGAAGCATAACATTTGCGGAAGCATTTTGTAAAAATTTCAAACATAGTAACAATCGAAACTGCGCAAAACACATGCGCCCAAACCAAAGTGTAAAAGTATTTAATATGACAAAACAGTATTATGCTTGTTCAAGGAATGCATGACTCGTGAGTGCACGTACGCAAGCTGCTAGTATCGACCTGAGGAAAGCATACTAAAGTGTCAACATGACAGTTGGTGAGTTCAAGAGTTTGTAATCAATCATAAATAGTTGTGTTAGTAAATCATAACAAGTGCACTGAAATAGATAGCTTGTCTAATTTCATTAGTAAATAACAATAGTGATTTCACGATCGAAGCTGACTATGTTTGTCTGTTTGCCTCCCTCCACGACATACCAGGTCGTGACGCTGTTAGTCGTTTAGGACAATATTGCACCCACTTGACCTCCAGTCTTACGGGTGGGGTTTGTCAGACCCGGTAGTACTACCCAAGATTTCCCTCTAGATTCCTTAATTAACGATCTGAAAGTGTGAGGGCTTTCAATGGTATATCACACTATGTCTTACTAAACACATGTTATAATAGTAAAGCGTTTTAAAATAGAGTATGCTTTCTCCCCCAAAAAGAGAGTAAATAAAAGTGGGGCATGAACTTGCCTATTGCGCAAACGAACGATAACAAAAGCTAACAATGAGTGGAAAGACAACCCTTCAAAGGTTACCTAGAACACGCAAGTACATAAGTACGTGTACATAGAAAGCTTAACAACCCTAAGTGCTCAATAAACACGTTGACCCAGGGTTTTAGAAAAACAAGACTCATTTGACCTAGTTGACCCATTTGACCCGTTGGTGAAATGTCAAGTTAGGTTCTTGTTTGATCAACTATAGCAATTCATAAATCATCATACCATCACAAACTACTTTCCAAGTTATTCTCATAAGCCACATTACAACACTTAAGTCTTATCATGCTTTTCATGCTAACCCAGGTTATCATACAACGCACGCAATCCAATTCATCAAACATCACAGGTTCACAATTAGATTCCACTACAACACATTGGGTTTAGTCACTCACAGCATGCCATATGAAGCCACTCATGGCTACACACCCTAAACTCTGCCAATCCTACAAAGTAGGGGCCTCAGATTCACATGCGTGTATGATACCCATCATCAATATCCCACATGTAATTCATACAACCAAGGCATCAGCTTTATAATAATCAACAATCACAATTCATCATGACACATAACCTGTACACTTGAACATTTTCCAAGAAAACCTATATGTTCCCATAGTTTCATCAACCAACCATATGACCCAATCATCACAATCCAACACATTAGACATCATCCATGATCACTCTAGTATGCTCCTAACATCTTAAACATGATCAGAACACAAAATCATACATTTCATACAAATAAAGTTTCCCTTTTGGGAAAGTGACATCCCAAAATCTATCCTTTCATCAATTTCAACCCAAATTCATCAATAACATACCCTATCTAGTTCATAACAATCATAATCATCCATCTAATATCAACAATTCATCAAAACACAAATTCTCATGAAGAAAAGTTTCCAATTTTGGCAATATATGAACTAGATGACAAAACCATAGATTTCTTGCATAAATTACATAGATTAACATTCATACAACATAACTAAAATCATATTATCAACAAACCATCATCAATTTCGACTTCTTCTATAAAAATCAAACTAGGAATCATCAATCATCAATCATCAAAAACCATGAACAATAAAAATCTAACCTTTAATCGCGTAGGAATCAAGAATTGGCACTTGCTACACGTTAGAATCACTTGGAACTAATCAAAATCGATGAATGATTGTTGTTGTTGATCAAAATTGAATTGTGTGTATGTGTTTGAGGTCTCGGCCGTAATGGGGGGTTTGGGTGGGGATTTAGGGTTTTAATTTTGTTAAGTTTAAGTTTTAGAGTAATTACACTATAACCCTCCTTGATTATATTTTATAAAAAATTATTCTTTTTAACATTTTTAACAACCTTTAACTACAAAACACAATATTATTAACCCACAATAATAATCATGTATAATTTCCACTAGCTATAAAACATATGAAATAAATATAACACGTTGACACGTTACAAGGCAAAACCCACAAATAATATTTAAAATTCACAAATCACATAACTACAAATTAATAATCAACATCATTAATTAAATTATTATCGAATAACCATTGTTAATTATTATTAGGTCACCAATGTTCAACGACAACTAGTGTGTGCTCACGGCACCTGTATGCAAGACCTAACGGAACTAATGGAGTTTGGTAACGGAAAATTACCAGATGTCACAACATGATATCCTCATCTCTGCATGCAAAGTTTGTTATCAGAATAAGCAAGGATTGGGATCTACTGAGATAGCTCTTTCACACACTCTATTGTCTGGAAGATCTCCAAGGTATGGAAGTTATAAAGATGAGCTTCCCCTCATAGACCCCATTGATAAAGAGGATGAAGAGGAGATAGTGAAGGACGATTCTAAGAAAAGTAAAGAAGATCATCCTAAGAAGGGACACTATTCTCCTAAGGAGAGAAAAGAATCTGGGATGACCAAGTCTAAGAGGAATAACTTGATCAGAAAAGCCAAGAGGAAATCAAAGAAGGCTCAAGAGATCAAGGCCACTTTCAACTCTAAGCAGAAAAAAGTGGTTATCTTTGCAGGATTTGAAGTGGTGAAGGTTGAAGACTCAACTATGAACTTTAGTACCAGAAGTTCTAGTTCATGTCCAACTCATATCAACAAAGAGAAGAAGGTTGATCAGTTGTGTACCACTACTACACAGCCTGAACCATCCAGTTCAAAAGGCAAGCCTCACCCTAAGAAGCTTGCCACATCATCTGTGAAGATGAAGATGGAGGTGGAAAGTGATCAAGTTTATTCTTTCTTTCAAAAAAAGGCTCTCAGAAGGAAGCAAATGGATTGCATCATGTGTGGTAGTACTTCCCATCTTGCTAAGGATTGCATCTATAATCCTTAAAGTACTATCCATATGATCAAAAAGAAAACTTCTGAGAAGAAGAAAGAAAAGCTAGCTTCGGAAGGAAAATCTTTTCCATTCAGAGGCTCTAAGGTGAAGAAGAAGACAAGTGAAAACTTGCCTTCGGAAGAAAAGTTGGTCTTGAAAGAAAGGACTGCTTCTGAAGTACTGAAGCCTGCTGTAGTTAAAGCAAGATCTTCCGAAGGTCCAGTCTCCAAAACTTGGGAATTTGTCAAAACATTCGAAGTATTGAAGGTCAAGTCAAATCATCCAAAGATGGTGTGGAAGTTGAATGACGACCAAGTGACTGAAAGTTCTTCACCAACAACAGCTGAATATCCTCAAAACTTGAACATAGGATCAATTACTGTTACATTATCTTCAAATCACTTTGATAAGCCCAAGACCAAAAAGGCTTGGGTTTCCAAATGTAACTAAACACTTCTTTCTTGTGCATGAACAACTAAAGACCAAGAGGAATGTATGGATCATTGATAGTGGCTGCTCCAGGCATATGACAGGTAATGGTTCTCTGCTTCAAAATTTTGAGAAAGTTAATGGAGGGCCAGTTGCTTTTGGAGGATATGCTGGAGGTTACATTACTAGAAGGGGCATGGTCACAAATGGTAAGCTCAGCATTGAAAAGGTAAACTTTGTCAAAGAGATCGGGTACAATCTACTAAGTGTATCCCAATTTTGTGCTCAGGGACACAACATGCTCTTCACTGAGCATGAGTGCATTGTTCTCAAGCCCGGGGTGGTCATTCCTCAAGAACATATCCTGCTCAGAGCCCCCAGGAAAAGGAACATGAACAAGATGGACTTACAGGAAACATCCCCCTCAGGAGAAGTTTCTTGCTTTCTATCTAAAGCAAATAGTGATGAGTCTTTCCTCTGGCATAAAAGAATGTGCCATGTAAACTTTAAAAAAATGAATCAATTAATTAAGAATGATTTGGTAACTGGAATACCAAAGAAAGAGTTTACAAGTAATGACCACTATGTAGCATGCCTGAAAGGGAAAGCAACACAAAGTGTCTCACAAGCCAAAGGAAAAAAACTCTATCACTACTCCCCTACACTTATTACATATGGATCTCTTTGTCCCCACCAGTGTAATGAGTCTAGGAAGGACCTTATATTGTTTGGTGATCACAAATGACTTCATAAGATTCACTTGTGTCTTTTTCTTTAGTACTAAGGATGAGACTCCTGACATCTTGAAGAACTTCATTCTGAAAATTAAGAATCAATGTGATCACAAGGTAAAAACCATAAGATATGATCAAGGAATAGAATTTAAGAACCAAATCCTTGACACATTTTGTGATGAAAAAGGTATCACAAGACAATATAGTACTCCCAGGACTCTTCAGCAAAATGGTGTTGCTGAGAGGAGAAATAGAACACTTATTGAGGCTGCAAGAACCATGTTGTTTAACTCTAAACTACCCATCACCTTCTGGGCAGAGGCAGTCAACACAGCCTGCTATGTGCAGAACAGAGTTTTAATGGTTAAGAATCATGGTAAGACTCCTTATGAGCTGTGTTACAAAAGGAGACCGTTTGTTGGTTTCCTCAGGTCATTTGGATTTCCTTGCACCATCTTGAATACCAAAGATCAAATAGCCGAATTTGCTGAGAAATCAGATGATTGACACTTTATTAGATACTCTTCCCAAGCTAAGGCTTATAGAGTATACAATCTCAGAACTAGAGTAGTTGAGGAGTCAGCCAATGTGACTTTCAATGAGTAGACTCCTAATGTGAAAGGTTCTAGTCCTGATTGGTTGTTTGATCTTGATTTAGTTACAAATTGTTTTAACAAATCTTGTGAGAATGTTTCAGGATCTATAAGTAACTTATCAAAAGGAGATCCTGACCCAAGATTTGAGCTGAGAAGACCAAGAAAGTATGCTACTTCAGCTCCAGTGGTAACTAACCTAGTAAGTGAAGATCCTATTAGCATAAACATGATAAATTCAGCTGATACATCTGAGGCGTCTACAAAATCCAGCTCAAAGGCTCAAAACTCAGATGAAGGAACCTTAAATGTAGGAGGAAGTGGAGGTGGTGACAGTGATCAAGAATTTTTTGATGCTGATAACCACTCCATAGAAGACAATATAAATGATGTCACACACTCATTGGATTAATCCTCTCTTGATAAGTGTGCTGATGTGGTGGGTGATACTTCATTACTAGATCTAAGTTTCTCAAATTTGGATCTTTCCAATCAACTTGCTTTGATCCCTCAACTCAAGATCTATAAGTCACACTCCACCACAAACATCATTGGAAATGTTGATACAAGGGTGAGAACAATAGGACAAACCCATGACAAAAATGTTTGTCTATACTCTTGTTTCTTGTCTCAGATAGAGCCAAAGAAAGTTGATGAGGCATTGAAGGATGGAAGTTGGGTTGAAGCAATGCAAGAGGATTTGCTTCAATTGAAAAGACAAAAGGTTTGGCACCTGTGTCCTCTTCCTCAAGGGAAGACTACCATAGAAACCAAATGGGTCTTTAGAAACAAGAAGGATGATAGAGGACTTGCCATCAAGAACAAGGCCAGACTAGTCGTTCAAGGATACATACAAGAAGACGGAATTGACTACACAGATGTTTTTGCTCCTGTAGCAAGACTTGAAGTTGTTAGAATATTCATGGCTTTTGCTACATCCAATGATTTCAAGGTCTACCAACTTGATGTCAAGTGTGCCTTTCTATATCGAGTGATTGATGAAGAGGTGTATGTTAAACAACCACCTGGCTTTGTAGACCCAGATCAACCTAATTATGCCTGCAAGCTTGATAAAGCTATTTAAGGGCTGCACCAAGCTCCAAGAAAATGGTATGAGACACTATCTCAGTATCTCTGTCAACATGGCTACAAGAGAGGTACTATAGATGGAACACTCTTCATCAAAGGAATAGGGAATGACTTAATGCTAGTTTAAGTATATGTAGATGACATTATCTTCAGGTCGACTAATCCAAATATCTACAAAGACTTTGAGAGGCTGATGAAGAATGGATTTGAAATGAGTGCCATGGGGGAACTCAATTTCTTTCTAGGAATTCAAGTGAAGCAAGTTGAAAATGGCATCTTCATAAATCAATCAAAGTATGTACAAGATATCCTTACAAGATTCAACATGACTAATTCCAAGGTTGCAAAGACTCCCATAGCCAGAAGCCACTCCCTTGGACCTAATCTTGAGGGGGAGTGTGTGGATGAACATCTCTACAGGGCCATGATTGGGTCTTTTATGTACCTCACAGCCAGCAGGCCTGATATCATGTTTGCTACATGCATTTGTGCAAGATATCAAGCCAACCCCAAGATGTCATGCCTTGTTGCTATCAAGAGGATTCTTAGATATCTCAAAGGTGCTCCTAAGCTTAGCCTTTGGTATCCAAAGAATTCTGACTTCAATCTGTATGCCTATACAGATAGTGACTATGGTTGCTACAACATGACTGCAAGGTCTACATCTGGGGGATGTCAATTCCCTGGTGGAAGGATTGTCTTATGGCAATGCAAGAAACAATCCTGTGTGTCTGCATCAACTGCTGAAGCTGAATACATTACTGCTGTAAGCTGCTATGCTCAAGTGCTTTAGATTCAGAATCAGATGTTGGACTATGGAACAACAGTGCTATCTATTATAAAGAATCTTGTGCAGCACTCAAGGACAAAACACATCAACATCAGGTATCATTTGATTAGAGATAATTTCGAAAAAGGATTAATCAAACTTGTCAAAGTTAACACAAATGAACAATATGTTGATCTGTTCACTAAAGCTTTTGATGAACAAAGATTCAAATATCTCGTATCAGCTATTGGAATGATTAACTTTGAGTAGATTTTTGTTAAACTTAAATCAATTCTATTTCTAAAACCTGTGTGTCCTAAGTTGTCTATTTTATCATCTTCATAAGCCCAGTTTCCTTTGGAAGAAAATTTTTCAAAAGATATTCCTTAGATTGTTGAAAATTTTAAACATATTTTCTTTCAAAAGACATCAAGAACCATCGGAATAAATTCTAATATATATTCCAAAGCCTAAATATGCTTCTAAGTACTTACATGTATTTGAAGAATAATTTTCTTCTGAAAACAATTAAATCTCGGAAGATTTATTCTTTTTAGAATAAAACTTCCAAGTCCTGATCTTTTTCGAAACCAAACATGACTGTAAAATTCTTTTTAAGAAACCAAACATGACTCAGAAGTAAAATTCTCTAAGTAAGTAAAATTTTCACAAACCTTACAAATATCTTCCGAATCTTCCGAAGCAAAATTGGCTTCGGAAGCTTTTTTTAAAACTTTCGAAGACAAAAATACATTCGGAAGATTTTCAACTTCCAAGAAAACTACCTTTTTGGGCACTTTTTAAAGGTGGGACTGATATTCAGATTTCAAAATTTATCATTTTGTATTAACTTTGTCTCAAATCCATTTCATATATATTCTCTCAATGTGAACAAATCCATGAAGAACACACACGATCAGGATGATACCTTGTACTTCATAGATACTATTTGGACACAGATGACTACGAGTTTTCAAGAGTTTATTAGATCAGATCAGACAGACTCAAAGATCCTGGTTAGGGAGAATCAAGAAATCGAGTTGACCGCTTTTGCCTTTGAGCATGACTCAGCAGATCGTGAGAGTCAGCCTCTCAAGGAAGCCAAAGTGTGTGAGGTGAATAGTATGGAAGCTTATGGATCTTTGAGATCCCCCCATCCTTATAGCTTAAGGAATTGCCATCTCACCTAGAGTACACATTTTTGGATGAGAGATCTCAATTACCCGTCATCATTTATGCTGGATTGACAGAGGAAGAGAAGAGGAGACTGGTAGATGTGCTGAAGGCACACAAATAGGCTATAGCATGGAAGCTTATGGATATTAAGGGTATCAACCCTTCATTTTGCATGCATAAGATACTCATGGAAGATGAGTATAAGCCTGTTAGACAAAGTCAGAGGAGATTAAATCCTAACATGCCGGAAGTAGTTAATAACGAAGTGATTAAATTGTTAGATGCAGGATTGATCTACCCTATCTCTGACTCGAAGGAGTCCCGTGTAGGTTGTTCCCAAGAAAGGGGGATGACAGTGGTGACTAATGAGAAGAACAAGTTGATTCCGACGAGAACAGTCACCGGGTGTCGAGTTTGCATTGATTATCCCAAATTAAATGATGCCATGTGGAAGGACCATTTTCCGCTTCCCTTTATAGAATAGATGATGGAGCATTTGTCAAGGCAATAGTTTTACTGTTTCCTTGATGGCTTTTCAAGTTATTTCCAAATCCCCATGGCCCCGGAGGATCAGGAAAAGACGACCTTCACATGCCCGTATGGCACCTTTGCATACCGTCGCATGCCATTTGGGTTATGTAACGCTCCAGTTACTTTTCAGCGGTGTATGGTATCTATATTCCAGGACATGATTGAGGACTCAATGGAAGTTTTCATGGATGACTTTTCTGTGTTTAGGAGTTCATTCGATTCATGTTTGGAGCATTTGGAGAGGATGTTGGCTCGATGTGAGGAGACCAACCTCATGCTAAACTGGGAGAAGTGCCACTTCATGGTGAAGGAGGGCATCGTTTTACGGCATAAGATTTCACATATGGGGCTTGAGGTTAATAAGGCAAAGATTGAGACTATTAGCAAGCTTTTGCTACCCACATCGGCGAAATCTATTAGGAGTTTCTTAGGCCATGCTGGTTTTTATCGACGTTTGATTAGAGATTTCTCAAAGATTGTGAGGCCGATGACGCAACTTCTAGAGAAAAATGTGCCTTTTGTGTTTTCTGAGAAGTGTAAGAGAGCTTATTAGCTTCTGAAGGAGAAGTTGGTGAATGCTCCGATTATGGTCGCCCCGGATTGGAGTTTACCTTTTGAATTGATGTACGATGCGAGTGACTATTATTAGGAGCGGTGTTAGGTCAGCGTAGGGACAAACATTTTCACCCGATCTATTACGCTAGAAAGACACTCACTATTGCACAGGAGCATTACACCACAACGGAGGAGTTGTTAGCAGTAGTCTTTGCATTCGATAAGTTTAGATATTATCTCGTCCTTTCTAAGACTATTGTTTACACAGATCATGCTGCACTTAAGTAATTGTTTAGTGAGCAGGACGCTAAGCCACGATTGATACTATGGATTTTGCTGTTTCAGGAGTTTGACATTGAGATTAGAGATAAGAAAGAAGAAGAGAACGTAGCAGCGGATCATTTGTCACGTTTAGAGGACTCTGGGCGTGAGGAGATTAGGGAGGAACTGATTGACGATAACTTTCCACATGAGACACTGATGTTTGTGAAAGCACAAGAAGAGGGTTTTCCATGGTTTGCAAATCTGGCTAATTATTTAGCTACAGGGGTTCTAATGATAGGCATGACACACCAGCAAAGGAAGAAATTCTTTGCAGATGTTAAGCATTACATTTGGGATGACCCCTACCTCTTCGGCACTAGAGCAGATCAGATCGTACATAGGTGCGTACAAGGTGATAAGGCAAGGAGAATTTTGAGGCATTGCCACTCAGGACCAACAGGTGGCCATTATGGAGCGAGTTTGACAGCGAAGAAGGTATTTGACGTTGGGTTTTATTGGCCGACTATCTTTAAGGACGCGCATGAGTTTGTGAGGAGTTATGACGCGTGTCAGAGAGTAGGAAGTATCTCATCCCGGAATGAGATGCCACATACTGCCATTCAGGCATGTGAGATTTTTTATTTGTGTGGCATCGATTTCATGGGCCCGTTTCCGCCATCTCGCAGGAACAAGTACATCCTAGTAGCCGTAGACTATGTTTCCAAGTGGGTGGAGGCTCAAGCCTTACCCACGAATGATGCTAGGGTTGTAGTGAGATTCATTAAGCAGTTATATTCATGATTTGGTACCCCCAAAGCCTTGATTAGCAATCGAAGAACCCATTTCTGCAATGCACAGATGGCGAAAGCCTTGCAACGCTATGGGGTCACCCATCGGCTTGTAACGGCTTATCATCCACAGAATAGTGGCCAAGTTGAGGTAAGTAATCGGGGTATCAAGCGGATTCTAAAGAAAACAATCGGATCAAATTGCAAGGATTGGTTCGATAAGTTAGATGACGCACTCTGGGCTTTCCGCACGGCATATAAGACAGCAACTAGTTCTACACCGATGATTTATGGGAAAGCGTGTCATCTAACAGTGGAGTTAGAGCATCACGCGTATTGGACATTGAGGACAGTGAATTTAGATATGTCCATGGCTGGAGCAAATCGATTTCACCTGTTGCACGAGTTGGAGGAGTTGAGAGATCATGTGTAAGCACATTCGACACGATACAAGGAACGTATGAAAGAATTACATGATCGCCACCTGAAAGGTCATAAAGAATTCAAGTGTGGGGATCAGGTGTTGCTATACAATTCATCATTGAAATTGTTTCCGGGAAAATTAAAGTCCTGATGGTCGGGACCATACACTGTGCTCGAGGTATTTCCATATGGAACAATTGAAATCGACGAAAAGGACGAGGAGACGTTTAAAGCAAACAACCATCGTTTAAAGCATTACATTAGTGGGCCAGTGATTGAGAACGAGGAAGAAGTGGTTGACCTCACCCATGTAGGAACCTGATTGAGAGGTTCGAGTCAGGCTGACGACTCTTAAATAAACCAAGCGCTTCCGGGAGGCAACCCGAGGGTTTGTTTTTATTTTTTTTATTCGTTTACTTTTTATTTTTAATTATTTGAACCGATGCTTCTGTGTTTGTCTTTGATTTCAGGTTATTGCTCGAAGCTGAATGATCATCTGCTTGAGGTTCTTAGTCAAGTTAAAGTGTGAGGATGACACGTACATTTTCAGTGGACTTTTTGTCAGTGCACGTTACATATCAGGGGAGTTTTAGTTTTCCCATTTCTTGCACTTTTATTATTTTAATTGCTTATATCTATTTGTTTGAACATTAGGGACAATTTTCGATTTAAGTGTGGGGATGGGGTTAGTTGGCTAAACTGAAACATTTTGCATTATGTTTGAAAAAAAAATCAGAAAAAACAAATAAAAAGAAGAAGATAAAAAGGCACTAAGTACAACTCATCCACGCATATAAAACACGACTTACACGAATTATGGTGTGATGCCAATAAGCGTTTATTAGTTAAACCTAGAGCATGATTAACTTTTAAGTCACATGATTAAGTTAACTTAACAAGCGCTTTTCAAAATAAAATTGCATAGACGTCTAATTAAGTGAGGTAAACCAAGAGATGATAAACATATAATTTCCACAACTTATACCCTGATTACCTCCGTTTTCATGTGAGATTGAGCCTTTAATCCTTGATTATTTGCATTTCACATGCATTTCTTTGTTTGAGCGTTTATATCACACGATCACGTGCATTTTAGAACTTGTCTAGGTTATACGTGTTGAGATCATGAACTTTGAACTTGCATAGAAGTGATAGAGGCACCTAGGATTTAGCCTTGTGTTTAGCCTGTGATTACCTTACCCTAAAATTATCCGCTAGTTAGCCATGTTGAGCCGTTTATTTACCATTTTCTTTTGTTTACGCCCATGTTAAACCTAGCCTTTGTTTAATTAAGCCCTTTTGTGTTAACCCGTGTGTTTTAGAAAATCCGGCCAAGTTAGTGTTTAAATAGTGTGATTCAATTGTTTTGTTTGATTAGTTAATCTCAGAGAAAAAAAATGAAAAAAATATATAAAAAGAGGGTGAAAAAAAATTAACCCGAAAAAAAAAAGTCTATTAGTAGTTAGTTTGTTAAAGGATTCAAGTTTAGTCCTTTGTTTTCTTTATCATTTGCGTATTATGTTCGTGTTTAGGCTTGCGAAGTCGGATTTAGCTAACCACTTTAGCCTTGTTTTTCCATTTGTTTATTCCTACCCATCACATTAGCCATTTTACAACCCATTTTAAGACGTACTTGATCTGTGCAAAGTTTAATTGTTAGTTGGTGTAGATGTGATACCTTTACAAGCTTAAAACAATGTTGTGTCGTGATGATATCGAGAGTATCACATATATAAACTAGTACATTTTATACTAGTCCACTAAACAAACCGAGAGGAGAGAACATTATGAAAAGTTGTGATTTATTGTGTGTTTAAAGTCTTTAAATAAATCGAGTTTAGTTAGTATGTCTATTTTTTAAAATCAGTATCATGGTTGCTTGTTAAGTTGTAATTCTATTGATTGTGATTAGATAGTTGATTGTGTCTTAAAAGAAAAACAACGAGTTGCGTTAATTTGGTTTTATATTTACGTATTTAAACTTGTCGATAGTAGATATGTAGTTTGATGAGTTTTGCTTAGGGGCAAGCAAAGTTCAACTATGGGGATATTTGATGTGGTCTAAAGTATACATATTATATATAAATATTTTCTATGCTTTTGAGTAACTTTTGAGTAATTTTAGATAATTTTACTCAGATTTGATTCATATTCTTATTTTATAAGTTTTACCATATCATAAGTTTTAAAAAATTTTAAAAACAAAAAACATTGAGACCGCGAGGTAGATGTGACATACTTTAATTAAATTAAAACCAATGAGCGGTTAAATTTTAATTTTAAAATCAAAATATGAATTTTAGATAGAAAACATTAAACCAAATAAATAAAGAGTTAATATTAAAGTTGAAATAGATCATGAAGTAGTATTTAGATTTAATTGTTTAAATTTAGATTTGATTGTTTAAATTTCAATAGATATTAAAGTTAAAAAATGAACCTTCTGTTGGCCATGTAATGATACAAAAGTAACATTATAAGTAATTAAATAAAAACAATTACAATAATTAATTTAATTTTACTTTATCCATATGCTTGCAATAGGATAACTAACAAGGATACAAAAAAAATTACGAGAGAATAAAAAGGGTGGCCAGTGAATCAAGAGGATGAAAAAAGTCAATGTAAACCTTTATATATAAGGGAGAACCCTACGCAAAAGAGGAAGAGAATCAAGCGAAGGCAGGAACGTACGGAGAAAAAGAAAAAAATAAGAAAAGGTTTATATTTTAGACTCAACTTGAAGTTTCGAGCACAATTAAAGAACAATTTTGAAGTAGAGAACGAGATTTGAAGTGACGGCAGAGACATATTCATACAAGGAGGAAAGATTGAATCATTCAAGCACTAAAGATTATTCGGTTTTGTCTCGTTATCGATTATTTTTTTCATGTTTCATTGATTCTCTCATTAATGTTATTAAATCTTGCAACTTTATTACTGTTCTTGATGTTCTTGAATATTATTAGTAGCTAACATTTTTTAATACTACCTAGGTTGGGTTGAAAACTAATATGTTTTGACTAAATATATGGCTTTGATTTTGTATATTGTTTATTAATCTTAGAACTTGATTAGTGTCTCAATTAAATATGAACATGTGTATTGTTTTATGCTTGAAAGTTATTGCTATGTTCGTATAGGCTTGATCATGATTGATTGCGTGACATCTAGATTAGGTTTGCACGTTAAAATTAATTACTTTGTGTTTTTAATTTTAAACTTTGATTAGAGATAATCTTAAGAGCATTGGTTGTGATTTGATAGTATTTTTCAATGTGCCATCTTATCTAGAACCTAGGGGTGATAGATATTGCTTAAAACCTCCTACTCATTGCTTGTTAGGTTTGGATTTCGCGATAGCGTGTTTTGTCTTTCATTCGTGATGTTTGTGTTTTAGGGTATTTAATTGGATTTAATTAAGTTGTTCTTTAGCTTAGGGTTAGAATTAAAATATAATCTTAAAGCAACATACCTATACTCTAGATTCGTATTTTTAGACATTTTAATAAATAGTCATATGAGTCATTCCTTTTATGTCATTACATGTTTGTTGGATTCCTTCCTAGGTAGTTATTTCACATATTTGATCGTATTCAAGTTCCAAGTTTGAATTCTGAATTGTTAATTGTTTACTTCTATCGTCGTGCTTAGATTAATTAATTTTAGTTAAATAGTTTATTTTTTTATTAATAATTACTTAATATATTTCAGTTAATTAGGTTAGAAGTCGATAGAGGTTTAGTAACGAAAGCCGCCAAACGTGTCTCTAGGGTTCGATATCCGGACTTACCTAAACTTTACTATACCATGACCGGTACACTTGCCGTTTGTGTGAGGTTTAGTTGGGAATTTCCAATTTGAAAACTAATTTGTGAAAAACGTTTTTTTAATAAAATAATATATATATTTTCACACATCTAGTTTTTGGCGTTGTTGCCGGGGACACTGATTTGGCGATTTTGAAAACAACCCGAGTCGGGGATCTAATAATTTGTTTCCTAGTTTAGATTTATTTAATTTATAATAAGGTTTAAATTGCCTTAGTTGTTAATTGTGTCTTTAGTTAATATTTTGTCTTTTTATTTGTTTGTGCTTAATCAGTTAGGTAATTTTTTTTTCTTTTTCTTTTTAATTTTCTTTTAGTTTATGCGCCACACCCGTTCTGTCGGACCACCAGAATTTCAGCCACTTGACGATCCAGAGCGTGCGTTGATCGACATTCAAATGAGTCTGAAATGGAGCTTGAGACCGAGGAAGAGTCATACGATAATGAATCCACTCACGCCATAGAATCTACAATGGCCGACGAACAACCACAAGTGAGGAGAGTGATTGCCGACTACGCCAAGCCCACAGCTACCGAAGCTAGGTCTAGTATTGCACGTCCACCTGTCACAACCAACAATTGGAAATTCCCTCCTCAGATCATTTCCATGGTCACAAGCTCTATTTAGTTCCACAGGTTGCCTGCAGAAGACCTCATTCAAAGTCTGTTTGAGGAGGGTATTCCAAGAGCTATGTCTACCCCACCCCATGATGCTGAGAATTAAATACTTGGGTGGAGGTATGATGCTGATAGGTGAGCTCTAATTTTGCATAAACTTCAGGGGCAGCAAGAGGTTTTCAATTTTCAGACCCTGAAGTTCTATGACAGTCTTCCTCTAGTCCACATACCACTTGCCAATCCTAGTCAAAACAGGCAAGCTGGCAGACTGGCTGAGAGGATTCAAGACAGGATTATTGAAGAGTTCAAACAAAGAAGAAGACAAAGGCTAACAGGCAATGTCATTGGTCAACTGGATGTGGAGGTAGAACCTAAGATTAGCTTCAAAGGGGAAACCTTGACTAAAGGCCTAGTGATAGACCTTGTGAACCTTGTTACAGGAACTGCTTCAACATCATCAACCCTCAATGAGGCACCAGCTGGTGAAGGTGCTTCACAACCTCTCTCTGGCAGGAACTTGACTACTGAACCAAGCAATGAAGGCCAAATCTCTCTCCATCATGAGTCACCAAGGCCTGCGCATGACAAAGGGAAGAGGAAGATGACCTCTGAGGAGATTGTTAAGGAGGATAGAGAGAGGAAGAGGAAGCTAAGGGGAGAGAGTTCAAGAGGGTCTCTAGGGTTCATGGAAGCTGCTATCAGGGCTGCCCCCAGGCCAAATACTTAAAATGATGAGTTAAGGGCAGCCAGATTAAACTACCTGGGAACCAGAAACTACAACATAGATGAACTCATCTCTCCCCTTAGAGGAACTTAATGAACTGGCAGACATAAAGCTGTTAAAGGAGAGGAGGGAGGCAGAGGATGCAGAATTGCTCCTAAAAATCCAAGAAGAAAGGAGACAAAAAAGGCTCTACAAGCATGCTCCTATCCTCTCCCCAGTTCAGGAAAGCCCTGAGAAAGAGGCTGTGGCAACTAAACAACCTCAGGTAGATAAGGAAGCCGATAGTCAAAACATGATTAGCTACCTGAGTGCCACAGGGCTCTATCAGGCATCTGCACTTCTTCCATTATCATATGAATATGTTAAATTCGAGTATCTTAAGCAGCTGTAGCAACAAGTTATCAAAGAACGAAAGGCTACTAAGAGAAAGACGAGGGAACAATCTGCAAAGTCAAGAGCCATCATCCAAAAGAGTCAAAAGAAGTCTGCTGATAGGCAGGGGATGATGAGCTTCTTGAAGCTGTACGGATTCTCCAGAAGGAGGCTTCGTCCAATGTCTTTATCCACTATAGATGAGAACATTAGAGTGATCAAGGAGAAGATTAAAAAGGGAGAGCTTGTTGACTTGCATTCTCCACCAAGTCAAGCTCAACCTGAAGTTGAGGTAAAGGTTGAACCCACTGAGACAACACAACTTGAACCTAGAGCTGCATTTCAGCTAACTCTGAAGACTCACCAACTTGCATGAGTTGGTGAAAAGGTCCATGCTTTTGTAACTGTAGATTATGGTTTAGAGTCTGTAACTTTCTACTTTGTACCTTTTATCCTTTTTGTAATATATTAAGATATGACCTATGGCATGTCATAATCACTAGTCAAAAGGCAATATGCCTTTTGACTTTACCTTGATCTTGTTGTCTAGATTAGTTTTTCCAGCTAGCCTTCAAAGTATGGCCGGCTGTAGGATTTAGTATAAAGTATCTCAGGTTCTTGTATTTCTTTTTATGCTTTGTAACACTTGTAAAAGAACTTGAGAGTAATATACAGCATTCTTGAAAACCATACTTATCTTGTTCTTGTTCTTAGTTCTGCCTCATTGTTTACTTGTATTCTTAGTATCATTCATATAAACCCGGTTCCCTATTTGATCTGTTAAGTGTTCTAACACTCTCCTCATTGTGAGACTGATTGTATTGACCATCCCTTAACTGGTCCTGCACTATGACATGGAGACTTCCAAGTTGCATCAATGTAACATAGATAGGAAAATCATGCTTGCTAAGATTAAAAGTACAATTCAAAATTATAGAATCGATTATAATAGGCCTTCCAGAACAATAACGGTTTTGATGGGAAGACATTCAGAATGAATGTTAAGAAGCTTTATGAGAATTGGAGAATGAGTTTTAAAATTTCTAAAAAATAATCAAAGATAAGATGGTTAAAAATAACAATGAGATGTTTCGAGTGTAGATGTTTGGTTCACCAACCAAAGCAAATATGTTGACTTATCAAAGTATTAGATCAACCATAACCTTAATGAAGACATGCATACCTATAAGTGGACACTCACCCCAAGGGTTCCCACGTAAGGTAAACGGATCCATCGGTTGATTTGGATTTATATGAATACCTTGCATAGACAGAGCACCTCGAGATACATGCATCCCACTCTTCCAACATTGCATGTTTTTGGTTACGAGACACAGGCTTTGACAGCATTTGAAAACCATGAATAACAATTTAAAATTGAAAATTCGAAAACCATTTGATTTAAGCAAAATGCCTTAGAATATGATTTGAGAATTGTATGTGCATTGATTATAATCAAAGATAAAAAATAATCACATTAGGTATATAATCATATAATCATGTCTAAGCATATAAGACACATAAAATCCTATCTAAGTATATAAGATACAAGAGAGGACTCATATGTAAGTTAGTTAGTTATAATCTAGGTCATATCATTTCTAATAACCAAATTCTTTATAACCATGGCTCTGATACTAAACTGCCACACTCCAACCGATGGCAGAATTATCGGGGTGGACGAAATGTAATTGATTGCTCATAGCATATGGTAGTAAATGTATTGAAATAATATTAAATGTCATTTTTATTAAATAATACTAATCAAATAATAAATTACAATCAAATAAAAACTCAAGTAAACATAGTGAAAATGTGTTTTATTTATTACTAATTTTAAGCTCTAATGTGCATATAGAAGTCCAATAATCTATATTCGTGAAATCATATGAAAAAGTAACAAGTCAGCCAACGAATTAGTCGGTGAGTAAACACAGGTTTCAAATAAATATATATAGATTGATTAAAATGATCGAAAATAATTCAATTCACATGGCAATGTCAAGACTTATAAGTGCAAGAGTGTAACATAAAAGATAAACCAAACACAACTAAACTAAATGATTGAATGACTTGGTTTGTAGACGAAGTTTTATGATTGATTGATAGACTCCAGTTTCAATCACCACTCGAATATTCATATGGGGTGGGTTTGTCAAACCAATAGATCTATCATCATCACTCGAATAACCATATGGGGTGGTTTTATCAAACCAATAGATCAATTATTGTTACAGTGGTTGCATGAATAAATGATTATGTTATCATCTAGTTTATCTAACTATGCATACATAAATTCAAGTAATAACATAGCACGTCTTGAATTGAATTTTGAAATAGAATAATAATAAATAACAATTAATGACAATGAAAAACAATATTTGCATATGAATCATATAATTTTTCCAAAATATAAAACATGAAAAATGGGTTATGAATACTCACTTGATGATTATAAGTGATTTGAAAATAATAGAACGCTAGATTTGACACAAAAAAATTCTCATGGTTCAAACTAAGGTTTGCAATCTCCTTTTTAGAATAGTGATTTAAAAACTAGATTAGGGTTTCAATTTAGATTTGAGATTGTAATAAAATGTTTAAATAAAATAATGTAATAGCTCGACTAAATATTTATTAAGTAATTAGAATTGAAAAATGATAATGAATCATTAGTGAAAGTAAATATTACTTAATATATAATTTATAATAATTGACTAAATAAAGGTTGAGTATTAAAGTATGAAAAAAGAAATAATTAATTTAATAAGTAATTATTTAATAACTTGATTAAAATGATTAATTAAATAATTAATTATTTAAATGACTTGTAAAATGATTTGAAATAACTAAGGTTTAATTTAGAATCATTTTATAAAGTTTTAAAAACTTTTAAATAATGTTTGTAATGATTTTATACTATTAAAATATTTGAAAATAAAGGAAATAGGAAGGTTATATTGTTTAAATTTTAAGAAAATTAAACAATAATTTCTAGAATAAATTTAATCAACAAAACTTTTTTATATTAATATCATAATGTAATAACAATTTTCTATAATTTGAATAAGTATAAATATTGAGTTTTGAAAATATATGAGGGTGCTCGGGGTAGAACCCGGGTCCCCTGTGCATATTTCGAGGGACTTAACCGGCTGGGCTAGCGCCGTATCTAATTTGAATCCATAAGAAAAGTTTTAAAAAATCAATTAAACAAATCCCAAATTCATATAATCAAATCATCTAGATTGAACCCAAAATTTACCACGATAATGGAATTAATCATAGGGCATAAGATCAATTCGAATTGATAGAGATGACTTTAATAAAATTGATAGTTTTCGAAGCTTCTGTAGATGTTAATGAACAATTTCCCTTCAATAATTTCAATTGAAAACATCCATAAGATGGATTTCATTTGAGTTGCATCTTCTAGGAAGATGTAATCGAGCAAGGTGTCTGGGTGTGGTTTTTAAGTGCAATTAAGAGTTCTGAGGGATTGAATGAGTCAAATTGGATGTTTAGCCTCTCTTAAATAGCTTTATTTTGGTCAGTTTCGCGATCGGTTGAACACATTAACACGAAAGTTATAATCGAGTTGGGTCAATGTATTGGTTCGAAACAGTCGAGAAAACGGTTTGAGAGGGTTTAATTGGGATTAAATAGTTTGGAATTTGATGAATGGTCCTCGCAGGAGTGTTAGCCGGAGTTGTTCCAGAGAAAAAGATCAACGGGGATAGGGGGCAGTTTGGGTTGGTTTTAAAATTGTTACATTTAGGTCCCTGCATTTTGTTATTGTTATTGTTATTATTTCATGTAAAATGTTTTCACATAAATTTTTAAGAATTACAGTTTACACCCGAAACTTAATAACCCTAAATTTTAATAGTTTAAATAAAGTATTTACTTTATTTTCTAAAATCTTTATAAACTTTATATATCTTACAAAAACTTGGAAATTTGATTATTTATTTAAATTACTTATTTAAAATCTCATAAATATTAATATCCTTATAAAAGTTATAATTTTCTTAAATCATAAAATTAAATTAAATTGAGTAAATGACACACTAATTTTATTTGGAACACCAAAATAAATTAAATGACTAAGTAATGAATTTGATTTTTTTTTAAATTAACTCAAATGGTTTCGGGTTTTGGTTTATAATTTGAAAATGGGTCAAATGTTACATTTTTCTTGCCATAGGTGGGACTAGAATCTAAGGATGGTAATGGACTGGGTTCAGTTATTTTATGGTTTAAAAGGCATGGCCGCCCTTGCCACCACTTTTTCACTTCTGCTTTTCGGCTAGAACAAGAAAAAAAAAAGAAGAACTGAAGTTCTCTCGGTTTCTAGTGAGAGAAAGCTGAAAATTTTGAAGGTGTGTATTTTCTTCTGTTATTGATTCGGTTTCAGCTGAATTTTCAACTTGTGAACTGATTCTTATGTGTCCTTTGTACTTGGTTTTGTGTTTTGGTGTGTTAGGCTTTGAACTCCAGGTTGCTCTCGGGTTTGGTGGAGTTTTACTCTAAAGCAGTAGAGGTGAGTTCTAGGTCCCCTCTTTTAAATGATTTCTGCTTATTTGGGGGCTGGTTTACATATTTGACTGATATTTTCAAAACAAGTTACGATTTTTCATGTATGGTGCGAACAATGTTGATGTTATGGTGTGTTATGTGCTTCTCTTGTTGATCGTTTAAAGTTTATGATGTTCTAAGTGTTAGACTGATAGATCTAAGCTGTGTTCTTGTTAGAATGATGTTTGGGACTGGTAGTGGCATAAGTTGAATTTCAGGTTAGTTTTTATGTTCATCCGCATTTAACTGAAAGACTTTTGTTCATACGCATTTGTTGTCTTTTCTTCATGCGCATTTGCTAAGTCTTCATGCGCATTTGTTAAGTCTTTATGCGCATTTGTTAAGTCTCCATACGCATTTGCTAAGTCTTCATGCGCATTTACTAAGTGTTCATCCGCATTTGTTTTGCCCATGCGCATTTGCTACAGTGTCCATGTGTATTGCTTTAGTCATCCGCATTTGGTTCATGCGCATTTCATGACACTTAGAAAAATTCCTGAGAATGTTCATCCGCATTTGTTCATCCGCATTTGTTCATCCGTATTTGTTGTGCTCATCCGTATTTGTCTAAGTTCATCCGCATTTGTCTAAAGACTTGGGATTCTCTGGAAATTTTGGGAATAGAATTTAAGTATGGAGAACTTCTGTATAAGGATAGATTATGCTTGTTTAAAGATTATTATGCTTGGTTCTTTCTTATGTGCTGCTTTTTCTATGTCTATAATATTTTTCATGTTATGTGATTATGTAATTATGTAATGTACATCTTAATAAGTATTATCCATAACAAGTGGACACGAAAGAATAAAAGAAGAACAGTGAAACTTAATGAATGTTACCCCGAGCCCTTACGATGAATGAAAAGCCTTGCAAGCACAATGAATGGAGGTGCACGACCTTGTTGTCGTTAGCTCAACTGATGTGCGGCTGTATAGCCCATGAGGATGCACATCTGGGGTCAATCCTGGGGATTGACCAATGAATGAATGGGATCCTAGTTCATGAGCAGGCTTCGTTCCTAGCAGTGTGGATCAACTGTCGATGGGTTAGCTACCATGATAAACGTTTGCCGGACAAGGGTTCGGCATCTGTTACCAAGCAACAATATAGGCTCTTGCTTTATGCTATCCCAGTTATTAAAAGAGAAAGATAATGAAAGAAAGAAAGATAATGAATCACTTTATGATTGATTATGTATATTGATGAATGATCACCAAATGAAGTTACAAAGTGTATTTTTATATATTATTAAACTAGAACTCACTCAGTAACGCTGACTTTTTATATGCATATCAGTTGACAGGTAAGGATGTTGCTGAGGAAGGCACGCGGGTGAGGCTACTTTGCGGGCAAAGACTGGCATCCATTCGTGCATGATGATTTTTGTTGTTTTGTAATACAATTGAATGATTCTTTTATAACTGTTAAATTACAATGAAGCATTGTTTAACAACACCAAATATTAATGCATGACTGGTTTTTGATAACTAAATCTGTTGCGATATTTTTATGAAATGTATTTATCTTATATGAAAAATGTTGTGATTGTCCAACTTTGAGGTCTCCGAGAACGGGGCCTTATAAGTTGACATCAAAGCCAAAGTTTAAGAGAAATGGGTAAATATTTACAAAAACCTAAACTTAAACTAAGAATGGGACCGAATGGAAGGATGCCGGCCCAAGTAGCTACGTACCATCAGGTAATCTTTCATAAATAACCGGTATTACATGCGTGTGCTATTTGATTTATGTGCTTAGTAGATTTGGACACTGATGTGGTCTGGATAGGGAATGCTTGGGGGGTGAAGAGTAAAGTAAGTGGCTAATCATAACTGGCCACGGTAATTAGGGACTTACTATACTTGACATAATCTGAGCTATTACCTAGAATGACCTTGTTAGTGCTTGAATCTTATAGGAGGTAGATCTTATGGCGGGTAGGAAACCTGGGGAAGGCAACCCGAGGAGGTGCTCGTGGCGGGCGTACTACTAGGCCACGTGTCACCCGAAGCAAAGCTAAGGCTCTCGAGATAGTTCATGAGGACATGGATATTCATAGCCACCAAGAGGGTGAAGGATCAGCCACCCTCAAGTCTACGAGAAAGGAAGCTATTGCTGACGAAGTCTACAACATCATGCAAAACGTGTTACCTTGAGTGGTGACTGAGGTATTGAGGGTAGTAAAGGATGGTGAAAAGACCAAAGGTTCCAGGAAAAAGGAGAAAGCTCATGAAGGGCCATCTAGTCCAAAGGTGGTAATCCCTGATGACGATAGTGAGGGGGAGAAGGAGACGCTAAGGGGTGCACCTATGGGGAGTTTCAGAGGTGCAAACCCCCGACCTTTGATGGTAACGGCAATGCTACTGTTGCTCTTCGTTGGGTTCGAGAGATAGAGGCAGTCCTAGACATCAGTGACTGTCGGGAGGATCAAAATATGAAGTTTGCCTCCCATTCTTTTGTTGACTCGGTATTATGTTGGTGTGACAACATTGTCCAAGCCGAGGGGAAACGGTCTGTTGCAAGGATGAAGTGGTCGGATTTGAAGGAACTGGTACTGGAGGAGTATTGTCCACATCGGGAGTTGGACAAAATTGAGAAGGAGTTCTTGCACTTGGAGGCTGGAAACATGACTCATCAAGAGTATACCTCCAAGTTCAATGAGCTTGCAAGACTCTTGCTAGATCTAGTAACCCCAAAGTCCAAGAAGATCAAGAGATACATGCAGGGTCTGCCCGTGGATATCAGGAGGAACATAATAGCTGCTAGACTGAGCACTTTCAGGTCTGCAGTAGATTTGGCCTGAAGGTTGTATGATAAGAGGGATCCGGTGCCAATTCAGAGGAAGATTGAAAAGAGTTGGAACAAGAACGGTAATGGGAAGCGATTCAGGGGTGACCATTATGGGATCGGGGAAAAGAAGATGAGGATTGACGATCGCCGCCCAGGATCGAGTAAAGGGGGTAACAAGAGGGAATGTAAGAAGTGTGGGAAGGTTCACTTGGGTGAATGTAGAGTGGGGACGAACCGGTGTTTTAAGTGTGGAGGTGAAGGCCACTATGCTAGAGAGTGCGGGGTACCACGATGTTATCAGTGTGGGGAGGTAGGCCACTCGGGCCGAGATTGCAAGAAGGGTGGAGCAGGGAGCTCAGGGACTCAGACTATGGGCGAAAAAGGGAGGAGTGAGAACACCAAAGCCAAGGCAAGGGCATTCAACATGACCCGGGAAGAAGCCAGAGTGGACCCTGAAGTAGTTTCAGGTATTTTTATGGTAACTCAACTGTATGCTTCTGTGCTCTTCGATTCGGGTGCTAATAGAAGTTTTGTATCTGCTACCTTTTGTCATGAAATGCATGGTAAGAATAAGAAGATAGATGTGCCCTTTTATGTTGTCACACCCTCAAAATTCACGTGCGGGGTTTTACCGCGAGGCGTGTGAACAAACCAGGATCTCAGTCATTAGTTACTCAGAACGACTCTATATGAACCATTCAAACCAAACCAGAGTTTAAAACTTCAAAATATTTTCGGAAGCGTTTTTGTAAGTAAAGCACACACAAGGGTACAAAATATAAAGTGCGCAAAACACGCGCCCAAACGTTATTTAAAACCAAGTACAGAAACCTGTTTCAATTGCAAAAATAAATTGTTCCCAACAATGCTAACCCACAAATGCTGACCCGTGAGTGCTCCTAGGATTTTCATTAACCACGACCTGAGAATAGCATACTAAAAGAGTCAACACAATGGTTGGTAAGTTCAAGAGTTTGCGTAAAACATAAGAGTAACAGTTATAAAACATAAGAGTGCATTGAATTAGATAGCTAGTCCAAATTCACAAGTAATAATCATAGTGATTTCGCGATAGAAGCTGACAGCGTTTCGTTAGATTGCCTCCCGTCATGACTTACTAGGTCGTGACACCATGTGTTAGGACAAT